>NQII01004164.1:140216-193143 GCA_002778355.1 Clitarchus hookeri
GAATGACGACGACGAGACGGTTAACGACGGCCTATATCAAGCGCGCGGTTCGGCGGCCGCGCTCAGTGACCGGTGGAGGGGATTTCTGCAACTGTCGACGACCAAATGGTGGCGTTGCAATCCCGCTCGTTTATGTTTGAAGGTGTGATCAGGCAAGCCGTTCAGCTAAGGCCTGACCACACCATAACAGGCTGTTGAAAAATCTCGCAGCGGGTTACTCAGACCCTCCTCCTTGTTAGAACTTCAGGAATGATAATAACGAGTCCCGTCTAAGAAAGGGTCTTGTGGCGATAAAAAAGATGGAAAAAAATTGTAAGGGGCTGCAGGAAAGATTTAAAAGCTGTTAAATTATTGGTTGTTGGTTCCTGCAGGGACACGCAACGTACTCCTTCTTTCAAAATAGCCGCTTTTGGTTTCACTTTCATTTCGTACAATAAAGACGGCGACCTCTGACTCGAAGAGTGTTAACTTAGACCAAGTCCCCAAGAATGTAAAATTTTCATATTCATCCTGGCAATTCATTTTTCATAAAAGCTTGTTTGAATTTAAATATGACAAAATCACTTGTGCTGACTGATATCAGAAGTGTGAAATATTTTCTTCTTCAAGTAAATGTTCATAAAATGTGACTAGAGTGTCATGAAAATGACTTATAAAGACGACTCAATCAAGAAATTTGAAGAATACTTTGAGGAGGAAACTACAACATTGTTCTAGATACGTTAGCCAATTCGACCTTAGCTTTCTGTTGTATGCAGTCTTCAACCCACAACTATAAATACATTGTGCCATCGCATTAAAACCAAAACTAGACTAAATCTAATAAGATGAAATTTATGAGTTGTACTTTTCCTTTTAAACGACTGCATTTATTTACACAATTTTAATTCTACGACATTACTGAAAAGTATCAGCGAAATAAGCTGGTCCTCTTTGATGAACTTGTACAGTGTCAGGTTGAATCAAAATATAGCAAACATCTCAAAGCAACATATTGTTTAATGTTATAAAATTTACAAACAGATAAATATATAAATGCTAATGCGTGAAAAAAGTTAAAATTTATGTAGCTTGCAGCACAAATTAGCAACTATATAACAATTACTATCCAACAAATTTAATATGTACAAAGATGAATACAGAATATTTATTTGTAATAAATGTAAATTTTTTCTGAAACGGAATCTGAATTTTCCAGAAAATATATTTAAAATGTTAATACTACGCAGATAAAATTATTAGAAATGTCGTTAAACTTGAAAAGCTGCAGTTTAAACTGACCGGCTTTTATGCCAACTACTCACATATCGACGGTAACACAGCACTCAAGGTATTGGTTATTCGTCCCTTATGGTCAGAGAAGTCGTGATCGCAAGTAAACTGATTTTGCCATTACCATGCTGTAAGAGGTTAAAGTTTAGGATGACATTCCCTTTCAACATTATGGTTGGGTAAGTACCCATTCTCTGTACCCATTCTCTCAGAAGATTTGCCCAAAATAAGTCAATATTGATGGCTATTTATGAGAACGTTGCAACGCTTAACAGAGATTCTCTGCGGGAAATCGTGGTTCTTTCTCTCTGAGAATGAAGTCAACACAATGTGTTGTAAATTATAATCCATTCCACCATGTGAATGAGTAAAGTTCATTAAGCAAATTTGTGAGATAGAAGAAAAATACGCTTGAAATTATTGAGAGCCTGGAGGACTTTCATACTCCAAATTTTCTATATCAGCCATTATTACTTAGACGAGTTTGAAAAACAACACCCTACTTGGAATGTACATACAGAATGCTAAAACGTATGGAGTATACATAAACGAAAATATAGCAATAATAAGTTTCCAACTATGCCGATACAAAACGCGAAACTCAAAATGTTTATAAGAAAAACATATTTTTCCGACTTCACAAACAAATAAACATGAAAGAACAAGAACATTAATGTAATGGTGTCTCTGGCTAAGGACAGTTTCTTTCCTCCGACTGCAGCATAGTACCATGTATGACCTCCATGTGCATTGTACAGGTTCCTAACACGCCGTGGCATGCTTGTGATCAATGTGTTGATGTCATCTTCCGGAAGTAGCTCCCATTCCATCTGGGCAGCTCTAATGAAAACAGGAAGTTTTTCTGGATGTTGTGAACGATTATAAACTGCTGTTTTCAGCTTGTCCCAGGCATTTTCAATGCGTTAGTGAGCTCTCTGTTGATCACAAAAGAACTACATAACTCCTACCACCCAAACTGCCGCATCTCACAATATCCCAGACTTTATGTGAGGTGTATATATTTCCGTAATTCCTGCTGGAAAACCGTATAATTTGCTACGACGTAGTGGTGATTGCCACGACTGCGCTGTAGAACAGGACGGTCGTGGGTGGGAGAAATTCAGAAAGGGGGAAGGGGATGGTTTGTGGCGAAGATGGAGGTAGAAGAGAAATGAATTAAAATTGAAAAGCAGTCGTTGGGGCTGCAAGCCGTGTGAAATAATGAGTGAAGTCGGCCATATAGTGAACTCCCAACTCCCCTCACCACGAAAGCGGACGGGGCCGTCTGATTTATTTATTAACATTGTCTCTCACCCCGCCTACCCCTTTTTCCCCCAGAGGTCCGCGAGATACCCATCCCCCCTACCTTACCGATAAAACCTCCCCTTTTCCCACCGACCCGGCCGTGGCCGTGTGTTTCATGGCTTCGCAGTGCATGAATAAGAAATGACCCCGGGCTCTGTGTTTTTTTTCTTTCCGGGGGCGGTAAGGGGTTGGCAGTGTTCTAGCCCCATCCCCCCCACCATCAGCAACCCAACGCACCTGACTGTAGGGATCCTCTCAGGGACGGACCTTGTGGGAGTGCTTCCTCTTCCCTGCCGACCAACACTTTTTCCACCACGTCGTGTAGTTACGCGCGTCGAATACATTTCTCCGAGAGCTTGCGTTTGCTACCCCCTCGACCTTCCTGCCGCACACGCCAGGCCCACAGCGGAACAAAATGCGCTGCCATTACCCGGGCCTCGTGGGCGGACTAGCCCTTGCTTGTAATGGCTCCGGAAGAAACATTTCGCCCCTCCGGGCCAGGGGCTCTTTGTCGCCTGGTTTACACCGACATACACCTGCCTACCAGGTGGATGCTGGAAACAGAAGCTCGACTTAGTGGTCCCAGGTTGGAGTCTGTGGCAGCAGCTTACTGAAGCACACTGGACGAAAAAATATTACTAGTGATAGAGAGTGGAGTGGTTGCGTTGAGAGATTTGTAATGCGCTTTAAGGGGCCTGCCTTCCTGCATCGTTTTACACTTTTTTTTTGGCCGAGAAGTGTTTTATCCATAAGGGTTACACTGGAACGCGTTACAAGAGTGCCATCGTCACTACGCGCAGGGCTCTGAACTGGCGTGCACAGCTATCGTAGTGTTGTGTGTACCTATGGGACTTTCAGAGATGACCCTATCATATTACTGATGAAAATTCTGTAGCAAATTTCAATACAAGCTTCTCTCGTAGTTTGGCTTATGTACAGCTACAATGATTTAAGACACGGAAGTCTTAAAAAGCCATTTTGGACTATATTGAAGGACTCCAAATAATATTTACGTCATGCGTTGTAACTTTCAAGTACCATACCGTCCTCGTCTGGGGTATGATGTATTTTCTTAGGTAAAGATACTGGGGACATGTTTTATAGTTTCTTCAAACAAACAGGATTTAAAATACTGTTCAACGCAGTTCAAGGGCCAGGCAGGTCTTACGCGTCCTTGTAGGTGAAGAGAAGGGGGATGGAATATTTTTTAATTAACCCTTGCAGTCTTGTAGACAGCAGTCATCAGAGACATAACCAGGTGCTCATGTAGTCAGGAATGGGGAAGGAGTCGGCCTTTAACTGGCTGAGGAACCATTCCAGCGTCCGCCTGGAGTGATCTTGAAACGCAATGGCCGGACCGAGAAACTAATCAGTGTCCTGAATGCGAGTCCAGTGGGCTATCACTGCGCCATCTCGCTTGGTATGAACTGGAGAAAGGGGAGCGAAGAAATGAAATTACCAGATCATCATCACAGCCATGGGGGGTGGGCCGCGGTGATGTAGTGATTAGACTACTCCGCCACCCACCAAGGCGAACCGGATTCGATTCCAAGCAGAGTTGCCCCCAGATTTTCGTGTGTAGGAATTGTGCCGAATGATGTTTTCTCGGGGATCTCCCATTTTCCCTGCCCTTGCATTTCGGCGCTGCTCCATGCTTACAGCGTTTCACCCTTGTCATTTCTTGAAGACCTCAATACATTCACTTACTCAATCACAACTCACAACATTCATGCGATTTTCTATCTAGCTACGTATATAGTATTTCGATTCTCCACAATGTACTGCTGTGGAAAGCAGAGAGGGATATTACACTTACACCGTCGCTCAAGAATATTACTGCCAAAGGTATCTGCACCTGTTCATCTTTTTCCAAAACTCTCTTTCGCAGGGGCAGCCACGAGACAACCCGAGGTCCATTGCTTTAGGTCTATCGTGTTCTGGGCATTGTAGTAACAGGAGCGAATTATAAACTATATTATAATGAGAAAGACTTATCCATTCAGTTGGGAAGCGGTACTTGGTTAATTGTGTAATTCGTTATCATTTCTATAAAGCTATAATAAAATAAATGTCACTTCCCCCCGAATTTAATCAAGTCTACGTTTTGCTCCTTCCTAACGCCGAGCCAGGTCGACGGCCTGTACAATTAACGTCTAATTAAGCGACTTTCAATATGAGAGGCAAGTGAAATCAAATTATTTATATTTTTAGACAGTTTATGTGTCTTTTAAGCTGCGCATTAGTCTACATTAATACATTGGTCCAAGGCAATGTAAATTTTGTCGGTACACGAAAGATGGAAAGTAGGAATTAGGAAAATTGAATGATTTGTGGGAGTCTGAGAAAAGGGGATGGGGGATCGGAGTGTCGGAGCCGTTCTATCTCTGTCATTCCTGTCGGTTCGTGGCAATATTGGATACTGGTGACCTTGGCCTTGACCAATGGTATTGACCTGGACACTGTGCCCGAGACATTGGATGACCTTAAACCAAGAAATTCAAAACATTGCAGAAAAACGGTAAAATATCCAAACATGTATAATGAATTAAAAAAAAAAAAAATTAAGAAAATTAAAAAACTATTTTTAAAAATTATTTAAAGTGTTACATGTAGGATGTCCGGGATTCGATTCGACGTGGAACAATTAGGCTCCCAACGCGACCGGCCCTCGCCAGGTCCGCCAGTGTCTATCTCGTAAACCATGTTAGATGTTGATGTCCTTGACCATTACATTCGACCTTGACCTTGGATAACCTTAAGGCCAATAATTCTAAAAAATCACAAAAGTTTCTAAAACATGTTAACATATTCATAGAAAACCCTTGACACTTGACTCAAGACTCAAGACTTAACACCCAAGATCAAATATCCAAGACTCAAAACTCAAGGCTTAAAACCCTTGGCCCAAGACTCAAAACCCTTGACTCAAAACTCTAGACTCAAGATCCTTCACTCAAGACTTCAGATTTTGACTCAAGACTCAAAACCTTGACTCAAGACTCAAGACCTTGACTGAAGACCCAAGGCCTAGACTGAAGACTAATGACCCAAAACTAAAGATCCATGACTCAAGACCCTTGACTCAAGACCCTTGACACAAGACTCAAGACATTTGACCCAAGACTCAAGACTCAAGACTCTTGACCCAAGACTATTGAGCCTTGACCCAATACTAAAGACAATTGATCGCAGGACTCTGGACCCTTAACCCAAGACCCTTAACCAGAAACAATTTTTTTTTAAATTACAATTTTTAATGTTTGGAAAAAATGGGGCAAGCAGCCGAAGCCGACATCGTGCTCTTTCATGACGGCATTTCGGCTGCCATGTAATGACGTTACTCAACCACCATATTGAATCCAAGAAACCTTAAAACTGACTTTTGACCTTCACCATGTGACATTGTAAGACTTTGAATCCAAAAAAAAATTACAAAATACTCCAAAAAATTCAAAATTAAAACCTTTAAAATTTATTAAAAAAATATTTTTTTATTAAAATAAAATTTAGAAAAATTTTCATTAAAAATGTATTTAAAAAACTTATATTTCCATATCTTCCCTCAGCAAAACGTCCACAAGACTACTGAGCATCGCCAATGTTTCTCATTGGTTAATTAGTCGGTTCCCCTCGAATCCATCTACCAATGTATCTGATTGATTGATTACTTGTGCACGCTTCACCCCCCAAAGTGTTTTTATTTCTTGTTTATTTATACTAGTTCAACCCACCACCAATGTTTCACATTGGTTATTAGTCAAAAGGACTCCAACATCCCTAAACTTTGTTCATTTCGTCGTATTCCATCATCTTTTTTTTTTCGTTTGTTATTTGTTTTAATTTTCAACCACAATGTTGGCTGTTGACCTTGTCCTTATCCCAATGACACTGAACTCGAAAAATCGAGAAAAATCGCAGTCCGTACAATTTCCAATTACTAGCTGGTCACAACGAGGGACCACACCGACTAACAATAACGACTGACTGCACACAAGACTGACTCGCCCAAAGCTAACTCCGCCCAAGACTAACACCACCCAAGACTAACACCACCCAAGACTAACATCACCCATTAACTCCACCCAAGAGTAACTCCACCCAAGACTTACTCCACCCAAGACTTACTCCACCCAAGACAAACTCCACCCAACACTAACTCCACCCAAGGCTAACTCCACCCAAGACTAACTCCACCCAAGACTAACTCCACCCACGACTAACTCCACCCATGACTTACTCCACCCAAGACTATCTTTACCCAAGAGTATTTTTATACAATACTATCTTTATCCAAGACTAACTCCACCCAATACTCACTCCACCCCAGACTATCTCCACACAAGACTGGTTCCTGACGAGACTGACTTATCCCAAGACTTTCTTCTGAAGAGACCAGTACCTAGAAAACAGGATAGACCAACCTGCCTTACACCCTCCTATAGAAACAAATAATCATGGACCCTTATCGAAAAAAGTCGCCTAATAAGAGCCTCGTAGCTAACCTATTCGTAAAAATAAACTGTGCAGAATCTAAGCTAAATATTTCTGCTGGAGCTGCCCATGCCAAAGGAGCATACAAACCCACCAGACCAACCAACTAGTTGCAAAAATATTCCTCAAACATGTTCTCTACATTTCATTCGTTCGCCATTTAGAACTAGGTTGATTTTAAACAACCCGAGTAAGCCATAATACTTCAAATCGAACTATAGCCCTCCTACTGCATGCACTCGTATAAATTTGATCAAAAACATACTCTCAGTTGATTGTTTACACCACTAAATTAATAAGTCTTTCAGAGAAGCAGAAGGGACTGTATACAAAATTAAGCACACATTACTATACACATATATTTATCTACTTACTACACCTTAGAGACAAAAAAACTGGTATAGGCGTGAGTATGCAAATAACAGAGGTAAGGAACCAGCGCCTATATAAGACAACAAGCGTCTGGCAATGTTGCTAGATCGGTTACTGCTGCTACAATGGCAGGTTATCAAGATTTAAGTGAGTTTGAACGTGGTGTTATAGTCGGCGCACGAGAGATGGGACATAGCATCTCCTAGGTAGCGAATTAATTTGGATTTTCGCGTACGGCCATTTCACGAGTGTACCGTGAATATCGGGAATCCGGTAAACCATCAAATCTTCGACAAAGATTGTGAACGAACGGCACAAACGACTGGCGACTGACGAGAATCATTAAACGTGACAGACGTTCAACCCTTTCTCAAATTGGCGCACATTTCAGTGCCTCCTGCATACCTTCAGACATTAATCGAGTTCATGCCATGTCGTATTGCGGCACTTCTGCATGCTCGCGGGAGCCCTACACGATATAAGCAGGTGTACCAGTTTTTTTTTCTCTTCAGTGTATGACATGGCTGAAAAGATGGACTCTGGCCGACCTGTCAAGGGCTGGTCGTGTTGGGAGATTAGTTGATCCACCAGAAATCGAACCCCGTTACTTTCTACATGTAGATCGTTAAATAAATTAAAAACAATTTTTTAAACGTTTTCATTTTTATGTAAATTTTTTATACTTACTTGATATTTTATCATTTTTCGGCAATATTCTTGGAGTTTTTTGCGTTCAAGGTAATTTAAAGTTACGGGTACGAGGTAAAGGTCAATATCATTGGTCAAGGTCATATTGATACAAGATGGCCACCGACAGACCGGAATGACAGAGTATGAGCGGCTTCGACGCTCCGATACCCCATCACCTTGACACAGACTCCCCCAAATCATTCTTTATAAGGAAGGTTCTTTAAAAGCTGCTCATAGAACCGCGGGACCATCTATGAATCACGTTGTGCAAGTGTAAGTAGACAGTCCTTGTGCTCGGCGTGGTGATAGTTTCTGGCGTCACGGAGTCTCATGCATATTTTATTGTCCCTTCTTCCTGCTGTTAGGTAAGTGGGGGACATCGCTGGAACGGCCTACGGCGTCTAGCATTTCATTTTCTCTCAATTCCAGAGAAATGAAATTCCGTTATTAAATTATCGGTAGATAAAATTAATACTTACAGATATCTCACGTAATGCTGGATGTTTTCTGCTGTGTTATAAATGCGAAAATTTTCACCCAGGCCGAATTACAAGTTGTCTCATCAATAATTGCTAATATCTTGGCTGAAATATTTTTTTTTTTTCAATGTTAGTAGGTAAAACCAAATCTAGCACTTCTAACTAAGAGTTTGTCAAAGATAGACAGCGATTTATACGTTATTTTTTACTCACGTGGGTTTCCTGTTTTAGGTACGAAACCAGTATTTTCAGTTGATTTTTAGTTCACAGATGTCATTCGATACTGTTTTACATATTTGTCTGGGTCAAAAGCCATTCCAGGTCGTTAGTCATGCACAGGTTGAGTGTTGAATTTGGAGAGAAAGTAAAAATCCACTCATTTAAAGTGATATCAGTATGACATATAATATATAATATCATATTATTACAATGCGAAAAAAAACAAAATACCATCGACGGTATATTAACTTTAATATGTTTTACTTAGCAATAAAACTCAGAATTGTCCCACTGCTGTGTATTTCAATAGGATTCACAAATTTTAATTTTATGAAGGAAAAAAAACTGCGATTTAAAATCGAACATCAAAAAAATCTCAAAAAAAATATATGCCAAAAATACAATTTTAAACCTTCATCAGTGCCATTTCTATGTACGATTAAATAACATCACAAGGGTTGCTTGACACATCAAGTTAACTCATGTAAGTACTATGAATGTACTTTATGTATCAAAAAATCTTTTTGTTACTTCAAGTATCCAAATTTGTCTTCAGAATACAAGTAGTCCTAAAATTTGGTTAAGATGTAACTGCGCTTATAAGCTGCTGGTATTTTCAGGATTTTACGTTGTCGCAGACAAGAAACTTAAATACATTGACTTCCGTACGGTTCTACTTGTGGCATAGGGATAGCTTTTAAACCCAGCTACGTTGTAAATATTTCCCTTTCCGTCGTGCGTGCCATCGGGGAGGCCTGTGAATTCACTGTGGGGAATTTCTCGGCAAGGACTTGGTGTATATAAAAGTTAGGAACGTCGCGAGAGAGGAGGTGTCCCCCGTAAATGTATCGATCGCCGGCAGTGCATGCGGAGTCCCCGAGAAGAGAGAAGTGTAATGCAAGTGACTCTGTGCGAAGGTGGTGTGGTGTGTCCGTGCACACTGGATACTTTCATTTAAATGATTTAACACTGAGAAAGAGGTTTTGTTGAATACAACAAAGTTTTTTTTCGCGCGACTAAATTAATTGTTTGTATAGGGACAGTGATATATTTTGTTGTTAAAAAATAATATTTTGTTGTGTTTTTTTTGGTTGCCCGAAACTGAGATTTGGTTGGTGCAACGGTTCTGCGTACTTTAAAAATTAGGGTTAATATGAAAAAATTAGTATTTCGACAGAGATTTGAATCTAGACCGACTAAGTCAGAGAGCTACCTATGCCTGATCAACTTCAACTTAAGTAACTACAGATGAAATAGGAATGTTTTTAAACCCATTTATAGCAAATACGGGGCCAAATGCGCAAAAAAAAATTCAAGTTTTAAAACTTTCCTTTTTAGTTTCTTCATAAACTTGTTTTATAAGGATGTTAGTGCCATTATTGAGCATCGAAAAATGCAATGATTATTATTGTTAATGTCCTAATTGTCATAAAATACGCACAACTCACAAATTACATGTCTTTTCGAAAAAAATGCTATCAAATGAGTGGCCAAACAAATAAATAAATATATATATATATATATATATATATGATACAACTAAATATTTTGTTGACACTCTCATTTATGTTACTTCAAAATCGGTTTGGTTAATGCAAGCTAGTATTTTGTTAGATGAAAAATATTAATTTGGTTGGTTTAGAAATTTTTATTTCTCAACAAAGTATTTTGTTGGTGCAACTTAATATATTTTTGGTCCTTTCAAACGAATATCTTGATGGCTGAAAGAAACCTTTCTCTCAGTGTTATATTTCATATTTAATACGTTTACATTTTACAAAGGCCAGTGTCGTTACCAAATTATATCCACGGGTCATTTGCTGATTCAGAAGCGCCAAGAATATAAAGGATTACTTTAGAAGTCATGTTTACTGAACAAAATTCTAGAATTTATGTTTGTTCTACAGAGTAATGTATATAAGCAGAGATGTATAGTTGTAGTGTTCCTAAACCAATTATAAAAGCTAGAAACCAGAAATGTAACATGGTTTGCGAGGCCGGGTCTTAAACTGTGGTCCGCGGACCCGTTCCTTGAGCTTGTATTCAGGGGTCCACAAGTGAAACTAAATTTTATTTAATATATATCACTAGCGAACCGGCCCGGTTTCGTCCGGTAACAATCTAGTTTTTTACAGCGATACTTTGAGAGACAAAAATGATTACTATGGGTCATCCTTAAAGGTAAAAATATGCTGCTGTGGACTTTTCTGTATACCTTTTTGAGAGCTACAATTATGTAGTACATCTGTTTGATGTATATCTTATGGATTAGTCAGCGCAAGCCATGTAAGCGCCCTAAAAGCTGTTTTTTACGACTTTATTACAAAGGGTTTGACATTTCTCTACTATCCTTATATTAAGTATAAATATATTTTACGCCAAAGCCTTCATCAAGAAAGCTCTAAATGATGTTGAAAACTGCATTAAAATCCATCATGTAGTTTAGAATTACTAAGCGAATACACAGACAGACGCGGATAAGCGACTTTGTTTTATACTATTTAGATATTATGGAAAACATGATTTAAAGAATGTTAGTATGCGGTAGTAGCCTAATGTTATTGTTGTAAATAAAGTTGAATTTCGTAAATTTTGTTGTGTAGTGAAATTTTTAAGGTGGCATTTTGTATAGCAAAAAATTAGAAGGTTGTATACAGGAAAATGTGTTCTTATTCCGCCATTGCAGAGGTTTTCATTGGAGTATTTAAAATATCCTTGTTAATTAAACTTCCACCTACTGCAAATTTAAGGCTTGACTTTACATTTCATGTTGAATGTCTAGTTTATAACATATTTCACTCGTTTAGGGGCACTTGTTTTGAAATTCAATCTATACCTCTCTGCCAAAACACATTACGCTCTAGAACCAACATAAATACTAAACATATGTAAAGTAATTTTTAAGTAATAAGCGCTGCGCCATTTGGTAATTATCGATAGATTGTTGTCATTTCAGAATTACCTGATAATGGGTAGATAAAATTTTCCGATCACAAATTTCGAACATTACACTTATAAATATGATAAGAAGCTACAAAATTCCTTTTGATAATAACTCGGTGAATATCAAGGTAGAGAAAACAGGTAGTTTCCACGTTATATTATATGCAGATTCAGACTAATTCTTTCCAAAATTATGTTTCAAATCTGCAAAGTTACCCACAAACAATACGCTTTGAGGTTTTGCAATAACGACCTCACGCGGAGAAACTGGTTGGGATAAATGTGTTTCATTGCAAAATTTGCAAAATAACGATGCATTCAGTGATAAATTTTTTCAGTGTTGGCATCTCCATCTCTGCTTACTTATTAGCCAACCCTAGTTGACGCCTCGGGATACCCATCATCACATACATAAGTATACAAAAATATGAAAGAAAAAACTTTATGGGTAAAAATTTGGCTTCGAACCAAAATTGGCTACTAAAGAAAGAGAAAATATGATGAAGGGTTAACCTGAAGTACAACAAACATGTACCCTGCTTCCCAGGCGGTGGCGCGACTTGCGGCAGACATCAGAACTATCATGCTACGGTGGTCGGCCAGGACCAAACCCCCTTAACTCCTGGATACGCGCAACCCACACGGCGATAGCTTTTTTCACGAGTGCAGATGAAGGGCGGCCATATTGGAAACCGGGGGAAGAACTGGGGTATATGAAAAACTTAAGCACAAGAGCAAACAAATTACTGGATGAGAGGCTTATGTTTTGAGTGAGCTTCCGGCTATCCTTTGACGACTACACTGAAAAACGTTCGCATCCAGATGTTAAGAATTTCAGTTAAAATGCGAGATGTAAATATATATATATATATATATATATCACTTAGTCTCTATGAATATATCGCTCTTTGGAAAAGCATAAGCGACTTCTATCAAAATTTTTTTTTTTCTATTAGTTTCTAACGCAAGGCGATTTCATCTTCTGTTTGTGTTTAGTAAGAAAAATGTTGCAAGTGAGAGCAACAATTGTTTCCAAACAGTCACGTTGGATTTACAAAAAAAATATTCTTTCAAACCACAAATCTTCCACGAGACTCAAGCATAAATCACTAAGCGGTTGATTGTACGTTTCTTAGATAAACACCCAACACGTTAAAACAGAAGTCGTTATTTAAAATTTGGGAAAGTATTTGAGAATTTGTGGTTTTTTGTCGATATGTTTTTGCCTGGAATATGTGATTCGGGTTCTATACATGAAAATTGCATTCTGCCATACCTGTCAGCACAGAAGTTAATGTATTAAGGTCAGCCAATCAAGCCCACATAATATCAACAATTTGCGACACCTTAATTATTACGTCAAATGTGATAATAGGAACAACAGGTTGTTATCCTTTAGGGGTTAAAGTTTTGAGGACACGCATATAAATAAAACCATTAGATGAAATAAATTTACTTCAGTTCTACTTGTTGATTTTTAGAAATTACAAATTCAGATGCACGTGTGTAAAAATTTTTAACCTAATAGCCTATGGCTGTAATTTATTCGTGACACCATATTTTGTGTTCTTATCGTGCAGCTTATGAAGCGAGTATAATACAAACAAAATATCACCGATATCTTTTTTACCTGGCCAAACACATCTGTAGGGGGGCCGCGGTGGCTGAACGGTTAGCCTGCTCACCTCCCACCATGGCGAACCGAGTTCAATCCCCTGCCGGGTCAAGCCCGGATTTTCGCATGTGGTAATCGTGCCAGACGATGCCGCTGGTCAGCGGGTTTTCTCGGGGATCACCCGTTTCCCCACCCTTTCATTCCGGCGGTGCTCCATGCTCACCTCAATAACCTTCGTCGCTCTCAAGACCTCGCTGTAAAGAGCCTCCCAAATCTCTTCACTGATTCACTCACATTTGTAGGTTACTATAAACCAGTATAGGACGTTTCATAATCCCTATTACACACTCCCAATGGTCGTATAGGGCCGATACTAGATACAGTTTTGGTGAAGAAGACATGTCCGAAAATTTACCTCTTCGGCGCTACATGTATGACACTTATCAGATATTCAAATCTCACGCCTCACCTACGCAAACGAGCTCTTACCTACGTTCACCACAAGAGCTTCTCGATGTTGTGACAATGAAGTTCTTTGGACATACAGTATCTGCGAAGCATGTCCCCATACACACGCCCATTAATACCCGGTGTATGCTGAATATCTTCTGCTACAGCCAAAAAACGTGCAAGCAGATGTTCCTATGACGCAGGGTCTCGTAAACAAGACCCTTCATGTGGCCCTACACGGGAAATTCAAGAGGTGCCATTAGGCAGCACGGAAGAATGTACTGCCCAATCACACGACCATCGAAGATACCTGCCCATGCATCGGTGCCGAACCTTTGTTGAAATCCTTGGGAATGTGTGGTACGAGGGTTTTCTTCATCCCGAATTGGGCTGTTTCGACAGTTTGAAAACAGCATCCCTGGCGAAATGCGCTTTATCGGTGGAAAGAATGCGCTTTGTAGACTCGCGCACATCCATACAATTGTGTGGGTCCTACATACATAAGTTGGCATGTGGCTCGTAATCGGCCGGACCCATTGTGGCACGTAGCACATAACTGGGCCGAACTCATTTTGTGTACCGTATGGGGCTGGTAATAGTGTCTCTGCTATTCATTTAAAACATGCCAGACACTGCTATGAGACTCGACCGTGGCACGTGCAATGGCTCCGGTACTCGTCGACCGGTTCTCTTCAACCGGATGAAGTACCTCATTTTCGAAGTCGAGACTGCAGCGCCTTCGTGGAGAACCACAGTTGGTCCTGTTACCTTCGAAGGTGCTTATTTCCAGCAGCCGTTTCTCAAATGTGGCAAGATAAAAGCGATGCGTAAAACGCTCCTGATAAAGGCGATAAGAAGCTCTGCCATTAATTTTAACTTCGCCGTAATTTAACAACATGTCGGTGCCCTCGGCAAACGTGTATTCGGTCATCCTGCACTCTGCCCCATTCAACGACTGAATGGCAAGCGTAGTGACGGTCGGAGCAGTACGCCAGATTGCAAACAGACGACACGTGGCATCAGGTGACACCAGACGTCACTCGTTGTCAAATTGGGTTGCCCATTGTGCGGCGGGAGCTTGAAATTTTGATTAATATCTTGTTTGTAGCATCGCAACGGTACATTTAGGCGCATGGATTTTCCATCCAATATTTATCTACTACATGCCTTCTACAACACATTGAAGTGTTTAACAGGAATTCTGAAGAAATCTGTATATTTTTCTTTATTTATATAAAATTTTGTGGCAAATGTGCGTGTATACTTAAATAGCCACACTTTTCGGAGAGCGACAAGTCAAATTATTTAAAAACAATGAAAATGTCTGTCTCAAATAAATGGGAACGTATCTCCTTTCTACTTAATATTTCAGATGTGCCGTTCGCCGTTTATCCAGTTTCAGTTATTTTCACCAGTTCGAAGCAAGGAACTGGATGCAGCATATCATTTCCTTGTTTTCACTTCCAAGTTCATCAGAAAATATTTATTATCATAATGTTACAACCAACTTCACTGCACTGGCACTAGAAAATATACTTGTAAATGTAACCGTCCACATTTCATTTAAGCATTGCACAAACCTTTACATAATATAAAGAACCAAATATTTTAGTAAAGGGCTTACTTCACATTTTGTAGAGTCCTTGCAATTATTTGCAGTTGTAGCCTTTACATTTACAGACTCCATTCACTGTATAAATAAAACAACATATTTACTGAAGGCAAAGTGAGTTTACTAGAAAGATCGTGACGGATAAAAGGCAAAGAATAACAAAATGTCGTTTTTTTTTTCCATCGTGAGATAAAAGATTGAAGAATCCATTTTGTAAATTAAAACTCAAGTAAGGGGTGGGGATGGGGGGAAGACGCGACGTTGCTGTCCAATACGAACTACCCCTGGGAACTCATCCACTTGAACAGACTGTAAACGTGGATGGAGAGGGGGGGAGGGGGTAGCTGTGAAGTAGGAACGGGTGGAGCAAGATAAGGATCGGTTGAAGAGGGGAGTGTTGAGGGTTAAGCGGGAAGCTAACGAGTAGATGCTTCAAGAGCTGTGAGTGACATGACATGAGAGACTAGGCAACATCTCTTAGTTGGAGTTAATTAGCGCTGAGAAATGTGGGAGGTGGGGCCGGGCGAGTGAGCGGACTTGTTAGGGAACAATGCTCGGGCTCAGACACCAGCCCGCGCTGTAAGTAGTGCGAGTCCGAAGAAGCTTCCCTTCGGAGATGTCTTCTCNGGGGGCTCCTTGCAATTTGTAACAGCGCCGGTGGTTACTCGCAGCGAAGAAGCGAGGGGTTGGGTTGGTTGCCGAGGAACACAGTGGAGGTCGCCCGGGGAGGGGGGCTCATGAAATATCTACGAAATGGACGCTGGGAAAAGTGAGGGGGCAAAACTTTGTGCAAAATAGATGAACTTCCCTACTGCTCGAGCCCCGTGGTCGGGTAGGGCCCCTGTGCCATCAGGGGGTGTGTGTACGTGTGTGTGTGAGAGTTCTGTTTCCTTCGCTGCAGCCCGAAGGATATCCTGCAGACCGTAAACAATATTGTAAGCCATGGAACAGAGGTTCTTGGCCCCTAAATTAATATTAAACAGGCTCTTTGTGTTTTACACCAAGTCACGGGGAAGGTTTCCTCCCAAACTTTACTAGCCCACGTGCACACAGGAAGAAAATAAAAGAAAGACAATTCTGATGGGCTCGCAGAATTTTTATTTCGGGCATGGGACAAGAAAATGCAAATTAAGATGTAAACGGGAGTGGTTTCTCTAACAAACTTAATCGCCAAAATATGAATTTAAGGAACTTGTCAAATAACAGCATTCTGGAACCATATAAATATATTATTTTGAAAAAAAATAATAATTTATTACATTTGTACCACTACTCTGTTACACAAGGCAATATGTTATTAAGATAACATGAACTTCTAAAGAAAACAACCATTTTTAAATTAATTTTATTGTTGGAGTATTTTATTAATTCTTTAGTTCTTAGTTAGTTATTGAGTAAAGTGCGTAATTATTCAAAGCTGAAAGTAATTGATCTTTTTCGAAACAGTTGATTTTTTGCACGAAGAATGACTGTTTTTTGTAAATTTTTCAAGAAAATATTTTATTAAGGCTTTACAAAACATTCTATGAAAACCATTTTTTAAACCCGTTTGACCTTTATATCGAAGATGATTTGAAATACAGTTATCTGCTTCGATTTTAATGAACGAACTAAAAATTTGTGTTATCCGATTGTGGTTCAATTTATTGTCTCGTGCGTTTTTAGACCTCAAGACGAGGTAGTTTCGAAATCAATTTCTGTAATTTTTTCACTACTTGCCTCTTATTAAAAGCCCATCGTATAAATAATTTGCTATGATTAAAACCTTTAAATGAATTATTTCCTTATTGCTCCTGTACATCTAAAAGTGTGATGGGTATGATGCAGAGATGACGTCCTGGTTGAAACATAAGATCGTTTTACTCGTATGACGACCTCAGTAAAATAAATTACTTGACTTCTTATCTCGCATATTAAATCCACGCAAAGCAAACACATAACTTGGAATATAAACCTGTTTTCTTAGTTCTGAGATAAATAAAGACAAATATGGTTTTATTGTTTTAGTATTTGTTAAGTATCACCCAGCTGTATAGCTGTGGAATGAATTGCTTAAGATATGGAGACAGCTTGTTACATGTCAGATATAACAGAAATGCACAATTATCAGGTTGGGCACAGTTTGTAATATTTCAAATTAAATTCCAGTTGGATATTTCAATTAAATTAATACGTCATAATTTTTCATGTAATGAAATATATTTTATTACGATAATTCTTCTTCCAACAAAATTAGCAAAATTATCGTTTCAAATCTTCTCAAATACAATACAATTACTATTTTTTATAATTTAATTATTACTTCTTCATCCTTCAAAATTTATTTTAGCAATTCTTTTAGATATTAAATCATTAAAATTTACTTTCTATACTTTTCACGTCCATCATTGGAGGTGGTGAGAATTATTCTGTCAGAAAAAATTCATTCTATTTTACTTTTGCCTTACTTATGTTGTCTCCTGTCTTCCGATTGGCTATCGTCTGACCATGACACATCTCTCCGCCATTCAGCAATGGCGAGACGAGAGACAATCAGGATAGTTTTGTTGAGTACTTTTGTTTAATAAATATTTAATACTGACCAACCTTTAGAAACTGAATGAAAAATAACAAACAAAGTTAAATACTGAATACTGCCTAGAAATAAATTAAAAATATTTGCACGTGATATCTATGAAAAAGGAAATATTAAAATAACTAAAAATTATACTATTAACTCATACAAGAAAACGTAATTTGAAAATGATATTAAAGAAAGTGACAAGATAAGCAAGTACTCTGTATTAATATATAATTAAAATATCGATGACTAATGTTAAATATAACCCCTAAAAATGGTAATGTTACAAAGCTCTTGTTCTTAAACATTTGAATTCCCATTTCGTACACACAAACTTCATGTTTATGAATGCTAGGTGTCAACAGCCATTTATATGATGTTTTGAACATATCGAAGATGCTTTTCTCATTTTGTTGCAGATTTTGCTTTGAAAAACCGGGGAAACCTAATTAAAAACAACCCTTCTAAACTCATGTAATCGATAATATAAGCGAATCTAACAAAATAAGATGTTTATCCTTTTAATAGCTAACCAAATCGCTCGTAAATATGACAGTTTGTGTAGAAAATTTTTATTCTTGCTTGTGTGAGCACGTTAAACATAGTTAATTTTTTTGGTTAAATTTAAAATAACGATTAGAAATTTTTTAAGATAAATGTTATTAAATGGTGGCTTTTTTAGTATGGACTATAATTTTCTTTTTTTTTTTCTAGGTACTAAACATTAAAGGGGCCACGGTGGCTGAAGGGTTAGCCTGCTCGCCTTCCACCAAGGCGAACCCGGTTCAATCACCAGCCGGGCCACTCCCGGACCTTCGCATGTGGGAATCGTGGCGGACGATGTCGCTGGTTGTTGGGTTTTCTCGGGGATCTCCCGTTTCCCCCGGTTCTTCATTCCGGCGCTCCTCCGCACTCACCTCAGTCACCCTCATCGGCTTACTGTTTAGAGCCACCCAAATCTCTTCACTCACTCACTCACTAAACAATAAAATAAATTTTACGTTTTTTTATGTGGCTTCACTTGTTTATAGTTGGGATTAAATATTTTTAACTAATTCCGACCTTCTTCTATATGTCCCATCTACTTCGTGCTGTGCTAAAAGACGTAGTTCCAATGACAATACAATATATTTGTGTCTTTCTCTCTGTCTCTCTTTACGTTTCATGGCACTTCTGCATACGTACGTCATGTAACAACTTAGCAACACACGGCAGTTGCGGTAGGCGAAACTACACGAAGAATAGGTTGGTTTTTTCCCCAGCTACCGGGTCGCTGTAACCGCTTGTCCGCCGCGGGAGCTGCTGCATTCGGCGAAAGTATTCTGTACCGTACGGGACAGGAGCTCTAATAAAGTGCGTGTTTGTCGAAGGAAATGGTCGGCGCGGCCTCTCATTCCGTTGTCGCGTTCGGCACGCGCGTTAGTCAGCGTACCTGTTGAAATACGTGCAGGTAGGGGCAGAGAGATTTTTCCAAGGTCGGGTTCGAAAGTGCTTAAATAACCACAAACAGCTGATAATGTGATGTAAGTGCATACTACCCGGGCATTAAATGAATGATGCAAGAAGGAGAAGTAACTGAATAAAACTGAATAAGTTTGGTGATAATGCAATATATTAAACTGTTCCCACGGCTTCACTAGAGAAAAGCTCACAAAGAAAACAGAGGAGGTAATAAAAATAAGTTATGTGATAGTGACATTATAATTTAAAAAACGTCCGACATGTACGGCTTACAACAACTGACGTTTAATTGTTCGTAGTACTTGAGAACAGGTGGTTCTTCAGAGCTGTGCTAGAACCTTCTCGAAGGAGCGTACGCGCGTACAAGTCTCACCACAAAGCCCTCACCACAAACGTCAGGATTTCCCAGCAATTCACCCCTCACGCTTATTAAGATATATATGAACGGCAGTCCTCTATTCACCGCGGCATTATAAAGGAGCTACTAGGACGTCTATCATCTCGCCTGCTCCACAGATCTCATTGTCCTACTAGAATGGAGCATTCCAGTTCCAGTAAACGACGAGTTCAGGGGTTCACAAACTGCCGAAACTACATAAAGCTCATCTGAGGTCAAATGGAGATACTTGCCTCAACAGTTTATACATCGCCCGTTTAAAGATTTATTTAATTTTTTAATTATGTTGGGAATAACACTTATTCCAACAGCAATTAAATTGTTAAAGACGATATGGTTAATTTAAAAACTACAGTTAATGTTGCATTTAATACACCAGTTGAATACTTCCCAGTTTCACGGGGCACAACATATTTTTTAATTGAAATCTCTTTTAACAAAAATGAGGGTTCGTTTACTGAAAAATTTTAAAGGAATGTTTTCTATCATAAATACATTTAATAAGAATTATTTTTGTAAATAATTAATGGCATGGTATACAAAATTTACTTTTATTGACTTTGTATGCCATTCTATTATGTTAGGCCTGCACAAGTTTATTCTGAACGACACAAAACAGTGATATGAATTCGTTTAGTGTCAAAGGAAGTCTTAATTTCAAATGTTTCGTTTATACTTTGTTACACCATTATTGTCTATAAAATGTAGATCGAAATTGCATGTAGTTTCTTTACTTTCCGCTTGGTATTAATATTTTTTTCCTTTGCATAAAATTTTCAATAATTCCGAATAAACCTGTATCTCTGCAATCAACGATGCTGCATAAACATTTTGTGAGGCGGATTGACAAAAATAAAAAAATAATTAAAATTAGTGTTACAAATTCACAAATCGAAGAGAGAATTCCACTCTTTCTGACTAGCCGTAATTGAATAAAGTAGAAAGAGTTTCGTTTCTTATTTTTAAATTCCTTCTTTCTCCTCAAAAATCCGTCATTTGTAATGGATGGGCGTCTACTTACTTTCGTCATATTTCTGGCAGAATCTTAATTATTCCTTTGCGCTTAGTATTTTAAGGGAAAAACTTATTACAAGATTATATACTTTGACCACAGTATTCTAAATATGTTTCTTAAACACAGTATATGTTTCAATGTGAAATTATTTAAATAATAGTTAGCGAAATAAACTAATTTGTCGAAATTTTCTGTTTATTAATTCGAATTGATGAGTTGTTTCCAAGTTCTCATAAAACAACAAGTTAATAAACATAACGCGAATAAAATTATTTTATGCAAAATGTTTTGCGTTTTAGAGTAATGGCGTGCTGGTCTTTCTTGAATAGCTAGAAATAACCGACACTTAATGAAGTTTGAGAATTACTCTATTTAAATTGAAAACATTTAATGTCATTTTAAATTGCAGTATCTTGCTACAGACACAAATTTTACAAGAGAGTAAGGAAAATGCTCCCAAAATAATTAAATTAAATGATGTATATATAGCCCATTCTGCTAACATACTAAGATTTGAGATCTGGGCGTTGATTACGAACAATTCTTGCCATACTATTCTGATATAATGAAAATTTCTAGCTGTATTGGAAAGCAAAATCGAAGCATGTCCCATTACAGAGGATTAATTATGCGTTGCGATAACGGTTGCATTTTTAAATTCCTGTCTGGTTACTCATTTCAGTACTATGGCGGCTGTCTGCCAGATGTCACACACATCGTATTTACATTGCAACCCCTTTCACGGGATTAGGAAGTCGGCTGTCATTCACAAAAGCACTTAAGTTTTTTTCAATGCAACATAAAATAAACTGGTTGTCGTGAATTTACAAAAAAAAAAAAAAAAAATGCGTGTAAAATAGTGATGTATTGTTTCTGAAAAAAATGTAACCTCATATCAGGATCTCTTTTTCTATAATCCGCCGGTTGCTATTTTTTTTTTAGACTCGCGAAAATTTGTTTTTTCTTTATTACCCAAGGAATGTAGTATAACCAAATGAAATTTTGATAAAGAATAAAATTTTACTTTGACATTTAAATCGTAACACTATAATATAATTTTTTTTTTCATTCAGTTATTACGTTTAAAGTTTGTACTGCCATGAGACAACCTTAGAACGAAAGGGGAAAATAATGCACGTTTACAAGAAAGTGATAAATAAAATTAAAAAATTTGTACATATATCCACATTATATGTTGAAGAAGTAAATGCTGATAATTTACTTTGATAAATATTATACGTTTTATAAATATTGCAATAATTTAAAATAAATTCAATTCCTTTAAGGTTATTTGTTGCGCCACCCATAATCTCATTTGAAATAACGCCTAAAGATTTTGTTAACTATCGAATGCAGAAAACCATTTCTGGAACGTTTATATGAAGCATATATATATATATGTAAGTATTGTCCACGAATATTTTGTGTCATTACTAGTGCGTTGATTTTAGTAATTTGCAACTTTACTTACTGTATAAAAACAGGTTTTTTCTAATAGTTAACCCACAGTCGGTAAGAGTGCCTTTTTGTCAGATAATTATGTAACGCTGTTTTAATACATAAAAAAAGTTTCTGCTATAATTTTGTTAAAGCCATGTTCATTTCAAAGTCATGATAGATAATATAAATAAAATTATACAAGTAATTAAGTATTGAGTAGAATTTTCTGCATAAAACGTGAAGCTTTATTATCGTTAGACAAATCGATGATAGGAAAAACTGGGCCTTTGACTTCAGTATACGATACAGAATGAACAAATTTATCGCTATGCCATAGTAGAGACGATTTTATTTTTTAACTTTTAGAAAGTGTAAGGGTACGCAGCTTGTTACAATTAATACCATTCATTTTGCACTGCGCATTAAATCACTATGCTAAAAGACCGTTGTGGGCTATAAAATAAAATTTATTACAGGAAATATAATGCCGTAATATGACGTACTTATTTAAGTTATATTTATTGTCCAGTTATTTATATATTGTGTTATTTTATCAGTAAGGCGATAGGTAAAAAGGCTTCATGTTGAATTGTTCTCGCGTGTCCACCATATTATCAGTTTATGTAGAGAAAAAAAGGGGAAACACGGGAAGAATACCGATGTATGTACACATATGAGTAAGATGTATCGCGAAAAAAGTTTGTGGTCAGCATTTTCGATGAGCGTCACAACAAATCGTCCATAATCTAAGTACGATAAGTTTACTTAGTGATCAGAAGGCTGAACAACCTAACTCGGTGCCTAATTAATTATTTAAGATACGACATAATTTTAATAATGGAACTCTACGACCAAATTACTACCGCATAAAGAAAAGGTCACAATTTGCCTATAAGTTTTCATGCTGGAACAACACTAAAATGCACTGGTGGCGTTGGGCTGACGTACAAAAGAAAAATATCTCGACGAAATACCCGAAGCGTTTCTAAATTAAAAGTGACCGAACTGTCGGTATTCCATGAACACCGAGCATGAGCCATGTTTGTTGTTTGTTAATACAAAGCGGTNTTAATAATGGAACTCTACGACCAAATTACTACCGCATAAAGAAAAGGTCACAATTTGCCTATAAGTTTTCATGCTGAGACAACACTAAAATGCACTGGCGGCGTTGGGCTGACGTACAAAAGAAAAATATCTCGACGAAATACCCGAAGCGTTTCTAAATTAAAAGTGACCGAACTGTCGGTATTCCATGAACACCGAGCATGAGCCATGTTTGTTGTTTGTTAATACAAAGCGATGGAAAGAACGTCTTTCGTTTTGCAGGACTGGTGACAGGGCTCTTTTTAGAATAGCGCATAACTGCAGAAGCTGCGATACAAAGAAGACGTGTTATGTTATTTGTGTCAGATCATGTATCCATCGTAGTTGAAACTTACAAGGTCACAGTGGAACCTACCAATATTTAATCAAATAACTGAGTACGGTGCGTTACCAGTTCTTAGATTCGTCGCTAAAACGATTCGTTGTCATTATTCAACCGTTTACGCAACCCGATCCAGACGAAAATGCCAGACAAGCCGCCATTTTCGGGGTGTCAGTGGAAAACTGCGTAGTGATGACAATGCAAGTTACCAAGAAACGAATAAAAGCAAGTTTAACTAGTAATCCTGATATTCAAAAATTCACCAGTTCATCCAACTATGTACACCGGACGTTCTAAACTTTCTGTTTCGCTCGAGTCCTGTTAAACAGATTGATCTATCAGTTTAACCGTTCTGAAAATTAGGTGGATCTGGAGGCTATGCATTGGAACACCAATCCGAAGAAGTTCCGAACACTTCCTCTGAAAACGAAAAGAACACACGCGAACTCTTCCAATAATTTTCAGACATTCCAAAGTGTGATAATTTTAATCGAATGTCAAGTTTTGCAAATAGGCGACGGTAACTGTAGAATTTGTGTGTAACGGCGTTAATTTGTGTCTGGAAGTAAACTCACGTATCGCTGAAAATAAAACCTCATATTCGAAAAAATGCCTCAACCGGTGAACACAGGTGATTTCAACCACCTGGTAGATCCACTTGTGAATTTGCGGACGTGCGGAATGTCACTGCAAGTCTCTGAATGGCAAAAAGAGGCGCTATTGGTTAAATTCGCGCCTGTTGGACGATGAAACTTTCATCTTTTGTGATTGCCATCCTGGGTCGCCCGGAGCCTTCTCGGTGCGTATGTGCTCATATATTCTGTTCACGGTAAAGGGAGCACTTTTAAAGTCCGGGCTACTTATTTCCTTTCAGCCATTTTGTATATTTCCATCACTTGTTAGAATAAAGGTTGCCGTGTAAGTAATAAACACAGAGTATATATTTCGCCGCTATCAAAATATAACGTCTGAAGAAACAATAAAATGTATTTATTGTTTGTTATTGCTGACTAGAGGGTTTCAAAAAGTGCTCACTTTACTGTGGATAGTGTATACAGCTCCGAACACGGTCGCACAGTTCCGTCGCAAGGGTCCAGGTGGCGGGCAATCAAACCGAACGGCCACTCCACCTCCTGCAGTCCAGTGATTCGCCCTCTCTCGAAGTTGTTGAGACCGGTGTCGAATGCTTCACCGAGGCATGCCAGCTATTCTCCGGCATTCACTGCACGCGCTCGCTGATTACACTGCACACAGCTTCATCGTACGATCGTCCACGCTATCAGGGTTGTAGTGGTGTCAGCGCCGCTTCATCAAGAGTCTACGCCAAATTTAACGGCGTATTGTTGCTGTATACCAACTTTAGTTAGCCACTTGCGTTTAATTAAACTTAGGTGCGGCAATTTTAATCACAATGAGTGTATAACTATTTATTATCAAACTGTTTTGAAAATTGGTAAATATCATTCGCATTGTAAGAAGTACATATAATATAAATAAAATATTTCGCTATCGCTCAAAAAATAAAAAATTTACAAATATTTATCATTTATTCTCATTTAGGGTTTACTCTAGGATCTAATTTGAAAGAAAATTTAACTTAAATATAACTTCAGGACACACAGTAAAATGTAATGCCATTAACTGCCAAAGTTAACTCATTGTTAGTGTTCAGCATCTACTATAGGAGTCATGCGAAGTGCTTAGTAATTTCCCGAAAGCTAAAATAAGTTAGAGGTAGCTGGAAATACTATTTGGTACATTATTAATACAAATTAAAAATTTTAGAGGACTGTGCCCCGCAAAAATTTTTCATAACTGAAACTGTTAAATGGTCTTTACTTACATACATTTTGATGAGGTAATTGAATTATTTAAATGGGTTTATAACGATGGTGTAAAGGAAGCCCAGAATAGGTCTATAAGTTTTAGGGAACTGCGGAGTTAACAATGGAACAAGCCCAGAATGTTACAGCACAACCGTGCCATATAAAAAAAATTTTGTGGTACAGCTTTCCCTGAAATATATTTGTTATCAAGGGTCGAGATATTCCTCATATAGATGATACTTTCTCTCCATTAGTAAAAGTATTTTATGTGTCTTTTTAGTGGATACACAGTGAACAAGCACGTTGGTAAGCACACAGTTGTTGGTGAAATGCCAGAATCTTGTTTGGAAATTGCTAGTATTGACAATGTCTTGCTGACTAACATGCGACATTTTGAATAAATATTTAATCTCTTGCTCAGGTCTACACATTTCACACTATAAATATGGAAGAACATTAAAGAGGCCAATCCAACGGTCGCTAATAAGATAAAAAGTACTGGAAGAAGAGTTACATATATATATAGACACAAATACGCCCAATCGCTCTTTTGCAAATTATAGTGAATACATTTTTTTACTTGGCCTTAAGCTGCGAGTGTTCTAAAGCACAGCATTTTGCTGATTAATATGAAGGAGTTACCATCATTCGTTATTTTACTGTGTAGAACCAAATTTTCACACACTTTTTGGATCAAGCCTTTGAAAGATCACCCCATGTATGACGCGTTTGATTTTTTCCTGAATGTGTCGAGTATGACAAGCGTTTTATACTTCTGTTAACACAAAAGCATCTTATTTTTGATAAAATGGAACTATTACCTACATTTTGAATGTACATTATTGAAATTCATTGTAATTAAAATTACTAAAACAGGGAGAAAATAGGTGTGTTGGTAATGCCCAGTTAAAAAATGGTTGTCATGGAAAATATTATTAAGTAAATGCGCACGAATGTAGTGCGTTGAACCTTTGGTGTAATTTTCTAGTCTCAGAGAAGCTTCGTTTGCACAAAGCGTAGGAATAGCCTGAATGCAAAATTTAAACGGGGCCTCAGAAAAGTTGGAAGTAAACATGAATGGACTGTAGAGTATATATTAAACCATTACGCTCCCAGCGCGCTTTTCTGCCGAAGCAGCTCAAGTTTAATGAGATGCTGGGGAGGAGGTTACTCCAGGATCGTTCCTCTATACCCGGCGACCGAGACATTTGAAACTGTCTTCCCTCGGCGGGTATCTCTGGCTGAGTAGTTGGCACCCCTGCGCGCGAGTAGCAGGAGGGGTGAGGGGATCCCTCCCTCCCTGGTATCCTATTACCGGCACCTTGTAACCTATTAGCCGAGGCCGTCATCTACAGCAGGTTATCTCGAAGGGGACTAGGCGCGACATCACTCGGCAGGTATATCGCAGATCCTTCCGCCAGGGCGATCATCGAGAGCCATCCCTCCTTTCTTCGTCCGGGTAGAGTAGGGGAGACGACGGGTAAAAACTACTACAAGGCGCAAGGTAATGAAAGGAAATGAGGGAAGCGGGATAATCGTTTCCTACGCCAGGAAGGAAACAGAACAGACTGCCAGTGGCCCCCGTGCACTTTTTTTTATGAAGAACCCCTCCGATTTTCCCTCTCACCCTCTCCCTCACACACTTTCTCTCTATCTCTCTCCAACCTTTTCATCATGGAGGTGAATGGCTGGCTGCCGTGTGTTTTTGAGTGCAGCGGCGAGGAGATGCGATTAGGGGAGGAAAATGCTCCCGCATTGCTGTCCAAACAATGAGGCACGCACAATGCGTACGTGCAGCGAGTAAACAGGGGGAGAGGAGCGACCTTCTTTCCTCCTTGGGCCGGCGCAATATCCACCGTCGAGTGCAGTGCTTCCCGCAATATACCGTGGTCGCCAGGGGGGAGGGGAGGAGAAATAAATAAGCTGTTCTGCTTGGTTGTTATGATAATGCCGGCCACCACTTCCACCAAACTCGACGTGAAATGCAGAGGATGCGAGGAGAACGCGGAATAAATACAAAATCATTGTGGAATTACTATCGGAAATGAGCGCATCCTTCGCACAGATATGAACTAAAGTTTATCTTTCTACAAATGCACGCAACAACTGACGTTAGTTTGGATATTGTGACTTTTATTCGCGTTGTTGTAATCGAGTGACAACGCAGAATTGCGATGTTGGCTGGAAGAAACGCCTCGGCAAGAATATCACGTTCTGAGATAATGGCAAGTGAAAGTTTTTGGAGACTTGCAGTGAGTGAGTGAATGAAGAGATTTTTACGGCTCATGAAAGCGAGGTCTTGAGAACCGAGAGACTCGCAGTGTTTGCGACAAATAGTTAAAGTTGAGTTCCATAGATTCTTCAAACAAATAGGTTTGCAATATTTCACATACAGCGAATAGTTTGGAACTATACATACAGGTTTTCTTGTAATAATTAATATTTTTGTCTCTGATTAAAACCTTTCCACCAACAATTGGCTTAAATAATAGGAATACACACTTTTGCAATAGAGCCTTTTCACCATCCACGTATAACTATTTAAAATTAAATGTACCTAAATTTAGTAATTTGCCTTTAATTAAAATTTAGTACTATTTAACAAAATAGAAGTTAGTTACGCTCGTATTTTTACTATTTATCTATATAAAACTAAACGATATTATCACTATCATGTATATATATATATATTTATATATATATATATATTTATAAACAAAAGGAAATAATAACTCACTGACATATAAACCCCCAGCCTCAACCATTGGTCCTAGAAACATGATATTTGAAGAGAATCATTAATTTTGTTATGTAGGCAGCCACTAACTAATAAGGGGTTTTTAAAAACCCCTAAAGAGGTTAAATTAAGGTTTTAGGTTTGTATGGAGAAAAAAAATAGATTGTCCTATTGACTTTAATAAACTTCGTGAAAGTAATATAAAAATAACTAATTACACACACGATTAACAGTTTCTTATAAATAAACCAGTAGTAAAGATATTACATTAACTAAAATGTTAAAGAACATTGTTTACAAAGAAGTACTGCAATACGCCTAACTTACATGTTGTAACGGCTCCAAACTTAACCACCACAATTCTATTTCAAAATATGTATTCCATTTAAAAAATATATTTCCTATTTACAAAATACTAGCCTTTCTTCCAGCCAACTCCTCAAAAATTAGAATAATAAATATGTTAAGATTCATGTAATTTATTACTCATATGTGTATAGAACGAAAGAAACCAAATTTATTTGCTACCTATTTAAATATTCCACTTTTAATAAGATGTTAAAACTTAGCGCTATTTTCATAATTGGCGGCCAGTACCTACTTGTGTTATTACTAATGGTAGCGTTTTATTAATAAATGCAAAAATTGTTCGGGATGTTTTGAAATGTTTATTTTGTAAGCGTCCAGTTAACGGTGAATCATAATAACAAGTAAACTATTACGGCTTTGAAGATGCAAGAAAAATAGTTTTTAATTTAGTAGAAAGCTGTATAACACGTTATCAGAGAAAATGTTGCTTGCTTCTAATAAAAGCGAATAATCGTTCTTGATTAGCAATGGCGGCCAAAGAACTGAAAAAATAATGAACGGAAAAGTATGCGCTAACATAATCCTGGCGTACAGGTCAATTTAACTAGCGATGTAAAATTGAGAAAATATATGTATTTTACTTGTGATTTTATTACGTGGATTTGTATGGAAATAGTTCTAATTTTTTGCCAGGCATCATCTGTAAAACTGTTAAAACGTATTCGTTGGTAATAAATTCTGGAAATTGCTACATTTTAAAAACATTCAAGTCGCTACGTACGCGGAATTAAATGACATCTTCTCTAGTTTTCGGTATTCGATTTCAACCTAAAAATTTTACAAGTTGAGATTTTAAATTATGAATTTTTCACTCCATTGTCTAATAATCTACTAGAAATAAACCATATTACTGGCCCTCTACCACACTTTTTTTAATAATTTGCAAATGGATTGTGAAATAAATTATTACATTTATAGTATTTATTTATAATATTTCACAGTTGATGTTGTAATATATTTTTTATACACTATGTTTTTATATACACGTATCATGAAAATATTTCAATATTTTGCCCTTTTACCACAAATTATAAAATTGGTTCTAATCAAAATTTGGAGAATGGGACGAGATTTTTCCAATTTCAGTTCACACAGATTAAACATTAAATTTGGCAACATTTAAACGATCGCCACTAAATACGTTGAGAGATTATAATGTTGACGGCCTCGAGCATTCAAATTACATTTTCATGTACGAGGCTAGGAAATAAGGAAAATCTGTTGGTGTCGCTGCAAATGGGAAAGAAATTTCATGAGACCAGATGCTGATTGAACACATTTCTTGCCATTAAACTGAAGATATAGCTTTGATTGCCTTATTAGTTGAATAACATTAAATATCGTAATCATGTTTTTATTTTTACATGAAGTAGGAGATTATGGTAACACTATTAGACTATTATTCAGGCAATTTAATGTTTACAATGAAATGTTTAATTTTGCTAATAACTACAAACGTGTTTCGTATTCATTTATTTGTCTTAAGATTAAACCAACTGTCAAATAATTATAAATGTTGCCCATTTTGCGGAAAGAAAACAGGATTATTTAAAGTCCCATCCAAAGATATTTATTTCTAATTATTCTCGCTCTAGTACTTTTAGTGAGTGTTTAAGCTGTTGTTGGTAAGCGTTTCTTTATTGTAAAGATTGTTTTCGGAGAAATATAGGCATATGATATCGTCTTCCTATCTGCGTGTATGTGTAATTTTGTTTAACTTGTTCACCGAATTTCTCCAAATTGTAACACATTTTTTGGACATCCGTAGTTTTAGACCGTTCCAGAAGCATATTGTTAAAAAGGAAATTACAAAATAATATTCAATTGCTGTGTCATATCTAGAGAAAAATTCCAAATATTTGTATAAATTCATTTATTGACATCTTACACAGAGAGGAATATATTTAGAAACATAGATATAAGTAGTTCATATATAGAAAACTTTATATTTCTAAGTAGTCCTATGCCATTGTGGAAGATGGTATGACCTAAATAAATAAAGAATTTTCATCATATCTCTGGAAACACGTACTGTTTTAGTATATCAGTCACTTAATATTTTCAAAATGTAAGCATAATAAATATTTTAGCTTAGTATGTCATATGTAGGGAACCAATAAACTATTTTCAAACAAACACTGTATTTTAGCAGTACATATTGGGAACATTAAATTCGTTTATGGACAGAATCTTCGATTTTTTTATTTTGTAAGATAGCCAACCTGAAATAAAAATATTTTAACAGTAGGCCCTATCTTGTGGGAATTAGCAGCCGATTCCCTGAAAATTAAGCATACAAGTACTACAATAAGTCTCGTAAACTTTTTATAACTGTTACATATTTTTCACTTGCTTTCAAACTAACTTCTTCGTTATTATTTCTGCTATGTACACTATATCTATGGAAAAAATAAACCTAGTTGGGCGTAGCTTGTAATCCTAACAGTTTCTATTGTTTATACTAAACGCACGTATTATTATTACCTCTATTTTATGTTGAAATATAGTCCCATGAAAAAATTAACCTAGTTTGGATCGCTCAGTAACTTTTGAAAAGAATTCACCAAATTTTGTAAGCAAATGTTAATATTTTAGGTCACCTAAACTCGTTTTAAAATTGACAGTGTTATTCTTGTACTGTTGTATGCCATTTTCCCACTGGGGCAGCTTAAACCACATAATGGCGTGTTTTAAAGTATAAACTGTATGCTCTAAATATTTTAAAAATTAATTTCAAATATCCCCCATTTTGGAAGGGGGTACTGACCCATTACCTTTACATTTGATAAAAAATTCCTCCTGTCGAAACGTTTTTGTGCATGAGAATGTAGGTTAGTTAGTTACGTCTGTAGTTACTAGTTTCTTATGTTTTAAATTTGTTTTTCAAACTGACGGATTTTAAATAAGTGTTTATACTATTAAATTTTTTTACTTATTGTAAAATTTAGGGGACTCATTGTCAACCCATATTACAAACCACTAATTCATCTCGTAGTGAACAAATAGTCACCGTAATCTTTATAGTAGGCCCGTATTGTTTTACATTGGAGTGTGATAACTAGTATTAATGCGAAAATCATTTAATAATTTTTTTGCCTGCCTGAGGAAACTTTATTTCGTGAATATTAAATTTTTTCTTCGTTAAAGTTATGGTATGCTACTTTCCTCTTAAAGTTATTGAGTTATTGTTTAAAGCATGTTCAAGAATTAAAAAATTCAAATAAATATGAGATTCACGATAAAGCACCGAAATTATTAGTTTGTTATTTATATACTACCAAGTTAATAACTATAGGTGGATCCTTATTAATACAACACAGATTATATTTTTTAGTTTATAAATTTTAAATTATTACAGAAATTTAGGTATCATTTTTATTTTTATAGTCATGAATATCACATAANTTAGTTTGTTATTTATATACTACCAAGTTAATAACTATAGGTGGATCCTTATTAATACAACACAGATTATATTTTTAAGTTTATAAATTTTAAATTATTACAGAAATTTAGGTATCATTTTTATTTTTATAGTCATGAATATCACATAAAAATGCAAGAACATATTATGTACAAGCTATAACCTAAATATAAAGTCGTGGCATACGTAAACAATGCTATAGTTCATTCATACTTACTTCCAACTTTTCTGAAGCGCTGATTAAGTTATACTTTCAGGCTATTCCCCCGCCTCATGCAAAGCTTAAATAAGTCTAGAAAATTACACCAAAGGGACAACGCACAGCATTTGTCCACACTCAGTTTTATAATATTTTGTATGAGAACTATTTCCTACTAAGCGTTACCAACACACGAATTTCTCTGTTTTTATTAATTTAAATTATAAATTAAATATTATAGTTTACAGATAAAACATAAGTTATATTCAATTTAAAAAAGATACTTTTATGTCAACAGCAGTAAAAAACGCTTGTGATACATGACATTTGGGAAATAGCCAGGCACATCACACGTCGGGTGATTTTTCAAAGGTTTGAATCATTAAGGGTGAAGATAAAGCGAATAGACTGTAAGCGCGGGAAAGGGAGAAAAATTATATGATGTGTGAGCACTGATTGTGTCGAACTACTTGTCAGGCGTGCGCATCGTTCGCAGTGCAACGGGGTGCGAAATAATACACCAATTCATTTTCTTTCTTCCTCAACACAACGCCCTCCCCTTGGCATGTTCTCGAACGGGAGCCAACCCAAAGAAAGAAGTGATTCTCGGAGCTCTCAAGGACTTGGATGGCCCTGGATTCGCCAATAACCTTCAGATTCGCCGCGCTGGCGGTGAGCACGGCATCTCAAGAATGTTTCCCGCCGAGCTATTCAAATGCTTTTATAATTCCCGTCTTCAACATTCCGTGCAGGCAGAAACCCTCGGAAAATGGCCACATAACGGAAGGTATGCTTCCTTCGAAATATTTAAAGCGGAAAAATTCTCGTCTCTTTCTTTCCGCGTCCGAAATTTTACTTCTTTTGCATCTCCCGTTTCTTTCGAGAGTTCTTTACAACTTCTTGTTTTGTGTTGTGATGGTCTCTCCAGGAGGAAAAATCCCAACAATTAGCAAGTGTTTTCTTGGCCCGTTAGGTTTAATGGTTTTAAAAAGTATTTTCGCATGTTTTCCTGTTATCAAAGTGTCATAATATTTTTCCACGTGTTTCATAAATTTGATATATTTACGGGTGTTCCAACACAGAAACATATTCACAAAATCCAGCCACATAAAAATTTGTTTTATATAAATACACTAACGAAATGTTCCTTTAAATTATATTATATATACATATATTTAATACACGAACACATAATAAATTATTAGAAACTTTAATTTTACTAATGTGCAACACATTTTCTCCCATAACACGAATAACAAAAGATGCCGTATTGCAAAGCATCGTTTTGCAGTGTTAATTAAATTTTAAGTATATATATATGCTGTTTAAATGTTTTTACTTTTAAATTACCATCTGAAAAATATTCATTATTATTTCAGAAAAAAATTACTGTGTACATATATACGTATAAATGTGAAAGTGTGTTTGGATGTTTATTTGTCTTTCTTTCACTTAGCAACGTAGCAACGGATCGACGTGATTTTTTGCACAGAGATAGTTGGAGGGCCGGGATGTGTCATAGACTTCTTTTAATCACGAGAAAATTTTCAGAATTATTCCGGCCGTTGTCCTAGCGGAGGGTGAGTGGAGAAATTTGGGGGGCTCTTAACATCTAGGTCTTGAGAGCTGATGAAGGTGAAGCGAGGTAAGTATGAAACAGCACCGGAGCACAAGGGCGGGGGGTGCGGGAGATACCCGAGGAAACCCGCCAACCAGCGGCATCGTTCGACACAATTCCCACTTGCGAGAATCCGAGACCGACCACGCCGGATATCGAGCCCGGTTTGCCTTGGTGGGAGGCGAGTAGTCTGACCACTACACCACCGTCATCCGAGTGAGCCAAAACATATATACCGTAACCGGATATTGGGCAGGGATTTTCATCATCTTCGAAAAGTTCTACGTATGCTCATAAATAATATATGCACATTTTTTTTTTAATCTTAGGTACTCTTTTACTGACTTCAAAGCTCTGTTCTCTAAATTAAATTAATGATAAAGTGTTTTCTATGACAAAATACGAACAAATAAAAAGTTTGCACACTATTCTAGGTGTTTTGCACGTTATATTAATTTTTTTAAATCAAGAAGTTTTCCATATAACAACAGATTATATTTCTCTTTCTTTCATATCCTAACGTAATTTTCACTCTGCTCTCAAAATATTGCATAGCATAATATTGTATTTTAAGGATATCGATTCAAGTTTTCATTAAATTTTGTTGGGAAATAATAAAGTAATTTCTTAGCTGACAGATGGAACGTATAATGTCAGGTAGGAAATCATTCAAAAATGGTTAATCAGTTCAGAATTCGGTGCACACCAATTCAGCACCCCTAGCACGAAAATAAGCAAAACACTGAAAGAACTATACCGCCGTTCTCAAAATAACTGATCGCTGTATAAAATTGCTAGGTTCTTTTTCGTGCTATACTTGCGTGTCGTGTGCGTTAATTTTCGGCTGGAAATGTACAGTTTGATTACCGAGCGATGTGGAGCAGTTGTTAAACCTCGGACTCGCATTCGGTAGGACTTGGGTTTTAATCTAGGTCCGGCAATCCTGGTTTCGGTTTCCCATGGTTTCCCGCAATTACTCCAGGTGAATGCTGGGTAGGTTCCTCAGTTAGAGACCATTGCCGATTCTTTCCCCGTCTCAGTATGTCTGAGCCACTACCTCCGTCTCTAAAGACCTCGCCGTCGCGTCGATGAGACTTTACGTCCTACATACCTACAGAAAAAGTTTTTATCGTAATCTTAGGATTACACTATCTTACAACATGGGGGACTAGTAACGTTATCAATGACGTACCGCCAGAATACCAAATTAAGTTCAAATACATTAAATGGTTCCACGGACTCAGCACTTAACACAAAAATGGCGCCATTAAAAAAAATACCGTAGCTATATATAAGTTCTGAATCCTGGTGGACTCTTATTGATCGGGTTGTATTTCGTAATGTAAGTTTTTTTGGCCATTTTTTTAAATATTATATTAGAGCTTTATTTTACAGGTGGCGATATCATTACTGCGAATTAAAGGTGTAATGATTTTTGTGGAATTCCTCGCACAGGTACAAAAATGTTAGGGTGAGAACTACGTTAACTACGTTCGCACCACCCACTTATACACACGACTACCTACATAGACACACAGACAAGACAGTCACATCATTAGCCTATTTTTAATTCGACATACGGGCTAAAAATGTAGGCAGATAACTAATGAGCAATAGTATATATATATATATATTTTTCAGAATATAAATTTCAAAATACTTGTATTTCTTATATATATTGTAAATATTATATTGTATTTTATTATAATAATGTTTTAATTATATATAGTTTATTTATTATTATATTGTTTATAATTATACAATAATTATGTATTATTTTTTTTATATATATAGACATATAATCAATATTAACTTCAAAACATATGTTTTTATAATTTACCCGGGTTATAATATAATATCATTAATGTTTTTGTCAGAGCACTTCTATTGCTACAATTAAATTTGCGATTCCACTAAAAACAACGGCAGTTATTTGCGATCAAAAAATATTTTTAAGAAAACTAAAATAAACAGAATTTTAATTTCGTGTTACGGGCCTTTATAATACTGAAGGCCCATTTTCATTATCACTTTACGAAAAATATCAAAAAAGTTTAGCATGAAAGATTAATAAGTGAGTGTAATAGAACATTTATATCATGAAAACAAGTACTAAGAAGTCTACAAATGTTGTGTACTCCTAAATTTTTCTAATTAAACTCAGTAAGAATGAGACCCTTACATCACAATTGATCTATATGAGGAGGTGAGTTCCAAGACTTCATAAGCATGTGTGACATTTTTCAGAAAACGCAAAAAAAAAAACTGGATTTCTTAATCAAGACTAAATAAGTTAACTTTTATACCACCAAATATAAAAGTGAGTCAATATAAGCAAGTCCAAACAATTGAATTCATGATTTACTCACATTTGTTGAAGCTGTAACACGTTAAAATCTGCATGAATCAAGTTTGTTGCAAAAGATANAATTCATGATTTACTCACATTTGTTGAAGCTGTAACACGTTAAAATCTGCATGAATCAAGTTTGTTGCAAAAGATAATGTGTATAAAGTTTCGAGACAAAACCATTTGCACATATGAAGTTCTGTTGCAACCTAAATAGTGTAAAAGAATGAGGCATGCACAGAAGACAATAGAAACATATTACAATTTGTGTAAAAAAATAATTTTATATATTACCAATGGCATTAATGGTATTGGTTGTATTTTCTAAGTTATGAAATTTTTGATATGACAAGCTCATTAAAAATAGCGGTAATGTGACACTTAGATGTCACATGGTATGATCTGTTATACTGTTATTGTCTCTACTGTTAGATATACTCGTAAGTTGTGTATAGGTAATAGTAATAATATGTTTACTGTATGGTTTTATTGTGTATTTAAACTGTATTGTCACTAGGCTAAAGTTATGTGGNTAATAGTAATAATATGTTTACTGTATGGTTTTATTGTGTATTTAAACTGTATTGTCACTAGGCTAAAGTTATGTGGCAAGTACAGGGACTGTCTATTTGCTAACTGAGCTGGAAGCTGGATTGGGGTGGCATTTTATGTTCTGAAAAAGAACAAAAACTATAGCAAGTGCCTGATCAAGAATAAGGACTAGCACCCATACACAATTTGTCCGTTAAAGTTGTTTGGAATCAAAGTTAATAATTTCCACAGTAAGACCAACCCATGGGATGCGTGTAGCATGGTGGAAAATGCCTATGAAAGAACCTACATGATATGTTAAATACAGAAGCAAAATAGGAAGTAAAGTACAACCGGGGTACAGACTCATCAGATGTGGTTGACGTGGAAGAAAAGTAAAGGGGCAAACAAGGAGGTTCTGTGGGGTCGATTTATACACGCTTCATGGTGTCCTGAGTCAGCCGGGAAAGAGGAACAGTGTTAAATATTTTATGTTTGCATTGGAATGTCGGACTCGGTGTCAGGTTCGGGAGTTTGTTGATTTATTTGCTGACCTATAGACACCGAATTCGGCGAATTCCACAGCAAAAAGTTGTTTTCGGGTGTCGGAAATCATCAGAGTCTCAGTATTTTTCACACAAGGTATACATGGCTTTTTTTTGTGGGTTTCAACTAGCGCTGGAGTGCTACTGCGCAGTTGTTTTTAAGCGTAAGGAAGAGTCGTGCCAGAGAGAGCAGAGGCCGACAACGCGTGAGGCTCGGNTGACGTACCGCCAGAATACCAAATTAAGTTCAAATACATTAAATGGTTCCACGGACTCAGCACTTAACACAAAAAAAGGCGCCATTAAAAAAAATACCGTAGCGATATATAAGTTCTGAATCCTGGTGGACTCTTATTGATCGGGTTGTATTTCGCAATGTAAGTTTTTTTGGCCATTTTTTTTAATATTATATTAGAGCTTTATTTTACAGGTGGCGATATCATTACTGCGAATTAAAGGTGTAATGATTTTTGTGGAATTCCTCGCACAGGTACAAAAATGTTAGGGTGACAACTACGTTCGCACCACCCACTTATACACACGACTACCTACATAGACACCAGACAAGACAGGCCCATCATTAGCCTATTTTTAATGCGACATACGGGCTAAAAATGTAGGCAGATAACTAATGAGCAATAGTATATATATATTTTTTTTTCAGAAAATAAATTTCAAAATACTTGTATTTCTTATATATATTGTAAATATTATATTGTATTAAATTATAATAATGTTTTAATTATATTCAGTTTATTTATTATTATATTGTTTATAATTATACAATAATTATGTATTATTTTTATTATATATATAGACATATAATCTATATTAACTTCAAAACATATGTTTTTATAATTTACCCGGGTTATAATATAATATCATTAATGTTTTTGTCAGAGCANATATTAACTTCAAAACATATGTTTTTATAATTTACCCGGGTTATAATATAATATCATTAATGTTTTTGTCAGAGCACTTCTATTGCTACAATTAAATTTGCGATTCCACTAAAAACAACGGCAGTTATTTGCGATCAAAAAATATTTTTAAGAAAACTAAAATAAACAGAATTTTAATTTCGTGTTACGGGCCTTTATAATACTGAAGGCCCATTTTCATTATCACTTTACGAAAAATATCAAAAAAGTTTAGCATGAAAGATTAATAAGTGAGTGTAATAGAACATTTATATCATGAAAACAAGTACTAAGAAGTCTACAAATGTTGTGTACTNAAGATTAATAAGTGAGTGTAATAGAACATTTATATCATGAAAACAAGTACTAAGAAGTCTACAAATGTTGTGTACTTCTGAATTTCTCTAATTAAACTCAGTAAGAATGAGACCCTTACATCCCAATTGATCTATATGAGGCGGTGAGTTCCAAGACTTCATAAGCATGTGTGACATTATTTTTCAGAAAACGCAAAAAAAAAAACTCGATTTCTTAATCAAGACTGCATAAGTTAACTTTTATACCGCCAAATATAAAAGTGAGTCAATATAAGCAAGTCCAAACAAATTAATTCATGATTTACTCACATTTGTTGAAGCTGTAACACGTTAAAATCTGCATGAATCAAGTTTGTTGCAAAAGATAATGTGTATAAAGTTTCGAGACAAAACCATTTGCACATATGAAGTTCTGTTGCAACCTAAATAGTGTAAAAGAATGAGGCATGCACAGAAGACAATAGAAACATATTACAATGTGTGTAAAAAAATAATTTTATATATTACCAATGGCATTAATGGTATTGGTTGTATTTTCTAAGTTATGAAATTTTTGATATGACAAGCTCATTAAAAATAGCGGTAATGTGACACTTAGATGTCACATGGTATGATCTGTTATACTGTTATTGTCTCTACTGTTAGATATACTCGTAAGTTGTGTATAGGTAATAGTAATAATATGTTTACTGTATGGTTTTATTGTGTATTTAAACTGTATTGTCACTAGGCTAAAGTTATGTGGCAAGTACAGGGACTGTCTATTTGCTAACTGAGCTGGAAGCTGGATTGGGGTGGCATTTTATGTTCTGAAACAGAACAAAAACTATAGCAAGTGCGTGATCAAGAATAAGGACTAGCACCCATACACAATTTGTCCGTTAAAGTTGTTTGGAATCAAAGTTAATAATTTCCACAGTAAGACCAACCCATGGGATGCGTGTAGCATGGTGGAAAATGCCTATGAAAGAACCTACATGATATTTTAAATACAGAAGCAAAACAGGAAGTAAAGTACAACCGGGGTACAGACTCATCAGATGTGGTTGACATGGAAGAAAAGTAAAGGGGCAAACAAGGCGGTTCTGTGGGGTCGATTTATACACGCTTCAAGGTGTCCTGAGACAGCCGGGAAAGGGGAACAGTGTTTAATATTTTATGTTTGCATTGGAATGTCGGACTCGGTGTCAGGTTCGGGAGTTTGTTGGTTTATTTGCTGACCTATAGACACCGAATTCGGCGAATTCCACAGCAAAAAGTTGTTTTCGGGTGTCGGAAATCATCAGAGTCTCAGGATTTTTCACACAAGGTATACATGGCTTTTTTTTGTGGGTTTCAACTAGCGCTGGTGTACTACTGCGCAGTTGTTTTTAAGCGTAAGGAAGAGTCGTGCCAGAGAGAGCAGAGGCCGACAACGCGTGAGGCTCGGCAACGCTAGCACCAGCGAGTTACCATCGGAGGAGTTCTTCAAGACATATTACTGGTTGCTATCAGAGCGCATTACATCATCAGCAATGTTACTATTGCCACCGCAGTTTATTCGCGCCACGATCACCTTGCAAATTGTATGCATTTCGATACACTGAATTGCTACAGGAATGTTCGTGCTTAAGACTATAGATTATGGACAAAACCTTTTGCTACTAACGGCAAGTATGGAACTCAGTAACGAGTGCCAGATTAGCGAACTGTTGCTTGAGTGGGGAGCTTAAAGTTGCGAAGTTAATTTTTTATTTATTTTAGTAAAAGCACAAAGGTAAACTTTTCGTAAGTTTCATTACATAAATTGAATGGAAGAAAATCTTAAAACACTGAGGGTAGGTGATCGCAGAAGATGCGAGAACATTTGACTATGGTTAGCTGGGACTTTTATAGGTATGAGGCTGGTCACGGGTGCGCTCAACACCCATCTCCAGCTGGTAACAAGGATCACACACCAGATCCAGATGAACGACTACAAGAAGCATATGGTTTGCTGGGGGATGGTCCAAATCAGCAAAGCGACAGGCAGCATCTTCGACCAAACTGGTAGTTAGGAAGCGCCGATGAAATAATATTGTACCCGACTGAGTAGTGAACTGTAGTAATCATACTAAGAATGCTGGTGCTTGCCACATGGTTAATATGATAATGTGGAAAATATTCAATGTAGTGAGAACAATGTCGGTAATAAATTATTATCATACCAAAGTTATTAGTGCCCATGCTTATTCCGTCTTTATGTGGCACGACCACCTGGACTATGCCTTGTTATTGCTGAGTTATGGGTTGTATAGGTTGAGCAGTCTCAGTCGTATCAGAGGGTGTAGGACGAACCGATCTGTGGACCCTGAAACCAATGCTGCTTGTGGGGTCGGTAGATGGGGGCAACTGCGGGGGTAATACAGTAATGAAAGGCTAAATATTATAACACTTAACTACAATGATACAAAGGTAAGTCAGGACATACACGTGGGCCAATAGCACAATAGTAAAGTAATGCAAACAGCTGGGTAGCTCTTTCGCTTTTACAGTAAAGTATTAACGGATTGGTAGACAAAAGTTCTAGTCCTTATTATCACACCCTCAAGTCAAGATCATCTGCGTGTTCCACAAAATCACTTTCCTCCACACCTTCTTCAGTAATGTCAGATTTGCCATCAATGCGTCCTTGTAGAATTTGAGAGCCTCCTTTTCATGCCACAGATCAGAAAAGTCATTTTTCAACAGTGAATTTATATCCTTGTATTTTGCAGCTTTTACATTAACCCTAATGGGTAATGACATTGGGGTAGTGTATTCACATCATTGTTATTCTTCATAATTGATATATATTCTACCATATCTGTGTGGTAGTTAACTTCCCCTATTACTAGTATGTTTATTTTGCCATGCACTGCAACCCTATTTTGTAGATGCAGTCTCTTTGAATGAGCAGACTTGAAATGGCGTTTGTCTGTACCTCGTACCACAGGCTGAATCCTTTCAATTTTGTACAGTAACGGCATCCTCAATACTCTTAAAAATACCGAAGGTGTCTAACATTTTCTTGTATTCCAATGGTAACACAATAGAATCATTCTTTCTTATTACCTTCTCTATTCGTCGGAACACTCTATCGGGGGGCAAAAAAGAATGCCCCAAGCCAGGGAAGATACAAAATTATATCTTGAACAATGTTTTTAAGTCCGACAACAATTTGGCCGGTATACCCAAGAAAGTCATTTTCTCGTTTCGTCCTGGGCATCTGTCACAAGACATTTTAATTGTTGAGATACCCGTCAGGTCTACGTTTGTGATATGATGGTATATAATTGATGTAATATCATATCTCATTCGAATCTTTGGCTCTCTGATTTTCTGACAAAGCGTATATTGTTATGGTTTCCTTGTTTTGTGAAGCCTTTGAGATTCAATGGCAAACTGTACAGTTTTGTTGATACAGCTGCCGGCTGTAGTAATCCGATTGATCAGGAACTTACAGGAGGATTAGATTTTTCTGACAATCTAATGTTATTTCTAGGACATTAAGATCTTCTCCCAGTCACAACAAATCATAAAATTTTAAGCCTTTAGATTGTTGACTCTCATATCTGTCATTACTGAAACTTCCGCAGTCCCGTTTGCTGTACTTACGAGTGCCATATTACGGCTGCAGGTTGAACACACATCAGTAGCAGGCATTTTAAAGCTTACGTTGATGTGATAAGAAAAATATTCCTAAATAGTTACTACGTCACATTCAAGTGTGTGCAGTTGATAGACATAGTAGGTTCCAGGACAAGGACTGAGGGCTGAAGCACAAGGGCGCCACTATCTTAGAATTTCCAGTTTTTCATTCAAACTTTCCGGCTTTACAAAAAAAAAAACAATTTCAGAAATTATTTATTTTATCAAAAATTCCCAGAATTTCCCTTAAAATTTCCTATTTTTCCAAAAATTTGTGAAAAAAAGTGCATTCTCTTTAATGTGGCTGACTAGAAGCCCCGAAAACCAATTTTCGAGTCATTTGAAATATTTGGGGGGCTTTCTTAATAGTTGCAGGCCAACGCCCACTCACCACACCCTAGTCAAGCCAACATCACCCCCTTCCCATCACCAAATAAATAAAAATAGAGTTTTTTCATAAAATACTAAAAAATATCTTAAAAATCGAGTAACATATAACATTCGCCGCATTTCCGTTGCTCACCCCACCATCACCATTCCCTCATTACATCTCTACCCCACACCTTCTCGCAATTCTTATAAAAAAAATTGAAAAAAATTTTAAAATCGAGGAACATTTAATGTTAACCTTACACTCGCCCCACCACCCTAACCAACCAACCGCCCACTCATATAAATCCATGCAGTCACAAAAATTCGCGAATAATAAAAATTTATTCTAAAAATTGAAGAACATACTACGTTAACCTCACACTCATCCCACCACATTCACCTTACCCCCGCCTTGCTCCTCAAACATGAAAAATAAAGGAAAAAAAAAAATTCTAATTTTAAAATTATTTAAGGTGTACATGAAGGAGGACCTGGGTTTAATGACAGGAGGATCGACTACGCTCCCGACACGGCCAGCCCTCGCCAGGATACCAGTGTCCATCTAGTCAGCCATGTTGGATTCAGGTGACCTTTACCTTAACTCATGACCTTTACCTTAACTCATGACATTTACCATAACTCATGACCTTTACTCTGAACCCATGCCAGTAACTTTGAATAATCTTAAACCCAAAAAAATCCAAAAAAATTTTAAAATCTATAAAAATTTATAAATAATACTAACAATTAAAATATTTATAAAAAGTTAATAAAATTGTTTTCAAACCCATACCTTTCTGGAATTTCCCGCAGTTCTATGTCCAGTATACGCTGGCCTTGCCAGGTTTTCGGAGACTCATGTTTCGAGGACAAAACAGTGGCGGCCAAATTGGTTTAATAGGCATGGTATATGTCAAATTGAAAGTCTGTATTTATTATCTAAATGAAAAAATTGTTTTTAATTAAACAATTTTTTTTATTTATACTGAAATTATACTTAGAGTATTACGGAAAAATACAAAAAAAAAACCTCATTATTTTTTTATGTTCCAGTCTCCTCTCTTTAAGTCTATATATTATATGATACCAGAATATGTAAATTATTCGTCGTCTCGACTGTAAGTATGCTACTCAGCATTATTATAGCAAGATATATGTGACCAATTCAAAGACTTCATACATGTAACAACCGTCTGACCAGGTAATGTAACAAACATGGTATGGATCAGCATCTACCATCAATTGAATAGGCATGCTTAGCGTTAATTGAAATACCAATAGTGCTAGGTCCTTAAGGTTTGGAATGTACGAGTGTGATAAACAGTTTTATCTCCTGTGCTCTTCTTGAAATCAGTCCATCAATCTCTAGGAATATTTCCATAAATCCGCACCACAATAAGCACCACACACACAAATCGACACCAATTTACAAACCAATCCACACACCAATCCATGCCAATCCATGCCAATCCACACACCAATCCATGCCAATCCACTCCCACCACATTTAGCATCACATGCACCAAAATCAGAACCACGATCAGCAAAGCAATCAACTATCCATACCACTCCACAAGAATCCATTCCAATATTTCACAATCCTCTTCAATACATAGCAATCCACGACCATACTTCGCAATCCTTCTCCACGATTCACAGCAACGCATTCCTATCATTCGATCAATCCCCATCCTTTAATCAATCCTAATATTTCGATGAATCCCAATCCTCCAAACAATCCCAATCTTTCAATCAATCCCAATCCTTTTGATCAATCCCAATCCTTCTATCAGTTCCAATCCTTCGATCAATCCCAATCCTTGGACCAATCCAAATCCTTAGATCAATCCTACTCCATAATCTACAGAAATCCATGCCAATACTTCGATTAACACCAATCCTTCGATTTTTCTCATTCCTTCGATGTATGGAAATATTCCTAGAGATTGATGGACTGATTTCAAGAAGAGCACAGGAGATAAAACTGTTTATCACACTCGTACATTCCAAACCTTAAGGACCTAGCACTATTGGTATTTCAACTAACGCTAAGCATGCCTATTCAATTGATGGTAGATGCTAATCCATACCATGTTTGTTACATTACCTGGTCAGACGGTTGTTACTTGTATGAAGTCCTTGGATTGGTCACATATATCTTGCTATAATAATTCTGAGTAGCATACTTACAGTCGAGACGACGAATAATTTACATATTCTGGTATCATATAATATTTAGACTACAATAGAGGAGACTGGAAATGTAGTATCGGAATGAGAGTTTTTTTGCGTGTTTCTGTAATACTCTATTTTTAATTGATATAATAAATACAGACTTTCAATTTGACATACTCAATGCCTAGTAAACCAATTTGGCAGCCACTGTTTCGTCCTTCAAATGCGAGCCTCCGAAAACCTGGCGAGGCCAGCTTATACTGGACATAGAGCTGTGGGAACGTCCAGATATGTATATTTCTCAAATTTATTTTAAATACATTTTATTAAGAATTTTACAATTTTTGTTATTCAATATTAAATTTCAATTTTTTAAATAATTTTTTTGGAATTTTTTTGGAATTTTTGAATCTAAGCTCATTTAAGATTACTGGCATGTGTTCAAAGTCAAGGTCATAAGTTCAGGTAAAGATCACATGTATCCAACATGGCTGACGAGATGGACACTGGTCGACCGGAAGAGGGTCGTTCGTGTCTGGAGCTTAGTGGATACACCTGCCATCGAACCCCGGACCACCTACATGCACGTCTTTAAATAATTTTTTTTTTTTCTAATTTTTCTTGAGTTTTCATATTTGTATTTAGGGTAGGGGGTGAGGTGAGTGTGGTAGGATTAGTGTGAAGTTAACCTGATATTATGTTCTTCGATATTTAGAATAATTTTTTCATCATTCCCGAATATTTGTGACTGGATGGATTTATGTGAGGGGGCGGGTGGTTGGTTAGGGTGGTGGTGCGAGTGTGAGGATATAATTATATGTTCTTCGATTTTTTTATTTTTTTTTCTATTTTTTAAATTAAGTAGAATGGCCAGAATGTGTAAGGGGTGGTGATGTAGTGAGGGGAAGGTGGGTAAGCAACGGAAGGGCGTCTAATGTTATATGTTACTAGATTTTTTATATTTTTGTGATTTTTCTAGATTTTTCATGATACAGTAATGGGAAGCGGGTGAGGTTAGCTTAGCTAAGTTGTGATGAGGGGGTGGTCGCCTACAAGTGCAAGGCCCCCAAATCTTTAAAATGTCTCGGAAATTGGCTTTCGGGACTTCCAGTCAGCCACATTGAGGAGCAAGCACTTTATTCACAAATTCCTGGAATAAATAGATATCTTGAAGGAATTTCTAGGAAATTTAGGTTAAATACTTAATTTCTGAAAGTATTTTTCTGGTAAAACGGGAAATATTGAGCGAAAAACTGGAAATTCCAAGACAACAATTGCTTCTCGGCGCCTCGGCCGCCAGTCCTTTTCATGGAACCTACTATTTCTATCTACTATGGGGGCTGTTTTCATGATCTGCGTTGTAGACTTTCCATAACTTTTCGATAGAGCAATCACTAGTCAAAAATTCCTTGAAGATTTATTTCGACTGTAGAAAGACCCTTGGACATATTGTAGAACCCCAATGTTCTCCTTTACCCCAAATTTCCTCTCTTCAAATTTCTGAGCCTCTTTGAATCCACCCCTATCTCTTGAACTTTCTCCTTTAAGGTACTTTTTGCTAATATGAATAACCCGATATCTTGACATTCCTAGGATGCTAAGTAATGCAGAAGAACATACCTCGGATTGTCCTCGCAATCTGGTCGTCACAAAATAAGTCACTGTTACATTCTTCTTCGCTCCTGTAACATCTTTTGCTCTCTTCGGAGACGCCTGACCAGTGTGTTTTAGGATGAAGTTATCTTGAGAAATATTATATTTGTTGATATGGAAAGCTTCTTGAAAGCTTCTACTATGTTGCATTTTCAGTGAAGCAACGATTTCCTTTACTTGATATGCTATTTATGCAATGATGATGATACCATTATATTAGCAACGTTCTATGTGTGCAGCAGCACGGATGATATCAATGTATCAAGTTTCAGAACAAATTGAACATTTGTTTCACAAAGCGGCATAACAACATATGAAGTTTTGACACAACATGACAATTGGTCATGTGTTAAGTTTTAGACCAAAATGCCGGCATATCTTGTCATGTTTTGAAACAAAATCCTGGTTTTAAAACTTGAATAAAAATATTAAATAAACCGTTTACATGCAAATATTTTGTATAATATGGTGCAGAGGTACCTTCTGAACCCAATTACGTAGTTAACTTTTTTTTTTTTTTTTTTTTTTTTTTCAAATTTTGCACGTATCAAGATTTCGAACTCACCGCTTTATATAGATTTACACGGATAATTATGTTGTGTCAAATTTTTTAGAGAGCTAATGCAGTAATTATTAATGTTTATAAATATCCGATGGCAATTATTTCAAAACATGGCCGATCTTTTATAGTATATTATCATCCACCCGACATGAAAAACCTAGCAGGAAAAAGTTAGCTACTCAAAAATAAAATTTTGACTTTGTAGTAAGTTTTCAAAAATAGGCAATGATTTGCGTTTTGTAATTTTGTTTTGTCATGCTGGCTCCCTTAATCACAGTAGCTAGCCAATAAAATTGAAGAAAGCACCTACATCAACACGAGAGATTTATTGAAATTCTACTATTTACTTGAAATTTATAAGTTGGCCTACACAAAGAAACGTAATTCCGAAATACTTCGCGTGACTGATATGTGGCGGACTTTTTTCCATTTTAGAAATGAAATAAATGTTTCGCCTTTACTGGTAATGCCATTAACGATTTAGCTGCTTCTGATGTAAAAATGTATTTCTTATAACTTACGTGTGAGAAAAATGTTTTCCTTGTGGTATTTTAATATGTATCATAAGAAAACTATAATTACAAAAAAAAAATATGTTTTCAAAGAGAAAGGATTCTAACGTATCTCGCTGTGGTTAGGGACTCAACATACAAGTTTATAAACGCCAACGAGAATTTAGTTATATCTACGCAATACAAAGCGATTTTTAAGCTGTAGTTCAGAATATAAAAATTATAATCTCTAGCAAGTTTTAGTTCGTAAGTATTCAGAAATAACCACTGTTTTCGGGCATCGTTTCTTATACATTTATGCTGTTTTCACATGCAGCACACGTTGATGAGGGAAATTCGTGCATATGTGGTGGTAGCAATGTGTTGTACGACGTATTAGCGAGATTTTTTGGGTTTCAAGTGTGCCGCGTTAGGGCTGGTAACATAATGTTCTGGATGTAACCAGGGATGGAGCTCTCGGGGCTAACTTCTGACGATGAATACCTAGGAACAGAGAGGTCTGGTTGGTAAAAGGCCGGATAGTGCCAACTCGTGCTCAGGCAGGATGGTGCCCTCTTTCTTGTAACGTTCTGTGTCATTAACTATGCATGCCTTTGTGAAGTAATTGTGAAGTGAACTGTGTGGGTAAGTAAAGTGGTAATAAGTTAAAACTTACTGCAGATAATGGTTGAGAGCGTATTGTAATCGTGGTTGTGGGTTGTGGTAATGGTGAGTAAGGTTATGATGAAAAGCAAACGAGGTAATTATAATCAAGACTAGTTTTGCATTGGGCGATAATAGGGGAGAGATACTTTCGGACGTGTTATCGGTATCAGTAACATTGTTGTGTGCGGTGTCTTCTGATTTATTTTGGTTATTTTTGCACGAAAATGTCATCTGGATGGTATGACCTGGCGCGATAGGTCCACTAGCGACCATTGCCTGCAACTATTGTGACGTTAGTGATTCCGTTTAAAACGATAGTTACTGTTATTTTTTTTTGGGTTGGAGAAGCGGAAACAAATTTGTTTTCCCCTCTGCTAATGTAAATCGTGCAATAGCACAAGTGATAACATTTTATCAGGCGAATAACATAATTCAGGGAATGGTGACCCGATCTCAGAGAGTTGATCGTTATTTAAACATGATCACGGTGATCAGGTGTGATTTTTGCTTGTTGAAGGGGGAGGGGGGGGCGTTGAAAAGTGATGGTCAGTAAATATAGGCGTAATAAGGCATCTGTAATCAGGAGTTATCAAGTCCATGTTCACATCCTGAAATTTGTATGCCGCAAGCCTAGAAATCACAGGCAAGCGCCCTACCACTTTAATGCTATATTAAACTGTATTTCTTAAAGTTATATATATATATATATGAATAAAAAAATTATAAAAACAGGACAACTCTACATTAACAATTCAGATAAGTATACGAGAAATAACCTGACGCATAGAGAGTCACTGGAATAAATCTCGGGCAAGAATTTTTTTAAAGAACTTATTTGTATTATATTGTAGTATTTATCGTATTTTTCTACACTCTACTAGTTTTGGGTTCGATTTCGTAATTATAGGACTTTGGGAATCCTTTCCAAAAAACTTATCAGAAATAAAATAAAATGATTTCCCTGAACCCACTAAGTTGGTATCTCAACTTCTAGCACTACTGAATTCATTACTGCACATCAAATGCTATATATTGCAAGGCATCCAGACTTCCTCACAAAAATGCGTAATATATCCAGTATTTATCTCTAATAAGTAAGTGTATTGTATTATAATGGAAAAACTGGTAAATAATTTTAAACTCATCTGCAAATGTGTTACGTATATTAAATTAACATATGGTTATTCCATACTCGTTATGCTCTCACAGTTAGTATAAATGTTTGAAATGTGTGGATTATTACCGCAAATCAAACTACCATAAACGTTAAACACGTGGATTGATACACTGTCTTTGGTCTAATATCACGCTCACATTCTGAAAAATTGGTATCTGCAGAAATTTATACATAAATAAAATACGTATTTTGAAATCTTGCGTCGCAAAATCCGCTTTTTTCAGTCTGTTTGGTAGTTTATAATTAATTATTGTGAGTTGTACAGAGAGTCAGCCGGTCGTATAAGCCTATATTTTGAGGGAAAAGAGGGTAAGAAGAAACATCAAATGATTGGTTTCTGTTCAAAAACAAAAGTTCACATAAATCAGTCTCCTATTCAGAAAATATCTTGTGCTTCATTTGTTGCAAGATTGGCTTAGTGAGAAAGCTTTCATACTCGTAATGTCTGATATCTGGTTGGAGTTTTACCCTCTTAAAGTCTCAGGTATTTCTTGAATTCTTACCATAGCATGGAATGGCTTTCACAACAATATCTTTTCTTTCATAATCTCACTTTGGCCAGTCTATTCCATTCATCAAATCGCAGGTTTAATTCATTAGTTGAAAGAATATAAACGCAATATCTTATTCATACCAAGCCATCTTACTCATATGTGCGTTTACACTTATCCACTTCTCAAAGAAAACGAAATGTCAATTTTTTATCATAAAACTAGTAGTATTTTTATTATTTCGATCAAATTATTAAAATATTCCAGATGAATGCAATTAACTCACAAGCATTCACTTGCTGTTTTTAGGAATTTTGAAATAATATTCAAATATGTCACAACACCTATATATTTTTATTTGTAATATTTCACTGAAAACCGAAGAAAATTATTTCTTGTGTGCTATAACCTAACATAATTTTACCTTAAATAATGCAGAACTAAAGCTATATTGTTTGCTCAAGTACACTCTGTAGATGTACATCAATATCACTTTTATGTTAATGGCATCTTTACCTGTAAGTATGATTAGAATTTTATATAAAAGCATGACACACANTTTGAAAGAAATTATTTGTATTATATTGTAGTATTTATCGTATTTTTCTACACTTGGCTAGTTTTGGGTTCGATTTCATAATTATAGGACTTTGGGAATCCTTTGCAAAAAACTTATCAGAAATAAAATAAAACAATTTCCCTGAACCCACTAAGTTGGTATCTCAACTTCTAGCACTACTGAATTTATTACTGCACATAAAATGCTATATATTGCAAGGCATCCAGACTTCCTCACAAAAATGCGTAAGATATCCAGTATTTATCTCTAATTAGTAAGTGTATTGTATTATAATGGAAAAACTGGTAAATAATTTTAATTANTGCTATATATTGCAAGGCATCCAGACTTCCTCACAAAAATGCGTAAGATATCCAGTATTTATCTCTAATTAGTAAGTGTATTGTATTATAATGGAAAAACTGGTAAATAATTTTAATTACTCATCTGCAAATGTGTTACGTATATTAAATTAACATATGGTTATTCCATACTCGTTATGCTCTCACAGTTAGTATAAATGTTTGAAATGTGTGGATTATTACCGCAAATCAAACTACCATAAACGTTAAACACGTGGATTGATACACTGTCTTTGGTCTAATATCACGCTCACATTCTGAAAAATTGGTATCTGCAGAAATTGATACATAAATAAAATACGTATTTTGAAATCTTGCGTCGCAAAATCCGCTTTTTTCAGTCTGTTTGGTAGTTTATAATTAATTATTGTGAGCTGTACAGAGAGTCAGCCGGTCGTATAAGCCTATATTTTGAGGGAAAAGAGGGTAAGAAGAAACATCAAATGATTGGTTTCTGTTCAAAAACAAAAGTTCACATAAATCAGTCTCCTATTCAGAAAATATCTTGTGCTTCATTTGTTGCAAGATTGGCTTAGTGAGAAAGCTTTCTTACTCGTAATGTCTGATATCTGGTTGGAGTTTTACCCTCTTAAAGTCTCAGGTATTTCTTGAATTCTTACCATAGCATGGAATGGCTTTCACAACAATATCTTTTCTTTCATAATCTCACTTTGGCCAGTCTATTCCATTCATCAAATCGCAGGTTTAATTCATTAGTTGAAAGAATATAAACGCAATATCTTATTCATACCAAGCCATCTTACTCATATGTGCGTTTACACTTATCCACTTCTCAAAGAAAACGAAATGTCAATTTTTTATCATAAAACTAGTAGTATTTTTATTATTTCGATCAAATTATTAAAATATTCCAGATGAATGCAATTAACTCACAAGCATTCACTTGCTGTTTTTAGGAATTTTGAAATAATATTCAAATATGTCACAACACCTATATATTTTTATTTGTAATATTTCACTGAAAACCGAAGAAAATTATTTCTTGTGTGCCATAACCTAACATAATTTTACCTTAAATAATGCAGAACTAAAGCTATATTGTTTGTTCAAGTACACTCTGTAGATGTACATCAATATCACTTTTATGTTAATGGCATCTTTACCTGTAAGTATGATTAGAATTTTATATAAAAGCATGACACACATAGTTTGGCGCGTTTATCCTGCGCGAGTAGAACATGAGCATCCACAGTTCTCGGATAATGGGTGCAAATTTTAACTATTTTCATTAAAAATTTCCAGCTTCACTTTATGCTAAATTACAATATTAGCTAATTCAATGCCATCTATATATAAACTCTATAAGGCTTATAAAATGTATAACATCTTCTGCCTACAAATATCGTGTAACGCAAGCTGCTAGAAAATATACCCGTAATTTCGCAGTCTTACGTTATGCACTTGTACCGAGATGAAATGAAATTTGACGTTGAATTTGATGTCATTTTCAGAGTACACTTTGCGCTGCGTTTTTGTATTTATTTTTAATTGCCACTCATGTGCTATACAGGATAATTTTGAGGAAGGCAGTAACTTAATTAAGTTGTGAATCAGTATTTCACATTTATTGTCCAGAGCGCCTCTATAATGCGGCTCTAAGCTTGTCGTACGACCACGCCTCTGTTTGGCCCAGTGGCTGCGCTGCATCAGTGAATCCCTTTCTCTTCTTGACTGGGCACAAACGCACAGCAACGCACTTCGACTCTCCGATTTTTACCCTTTGTGATGCAGAGCTGGAGAGAAAGAAAGAAATAGCACATATTCTCCCCTCGAGCTGAAATTTTTTTTTTTCCAGTACTGTGTATAGAGCCACTCAGCGAGGTAATGTCATAAATCAGACAATGCGTACGCGCAACGCAACAGGGTTCGCCAGGCTGGTTGTAGGGGCGGAAGAGGAGGGATAGGGGTAGCACGCAGTACGCATGAACCTCACCTGCCATCGATCGGCTCCAAAGCGTAGATGTTGTTGAGGGGAGGTGAAAAGGGGGGAGGGAATTGCCGACGAGAGAAGGGGATGCGAAGGGGGGATGAAAAATCCAGGGTTGTTGGGGTCCGGAGGGGGGATCGCTAATTACTGACACACCCCTGGCACTATGTACACCCCTCCCCTTAGGCATTCCGCTGGCATCGACCCGACCCAGCAGTGCCCACCCCTACCCCC
>NQII01004164.1:193450-205231 GCA_002778355.1 Clitarchus hookeri
CCATAAAAAATAATCGGTCAAATTCTCTTGCGAGCCTGACGTCTGTCTGTGTAAGTGAACAAGAATACATGTAAAATATTCTGAATACAACTGCGTATATAAACGTTTATATGCTTACAGTATATATACTTTTTGAATGAAATTTTATTTCCAGAGACAGGATGAATGATGAATTTTATTACTGGTTTATTAGCGTGTGCTGTAATTTTTGTCATTGATAATATTTACCGGAAATGTTACGAAAGAATTGCTAATTTATAATTCCTATTTAACTACTCCTTTGCTGCATTAAGTGCTAGAACTGATATTATAAATTTAAATAAAAATTAAATTTTTAGTAAAATCCCGTTTACCCCCCCAAAAATTATTTTTACAGCCAATATTTTAAAAATATTTCTAGAAATACTGAAAGGAATAAAATGTTTCTAACTATTTATTTATACTTTCTAATTAACTACGGGGGCAGTCTTTGACTGTAATTTTTGCAGAGTCAAAATGCTACGTCAGATTTAGTGAATAACAAATTACGTATTATTATAATCCATAGAAATAAATCTGGGAATGTATCTAGTGTATTGTGAATAGAAAATGTGCGCAGTAAAGAATTACTCTCTGCGTTTGCCTGGAGTAAATTTCAACAAAGGAAAGTCCACTTTCACTGCATCGGGCCTTGATCAAATTCGATGCATTACGAATGCGAGCTGGACGCGCTACTGAATGACCAAACGCTCCACGTAAACAGTTGAAACAGGGGATGAACACGTGAATTCCCGATTAGTGCGAGGTCCGTCCTTGCAACCAGTATTCGGGCTGTAGCGGCAGGAGAAAGGCTGGCAGTTTTTCATGCGCTCACTTCACCTGAGCTGTGGCCATCTTGAATGGAGTGGAGAGGTTAGGGCGGCTCTTGAGAGCCGATGAGGACGAAGCGACGTGCGTATGGATCAGCGCCGGAATGCACGGGCGGGGGAATTGGGAGATCCCTGAGAACACCCGCCAACCAGCGGCATTGTCCCGGCACGATTCCCACGTGCGAAAATCCGGGGGCGACACAGCCAGGAATCGAACCGGGTTCGCCTTGGTTGGAGGCGAGTGCTCTAGCCGCTGTACCACCGGGGCACCTCCGCCTTGAATGAATTTTGACCGTGTTCTTGACAACCATCATCAGCCTTCACCACCCTTATGAAAATATCAAAAAATACCCGGGGTGAAAAAAAAACACAATATATTTAGAATTGTTGAGTGGAAGCAAAATACTGGAATAATTCGAGCTCGGTGTTTTTAGCTCCGAAATAATAAAATTTGCAAAACTTTGTAAAAATGAAACCGGAAATCCATTTCAGGGCCTAATCTCTCTAGGAAAGCCGTTAGTCGCATTTCCTCCACCCATTAAGAATTTCCGTAATATATTACTTGCCAAATCCTGAATTACCCACCACAGCTATTGTCCAAAGGTATATTACGTAAGGATTTCTGCTTATCAAAATACTTAAATATGAATGTGTCGCCAGCTCAGAAGCCTAGTTTCACAACAAATGAACGCAAAAAACTCCAGGCAACACGTATAATATTTTGCATCTCATCCCCGATTCGACCAGTTCTCAGTAAGCTATGACTGCGTTATTACTTGCCATAAAGTTATGCCTGTAAGCCCAGAAAAATTCATTTTCCTTTTTAATCTATAACGAAGAGGGCAGCAGTCATTTCGTGGCATATCAGCAAAACCGTCAAGCATATTTCAGCTTTCGTCTTATTGACTGCCGGCCGTATTCGTTAGCTACCTGCCAGAGTCAGTTGAAGGCAAAGGACAACAGAAAATGAGGAAATTATTACTCCTTTAGCAGATTCTACTACAAAAGTGACTTAATCAAAAATTTGAATAGAAATTTTAAAATTCGTACTTTGTTAAGAATACTTTTTAACTATACAAAGTAGTCATGTAAAAAATGTCTGCCCAATACTAATAAATATATTATAGAAATTAAAATTTTTTCTGGTACTTAAACGAAAACAAACGTTTCAAAGGTAATAATTCCTGTCAACTACACCTATCAATCTTGTTGTTTCAGGCACTGCAATTACACTTATTTATAACTACTGAAGACAAAGAATTGCTTACACTTTANTATCAATCTTGTTGTTTCAGGCACTGCAATTACACTTATTTATAACTACTGAAGACAAAGAATTGCTTACACTTTATTGTTTTTGGCCAACCGTCTAGTTTTGAGATTACACCAAACTTTATTCTATTCTAAGCCAAAATCATATACAAAGAACATACGTGTGTACTGTATAAAATGGTAAACATTTTGATTGTATACATAAGATATTGAAATTTACTTTATTTGAAAATGCTTTCCTAATGCGAACTGAAAACAAATGAAAAGTGGGGAAGATGGTCATTTAAAATGTACACAACCCAGACAATAACTGGTTTGAATCAATGTGTTGTGTTTTGTAGGTACTTAAATACTACTATTTGTAGATTCCACTATGGCTGACCACTGTGTACAATAGGGTATGATAAACTGCAGAAATTTGAGTTGAAAACATTATCAAACAAACAGAAGATTAACGATTACCTCCAAAACTCATACTAAAATAGTATATACTGCATTTTTAGACACAGTATAGCTAATTTATTACAAAGATTTAAACTGTTATAGAAAAGGTGACGTTCTTTTCCAAATTAGTCAAAATTTTGACAAAATAATACTTTGAACCCCTTCCCAACACAAGTGCATGTTTTTTTATAACCGCTCGTTGGCTTATAGGCACTGGAGCATATCTTCCTTTATGTCATGATAACAGATGACTCAAAACCTTGATTCTTCCTCAGAACGGGGTTTCGCTGTTACGTCAGAAGGAAAGGAGAGCTTAGCTCTTCCTGACTTCCCTGAAGTGCGATTTCGGAGACGTATTTTTTTGGTTGTCTATTTTTTCTTTGGGGATTGTTTTCTTGATTTCAGAATATTCTAGTTTCTGCTTGTAGAGACTGATTGAAGTGACTATCGCTTTCTGTGTATCTTTATTCGGACCTCGTTAAGAAAACATTTTTATGGGAATGGAGAGATTCTATCTAAGGTAGCATGCACTATTAATGTCAGCGTTTATCTGATGGAGGAGATTCTGGACCATCGGTACTAGCTGAAATATCTTTGATAAATGTGATCTGAACGTGCTTACACTGATACCACTGTTTCTGGAGCTGCCACGATATGGATGACATATTTTGCTAATTGCTTTGCAGTTATAAAATTGTAATCTTTAAACACGTCTCTACTCACTGGCTAAACTCATATTTTCGCAAACCCGTTCACTGCAGACCCTGTTGCCGCAGCATGTCCAACTTGCTTTGCCAAAGAGTCGAGCTATACTGAGTGATAACTTCAGGTTTACCTTCACTGCGCTTTTGGCGTAGAAACTTTTCTATTTCATTAACGTTACAGATATTTAGTGGCTTAAAAAAGGACACATCCAGGGGGGTTGGAGCCTACGTGTTGCGTGATCTGGAAGCGACAGCATTATTCGATTTTCTCGAGCAATCTCTAATGCACGGAGATTTATGGCGTTGGTTCACTGGCCATATAGAAGGAACAAAGCTCACATTTCCTTTGAGCGGTGGACTATCGATGGAGTGTTGCAACAACATCACGAAATATCTTTGTTTATGCATCTACTTTCTGGGTTGTGTGGAATAATTGTTTCTGGAGGAGCCCGATCTTCCAGCCACTTGGCAGTGTCGGAACGATGGCGTGACATACTGGCCAGTAGCTCTTCTGCAGCGAATTGCACTTGTAGCGAACCCCTTTTTTTTCACTGGTTATTTATCCTACTGCCCTTTTACCTTTCCCAGATAGAACATATGTCAGTTTCCTTTGCACTGTCGACAAACCAGTCTCATCAACGTTTAACACTCACCTTGCAGCGAGCTGAGTTTCCACAACGGTTTTCCCCTCCCNAACGTTTAACACTCACCTTGCAGCGAGCTGAGTTTCCACAACGGTTTTCCCCTCCCCCAGCCCCCTTACAACCAAAAAAATGCTGCACGTTTACCATATCAAAACGTCTCATTCAATCGAAATAGTTTGACACTGGCTGTCACAAACTGAGTTCGGAGTGAGTGATACCNCCATATCAAAACGTCTCATTCAATCGAAATAGTTTGACACTGGCTGTCACAAACTGAGTTCGGAGTGAGTGATACCATTTACCCAGTGTTTTTCTCTGTACTAAACCTTTGTGAAATTCAGTTTCTCTCCGCAATTTCAAACGCCAATATATGGAGATATTTAAATGTTATGTCAGACATGTATTCCTCAAGTTTATTCACATGAGACAACGTAGTTCGTGTTCTACTTCCACTAGTATATCTATTGCGCTGCCTGTATTTTTTCTCTGCGATAGCTCAACTATTCACCAAATGTCTCTTCAATAGTTCTCTAGCCTCAGTTTCAGCCAAGATGAAGAAAATAACATACGATAATAAGCATGTTTTCTTTATTTAGTATACATAAAAAGAAGTGTACTTATTGACTGACTCGTAAACTCTTATCCTTGAACGCTCAACCCACAGTCAAGAGGTTTTACGGATAACTTTCCCTCAGTGTGTAGGCACATCTTAGCAAAAATTTGTTTGAAATTATTTTATTAAGAGAGATAAATTGCAGTGTTATTTAGTCCTCAATGACTCCTAAACCGACGTAATATCGCTGTGTATTTTGCTTCATGATACCTTCTACAAATACGAATGCCTAAAAATATGTTTAAGGGTTTTTTAAATTTCTGCATACAAGGGTGTGAATCGGAGAAAAATAGACTACAAGGGGTGAATTTCTCAATATCTCTTATACCCGATTAGAGACTGCAAAGCTTTTGTTTCAGTAGTCTATCTCTACAAATCACTATAAATACATTTTACAAATCAGATAAGAATGATAATATAGAGAAATCGGGCACACTAGCACCTGTAGTGACGTCACCCAACCGCCATGCTAGACCCAGGTGACCTTTGACCTTGACCCATGAACTTGACGTTGACCTCATGCCCGTAACCTCGAATAACCTTAAAACAAAAAAAAAAATTACAAATTGCAGAAAAATTATAAAATCGCAAAAAAAAAAAAAATTTCTAAAAATTATAAGAATTATAAAATATATTTTAATATGTACATGAAGGAGGTACGGGGTTCGATGACAGATGGACTGACTAAGCTCCCGACATGACCGGCCCTTGCCAGGTTGACCAGTGTACATCTCATCAGCCATGTTAGATGTCGGTGACCTTGACCCATGACTGTGACCTCATGCCCAAGACCTTGAATGACCATAAAACCTAAAATCCAAAAAAAATGAAGAAAATATATATATAATCCCACCCACACCTGTTGTCACCGTCGCTGCTGGCACTGAAATGACGTGTCGTAAATATACGAGGCCCCATCTCCTAAAAAATTATTATTTTTTCTGTGACGGCTACAGAGTACGTTTCTCAGGGATACCCCGTGACCTGTTGTAATGGAATATCTGAACTTACCAGTGTGCTTTAGTGGGTGATACTAAAATTAAATGGACAGTAGATATGGCGTGGCATGGCAGGGGTCGAGCGAGCTCGAGTAATTGACAGATTAAATAACCAATAAAAGATTGACGAGGGTCGGTCGTGTTGGGACCTCTGGAAATGTACGTCTTTTAATAATGATTTTTAATATTTTTTATAATTTTTTTAATGCATGTTTAATATATATTTGGATTTTTTTGAAATATTTGTATGTTTTTTTTTTTTTTTTGGGGATTTGTTTAGAATTGTTTTGGTTAATGTCACTGGGTCCAAGGTCAAACGTCATGGTCACTTGAAAGCTGGTCATGTCGAGAGCTCAGTCGATCCACCTATCATCGAAGCCCTAACCTCCTACATGTCCATGTTTTAATTAATAAAAAAAAAATGTTTGTAATATTTTCGTACATTTTNATCGAAGCCCTAACCTCCTACATGTCCATGTTTTAATTAATAAAAAAAAAATGTTTGTAATATTTTCGTACATTTTGACTATATTTTTTTTCGTTTCAAGGTTACCGGGGTTAAGGTCAAAGGTCAAGTTCACCGACACTTAACATGGCTGACAAGATTGACACTGGCCAACCTGGCAAGGGCTCGTGATGTCGGGAGCTTAGTTGATCCACCTGTCATCCAACCCCGGAACATCTTCATATATTTAAAAATTATTTTTTTATTTTTAAAATTGTTTTAAATTTGGTTTTAATGTGTTTTAAGGTCAAGGGGCATGAGATCATGGTCAAGTTGAACACAGAACTGTTCTTTAGAGGTATTAATATGGTAATTTTCGAGCAAGGATTCGATTCTCTTTGTGAGAAAACTCGCCTAGGAATCCTGCCATATGGAGTAGTACACTGCTCCTCAGAGTTATCAGAATTGCTAAGTTATGACGTGTGAGGGGAACTATACATAGGTGGACAAAAAATACTGGCTGTAGTTTTTGGCATAAATAATTTCGATCAATATTTTATTTTAAGGCGGTTCAAGAAGTGAGTGACTATAAACCACTCCTATGACTTCTCCGTCCCAGGAAGTGAAATCCATTTTCAGTATCACTTTGATTGTTGCAATAGTCTGGTGGTGGGGATGTATGGTTTTGAATATAAATACAGGCCAGGATCCAGATATAGCATGCAGATACACTCAGCAGGTTACCATTCAAGTTAGTATAGTTACAAGTATGTGAAGTTTTCATGTAGGAAAATTTGACGGATTTATTGTTGAAGCCATTCAAATCAGCTGCAGAAATTAGGAATTATATATACCCTACACACACTTAGTGGGTGGCTAAATAAATTAGCAGAGGAAGAGTGGCCATGTTATTTATGGACATAGGAGCTGTCAGTATACAAGTTATTTTGCGGTAAAATATGGTAATAATTACACCCTTGTTACATAGTAGACGAAACAACGCCAGGTTAACTATGATGGGATGATAAACATAACACTAAATAAAAGTAATTTTTTTTTTGCAAAATTCTATGAAGCCTTTAAACATATGGCGACGGAATGATATATATGTCAAGATTGAAGAAATACTTCCCCTAATGTGAAAAATGTTAAATGGTTTCCAGGTAAACGCCGAATAAATTGTGGACCTTAACTGCACAAGTAATTTTCCGGTATATTTATAAACAAACTGCCTTGTACTTACTAATGCTTATTCCATATGACTAGATGTTCGGCNAGTAATTTTCCGGTATATTTATAAACAAACTGCCTTGTACTTACTAATGCTTATTCCATATGACTAGATGTTCGGTGGAAAGTAAATATGTCTGTCACACAGCTGTGATCTAAAAGCTGAAGGCCATATTTATTTGTCGTGGGGTTTTAGATGTTACTGTAGGAGACCATGGCACGGCATTTATATTAAAAATAATATCTTTGTTTTTTAAGAATTATCGTGTTCAAATGTTGTCTTTATTTCTGTACTTACCTTGTAGCAACAGGCTGGCCGAAAGTGCAGTGCAAACCATTATGCAAAAGCTTGGATAAATGGTTCTGAGTAATGGCGAATTCGGTTGTCGCGAATGGTGACAACGCTTTGAGAGAACAATACTTTTCAACTACATGCTTAAATATTAATGATACAACCGCTGAAGACAGGGCTGATAACATTCCACCAAGTTTTTTTGAAGTGATCTGGCCTTAACTGGACGGCCTGCCTGATCACACCTTCAATCATTGAACCAGGGATCGAGAGTGATTGCAATAACACCTTGCGAAAGACAGTTACAGAAATCCTCTCCACCGGCCAGTAAACGGAGTCGAAAATATTAAACAACGCTCCCGATATAGGCCAACGTAACACTAGGAGCGAAGTCTTTTATTGTCGGGCCGTTGGAACGAAAATACCACTGAAGATGGATTTTTCCAGCCGTCGTTAACCACCTCCTTGAATCAGGTTCCGGCAACATGAACAAGGCGGGGACTTTCCAATTAAATAGTAATAGTAATAGCATGTGGTAATAATACTTCATATAATTAATTAGCATATTGGTATTCCATTTAAGCTCGCCCGATCAATAGTCACATAAATAGTTATTGTATAATCCTTACGTTCAATAAACCCCATTCTATACTGTTGTGCTCTACCTAATCATGACTCATTATTTAGCTACATCCATAGACCCTTTCAGGTATGAATTGACATAAAAGTAAATTCATAACAAAGTGTCGAACAAAATCAAAACTCATTTGCATCAGGTAGCAGATTGTGTTGCAGAACAGGCTCATTAATTTAATGTGGGTGATGAATGACTTGTGAGCGGCTCCAAGTAGATACTGTGCCGGAAGAGCATGGGTTAAATGCTTCTTATATACACAACTATAATAAGAAAGGAGGTCTACATAAGTGATACAAATATGAGGTACACTGTGGAAGTTTACAGTTAGGGACAGGTCAAAATGCCCAGGAAACTGGCTCCGACAGGCAGTCACGTCATTTCTGNATAGGAATCCTCAAAATGCAAGGTCAGGTATAAAAACCTCCCTCATTTTGAAGGGCAATAAGAAAATTAATATAAATAATAGACAAACCTTTATTACAAAGTGTGGTTTGATACATTATGCAGTTTATTTGGACTAGAACGAGTAAATTATGTCAAAATGATGGCCGCCATTCCTTATGCCCATATTCACTCGTGTTTCAAAGTGTTCCATCGCGCGCTGGGTGAGTTGCGGCATAATGTTGTCAATTTCTTGGTGTATTGCAGCTATCAGATGGTCAATGGTTCGTGGGTGACAGCTGCAAATATGTGTTCGCAGGGAAATAAATAGTAAGGGCTCAGATCTGGGGACCGTGTGGGCCACCTGATGTCACTATGCAATGAGAGCAATTCTCTCAAAGCAGCCAGTGTGCCCCGCGCTGTATGAGCGGCAGCGCCAACTTGTTGAGACCACACAAACGGGACGGCAAGTTCTACGAGTTGTGTTTCCAGAAATGTACGTAACATTTGCACGTACCGAGGGCTGTCACTCTAACTGTACGGCCTTCTTCCTCAAGTAAATAAGGCCCAATATCGCCTGCGCACCACACAGTAACACGTCGAGTGTGTTGAGGTCTTTCATGAAGCTGACGAGGATTAATTTCAGTTCAATAACATAAGGTTTTCTTGTTAACGCTGCCATTCAACTGGAAGTGTACTTCGTCTCTTGAAACCAGCACAGCGTGTGCAGGCATATTTGCAAGGATGAGCTCACAATATTTGGTTCGGTTTCCGCAGTCCCGTTCAGTAAGTACACTGAGGAGCCAAAAAAAATTGGTATAGGCGTGCGTATGCAAATAACAGAGGTATAGAACCAATCAGAGTAATGCGATGCGGTCGGCAGCTAGATCGGTTACTGCTGCTACAATGGCAGATTATAAAGATTTAAGTGAGTTTGAACGTGATGTTATATTTGGCGCACGAGATATGGGACATAGCATCTCCGAGGTAGCGATAACATTTAGATGTTCGCATACGACCATTTCACGAGTGTACCCTGAATATCGGGAATCCGGTAAATCATCACATCTTCGACATCGCTGTGGCTGGAAAAATATCGTGAAAGAACGGGACAAACAAAAACTGACGAGAATCATTAAACGTGACAGACGTGCAACCCTTTCTCAAATTGGCGCAGATTGGATTTGTGGACTGCNACTGTGGAAGTTTACAGTTAGGGACAGGTCAAAATGCCCAGGAAACTGGCTCCGACAGGCAGTCACGTCATTTCTGGCTCAAGATTGTTCAAGGCAGTGTATCTAAAAGACGTTCTAAGTTGGAAGTTGGTGAGGAACCAACACGTGAACCATTTTCGTTTGAAACCTTTTAGAGCACCAGGAAGGAGTCTAACACTGCAGTATAAAGAGCTTCAGTAAACTCATCAACTGTAGCTGCCAATCAACCCGAAGTGTGAACCAGCCCAGCTTCATCAGAAGATTTCCTTACAGTTCGGCATGCGTTAAGTTTGAAATGTCTATGGCATTTTGAGGAGGAGAGAAGTGGTTAAGTAATGTGCATTATGTTATGAATTTAAGTTTTTATTTTATTGTTATGTTTTATAACAACACTTACGGTTGGGGGATAAGTAACCGATGGTTCAGTGCTACTCTATAATTGAATAAAGGCTAATGCCGTCCAAGTTTGACACTTTATTATTTATATATGAGCTCAAAATAATTTACAATGTTTCTTGAGAACACTTCGGAGGAACCGATTAAATATACGTTTATATAGTGTTAAAGAAGTCCCACCGTTAAGGTTATTTACTGGACCGATATTTCCCACCTTGCTTGATTCCGAAAGCTGATATAAAGGCGGACTACGGCGTGCGGTACGTCGACATCCTTCCGGTCTTCTGGAACATCTTCCCTGGTTGTCGTCGAGGCGAGAAAAGACGTCCTTCCAGCCATCTGGTTAGCTTGTATTCGTGTGGTCTCCCTCGTTCTTCGTCCGGCAGAAGGGGTTCTGCTGACGCCGGGTTTCAGCAATCGCGCTTCTTGGTTACAGAAATCCGCTGCCCAGTGGCCTTTTTACATTTGCATGTGTCATGGTGCGTTCAGGCAGACTCTAGAATTAAAGCTTGCCCCCGCCTTAACAATTAGCGCTTTACATATGAATATTTGGTTCGTGGCGAATTCGAGAGCATCAAAAGGGCAGTCATACAAGATATAAGCGCGCAGAAACCCCGGGTAGTAATGATAACCACATGTTCATACGAATAACGTGATACTGTAGTTGTTTTTGGCATAAATGTTAAGTACCAGTGAGGAACTTATAAATTTTAGGATAGGAATCCTCAAAATGCAAGGTCAGGTATAAAAACCTCCCTCATTTTGAAGGGCAATAAGAAAATTAATATAAATAATAGACAAACCTTTATTACAAAGTGTGGTTTGATACATTATGCAGTTTATTTGGACTAGAACGAGTAAATTATGTCAAAATGATGGCCGCCATTCCTTATGCCCATATTCACTCGTGTTTCAAAGTGTTCCATCGCGCGCTGGGTGAGTTGCGGCATAATGTTGTCAATTTCTTGGTGTATTGCAGCTATCAGATGGTCAATGGTTCGTGGGTGACAGCTGCAAATATGTGTTCGCAGGGAAATAAATAGTAAGGGCTCAGATCTGGGGACCGTGTGGGCCACCTGATGTCACTATGCAATGAGAGCAATTCTCTCAAAGCAGCCAGTGTGCCCCGCGCTGTATGAGCGGCAGCGCCAACTTGTTGAGACCACACAAACGGGACGGCAAGTTCTACGAGTTGTGTTTCCAGAAATGTACGTAACATTTGCACGTACCGAGGGCTGTCACTCTAACTGTACGGCCTTCTTCCTCAAGTAAATAAGGCCCAATATCGCCTGCGCACCACACAGTAACACGTCGAGTGTGTTGAGGTCTTTCATGAAGCTGACGAGGATTAATTTCAGTTCAATAACATAAGGTTTTCTTGTTAACGCTGCCATTCAACTGGAAGTGTACTTCGTCTCTTGAAACCAGCACAGCGTGTGCAGGCATATTTGCAAGGATGAGCTCACAATATTTGGTTCGGTTTCCGCAGTCCCGTTCAGTAAGTACACTGAGGAGCCAAAAAAAATTGGTATAGGCGTGCGTATGCAAATAACAGAGGTATAGAACCAATCAGAGTAATGCGATGCGGTCGGCAGCTAGATCGGTTACTGCTGCTACAATGGCAGATTATAAAGATTTAAGTGAGTTTGAACGTGATGTTATA
>NQII01004165.1:0-51138 GCA_002778355.1 Clitarchus hookeri
TTCGCCACAGGTACGAAAATTCAGCAGTTTATTAAATGGTACCGAGCGGGTTATTGTTATGTTCAAAAGTTTGTAGATTATCTCAGTCGGTTCTCAGAACAATGTCAGGAACGCTGCGATTGTGTGACTAGCCGAGATATGCCGAAATCACATCCAGGAGGCAAGAGACATAATTCCAGATAAGAAGTTTCGAAATAAAGATCACGTGGAAACCGTGTGGATACAACTCTAGTCTTGCTATCGGCGAAGCTCAGTTCGGAGACGGAGGTTACGAAAGCGCCACTTTAATTAACTCTCTGATGTTTTAAGTTTCTGCACCTCGTAGCTTCCTAGGAAGCCTCATTCTCCTCCCCGCCGTCTTACATCGATCTACGGGAAACTTCACTTATTGCCGGCATGGCTCCACAAAATCTCAAACTAGTTAAAGAGGGAAAACGGCCAGGGACACTAAGATTTAGAGCTTCTCTCCAATAACTTAAAACTCCTTTGATCTCACAAAAGTGGCATCGCCGTCTTGAGAATAGCATGGATAATAAAATTATGTATTTTCATTTTTTCCCCCAAGTATTACTACTTTGTATAGGATGTTCACAATTAATTGAGCACTTCTGAAAGCCAGTCATAAGATCTACTTTCATCTTCATTTTATATATCCTTCCATCTTATGTTAAAATTTAAATTGCAATTGGCAATGACTTTATTAATTTGTCAGTCATTTGAAAAGGTGAAAAAGGTAGACCTTATAAGTAAATTCTCACTCTATGAGCAAAGCAGAAAACTCAAACATTATTTGCTATAAATTTAAACATTACATGTGCAATACAGCGTCAAGACTTGGAACGATTTTACTGAATTCGCTGCCAACTTAACTGGGAGTTTTCATGCCAGTGTGTACGGTAGCATACGTGTAGTTAATGGTCAGTGACTTTTTCAAAAGTTGATTCAAAGTTGATTCGCCGTGAACAGCATTTGCTGAATTAAAATTTATTTCTGTGTTACATTTCGTCTAAGGGGAATGTCGGAAGTTCAAGCAGCACACCAAACCGGACTTTGTGTAAGCAAATTGTTAATAATACTACCCCTTCCGATGATAGAGTCCAGTTTAGAAGGGCATCCATAGCAAGGAATTCCAGAGAAGAGATAAAGTCCCTTTGATACGGCGGAAGGAGTTCTGTATGAGACCATTTATTGGATTCATAAATAATAGTGCGAGGTACAATACGCTTTTCGGTAGTCCCGTGATGTGAGTTGTCCACAAATAGAGTAATTACCGAAAAATCAATTTGTCCCAATTCGTAATGCAATAAAAAATTATGTGACACAGACGTAGTTAAAAAGTCACGAATGAATAGCAATCAAAATGAAAATTATGGAAATATAGTTCGCAAACCTACTACAGAGAAAAATTTAAAATGATATCGCGTACTTGGAACATTTGCACATTTGCAGAAAACTGTACCCAGAAATAATTATTTAAAAGTCTTTACGTATTACACCATAATTCCCCAAAATATTAGTTTGGGCTAGAGGTTATGTCACCCACAAAACGCGCTTTATTTGTACGTGAACAGTTCACGTTCTAAGGTCTCCTTATTTTTTCTCGGGACTGGTAGCCGATAAAAATTTGCTGTTTAGTTTAAAATACGCGGACACTCTTTCTTACGAGCCGGATCGACAACACAATTGCGCGAGTGGAGCAAATTGTTTTGGAGGACTGGGATTATGTGTAAAAGAAATCGCTTCCCCATTTGGAATTTCCGTGGGAGCTGTAAACACCGTCCTACACGAAGACCTGTAAATGCGGCAAGTTTCTTCAAGGTGGAAACCACGTATGCTGACCGACGAACACACAGCTGCACGCATGGCAACGTGTCAGGTGATGTTGACACGTGATGACTCCATGAATGGTGCTATATTTTCATGAATTACCGTAGTGTATGAGACACGGGTACCGTTTTTCAAACCTGAGACGAGATGGCTTGGTAATCGACGAAATGGAAACACAATGACTCACCGCCACCGAAGAAATTTCGGGTTACCGCCAGTGCTGAGAAAATGATGCTAGCCGTGTTTTGGGACATCGAAGGTGTAATCCTCACTCGTTGTGTTCCAGTGCACTCTAAAATCGAATCAGTGAAAAACCACTGATTCGTAATGAAATTCAACTACTTGAATCAGTGAAAATGGCTCCACTTAGAATCAGTGGAAAACCGCCGAATTTTTCAGTGAAAACATTTCACTGATTGAATCAGTGACCTAAAACAATTTCGCTGATTGAATAAGTGACGGCCAACTTCAACGGTGAATTAAATATTGTTTTTATTGAATTTTGCCAAATAATCACGATAAATTAACATATTTACGATAGTTTACTATTTATATTGCGCAATTTACCGTAATTTAAAAAGTAAAGAACATTCTGTAAGTGGTCGGGATTGAACTTGTATACCCATCTTATTTTGTTTCAAACCACTACTTTACCATCTTAGCTACCGAGTCAAGTTGAAGAGGAAAATATATGTCTTATAATTCCTCATCGAAAGCGGGCAGTTTAAATTGTATGCATTTACTTTTCGTTCTTGGTTTTATTGATACCGTTAGAATTGTTAAAACGAATAGTACATATGAGTGCACTCTCTTCACCACACTATATGCAGTTAGAACCTTAAAACAGAGCGCTGTGACGATTACATGACATCAACGAAATTAAAGACGTAAAAACGGAATGTAAGACTGAATGTTCATGTTACCTCATAGAATGGTGTTTTGAAAGACGAAACACATTCTAGAAAGTCTTTGTATTGGTATTATTAGTTTATGCGTATTATATCACTTGGTACGCGCTGTTTAACGGCAATTTTTACACGTTGTTGGACGGCTATATTTACACGCTATTTAACTGGTCCATCAGTTAAAAAACAAATAACTGAAAAACTGAAAAAATTACTAATGAATTAGTGGAAAATGTCACTGAATCAATAAGTGAAGGAAAGCTGACATTTTTCCACTAATTCATCAGTTAAATTCACTGAAGTGACTGTTGAATCAGTCAGATACTATTAACTGATTGAAACAGTTTAATTCTCACTGATTCAGAGTTAGAGTGTGAGCACTACGGTAACGGATACAGCCAACGGACATGTTTTGAATAGCAGGCTATGCGTTCCCTGAGCTGTGCAGCTGTCCGACACGATAGTGTGTTACGGCGAGGCTAAAGGAAACGGACAACGGGCTCTCCGCATCCACGAACAGCGGTTTCCACGCAGACGTCACCCGCATTACGCAATGCTAGCTCGACTGCATCAGCGCCTTCATGACACGGGGTCGCTTCGTCCCCGGCACAATGGTGCAGGACGGCGCTACGTGAGTGAGAACATCTGCGTTCGATGCAGACGTGCTTGACAGAGTTGCCAATGAGCCCTCAAAAGGCACACGTGCCATTGCCGGTGCTATGGGCGCAAGCCTATCAACTATATGTACACCGGGTATTGCGGGAACATTCTCTCCATGCATACCACCTTCACAAAGTGCAGGCACTAGGGCCGGACGACTTCGCATCTCGTGTTTAGTATGTCCAGTGGTTTCTGCAACGAACTATCGCCAATCCTGCCTTTACTGCAAGTGTCTTGTTTACTAATGAGGCCTGCTTCACAAGAGGCGGGTACTTCAACAGCAGGAACAGCCACATCTGGCCCGCAGAAAACCCCCACACCAAGTTCATCCACGACTACCAGGCGACATTTACCGTCAAAATCTGGGCTAGAATTTTTGGTGATAATCTACTGGGGCCTGTAGTTATGCCACCCCGTTTGAATGGGGCAGCTTAACTTGACTTCCTTCACAACACGCTTCCACTCGTCGTGGAGGACGTACCCCTCACGATACGTAGAAACAAGCCGTTCGAACCGAGTGGTAAGTCACTGGACTTGCATTCGGGAGGACACGGGTTCGTTTCCCGATTCGACCATCCTAATTTCTGTTTTCCATGGCTTCCCGAAATCACTCCAGGCCAATGCTGGGATGGGTACTAAACAAAGGCGATGGCCGATTCCTCCCTACTCCTTCCCCAGTCCATCTACCCTGAGCAGCTTGCTCCGTCTCTAATGACTTCGCTGTTGACAAGACGTTAAGCCCAACTGCCTACCTACCTACATACGTCGTTCCAGCATTATGGTGACCCAGCGCTCTTTAACCGTGGTGTACGAGAACATTTGAACATCTACACGGAGCGTTGGATAAGAAGGGGGCCTATTGCCTTGCCAACACAATCCCCCAACCTAACTCCCCTAGATTTTTTTTCTTTTGTCGTGTACCCCGCCTCAGTTGCCACACGACAAGAACTGGTGGAGCGAATATTCGCTGCTTGTGATCAACTGCACCAGTGGCCTAATATGTTTGCCATAATCCGACAGGTACTGCTGCGGCGGTGTACTGAGTGCAATCAGATTCAGAGACGATACTTTGAACACCCCCTCTAAGATAACTTGCAGAACAAATGTTGTACTAACGGGTTATATTTGTAACATGTTACTACCATCTGTGTTCCCTTTGCTGGTATTTCCCTCCTAGATGACTCGTCGGTGGGCATCGGTTGTTTCACAGTGTTCGTCTTTGAGCGATTTCCTCCGACTTTGTCGCAGAGGTGCCGACTCACTCTGTAATGTAATGTAATGCAAATAAAACAGTAAACGTACAAATGACATAAAGCAACAACAAAAAAATGAAATAAAATAAAGTAAATTAAACAAACAAATAACACATAGGCCTAAAGGAATTGAAATCATAAGCATAATAACATTGTAAATAAGCATAAAACATTGAACAAATGACAAATAATGAATCAAGAACAAACACAAACTACTTGATGGAATAATTAAACAAATAAACATTTAATTAAGCAAAGTAAATAAATAATAAAAAAACACTTTTAATATATGTCAAATAAAACAACAAAACGGGTGTTAAACAAAAATGTGACTATTTTACAGCGGTACTTCTCAGTTGGTATCAACCATTTAGCCAACCTCATAAGCTTTACGTGGTATTTGTAATTTTTAACGTATGTTTTCTCGGCATACCATTCGTCGCAGGCTTACTTATCAAGAGGACTCTTTTTTACATCTTACCATTTTAATTCGTAACCTGTGATCACACTAACGTAACGATTTACCCTATTTTTACTATTCAAATGGGTGGCAACTCCCATTTCACCATGTAGGGGATGCGGTAGGCCAACAATGGTAATTGTGTGTTAAATTTATTGAATAGTTTGACGAGCATACAATCAATCATCCCTTAATATCAGATTGTTTTAGTGTAATTAAATAAAGTTCATTATTTCAACTCTATATTCTCAACGGTTTCCTACATCTAGGAATGGTTTCCTGGCGTTCGTTGTAACACATTTACTAACTGATATTTTTCAAAGATTATCTTCACGAAGTTTGGTCGCAGAGGTGCTGACTCACTCTGTATAATTACAAGGTTCTCTTTCTAAGAGGGCAAAAACACTGCCCCTTTACNGGTTCTCTTTCTAAGAGGGCAAAAACACTGCCCCTTTACTATTAGCATACACCAGTGGCGTGTTCGCAATGGCTTCATCTCTATATCCAGTGCAGTTTACACTTAGGTTTACTGTTATTAATAAATTTCTTTCATCATCGTGTCAATACCACAGCTCGTTGGGAACTCATTAAACGGTTATAAGGATCTGGGCCTCAAATCCCACGGAAGTTAACCCTTAACTTACTGTGTAAGTTAGCCTACAACCATGAAGCCTGCATGCGTAAAGTTGGGGCATTAATCAGGAGCAAGTATGTCCATTCTTTGCCCATTCTTTGTCCATTCCTCTCCCCACCCATCCCGAGCATTGTGGGTCATACAGAGATCAAGTTTGCTCAAGACAACAAAATACTTCTGCGAATATGACCGTACAACTGTGCGGTAGAAGGCGCAAAACAATTTTTCTGGCCAAATGAGATTTGTAAGGTAAGAATTAAAGTATTTTCATGCACCTTAAAAATGGACATGAAAGATGACAAAACCATTTAGTTTAGTTGACAAAATCAATCATCAAACATGTTCGGTTGATCAAATCTAAATATTTTATAACCCCTATGTAAACAAACATGATGTTAAGACAAAAATATAATTCTACCTGTACAGCACCCTTGCATTNTATTTTATAACCCCTATGTAAACAAACATGATGTTAAGACAAAAATATAATTCTACCTGTACAGCACCCTTGCATTGATGTGTATAGTATTCCGGCATCGGCTACCTGCTTCTGTATCTGGAGAGCATAGGATAAAAAAATTGTACCTGTTCCCTTCAACCTTTCTTTGAAGCAGCACATTTACCCGCCGTGTGAACAGCATTTGAGTATTCTTGAAATACTGGACGTATTCGCAGTCCGTTTCCTAAAGTAAAAAAAAAAAACTGATTTCGGGCTAGTATTAAATGTGATTTCGAAAGAATATCGTGTACTACTCGGATTATTTTGCAGTCCTTTAACATAGACGAAACAGCATTTTCATACTACTATATCGTAAAATGTGTTTGATAAATATGTACAGAACTGGTATGAAAAACTTCAATGAGCTTTGCTACAGACTTTACCAATAAAGTCATAGGATTCCCNAAATATGTACAGAACTGGTATGAAAAACTTCAATGAGCTTTGCTACAGACTTTACCAATAAAGTCATAGGATTCCGCTTAAAGTTTTATGGTTGCACGCAGGATGACGAAAAAATTGCACATTAATTTAGTGTATCGTGTGTAAAAGTGACACAGCAATTAATGCGTGCGTATGTCGTCTTATCGTTCCTTTGCTTCAGTTGTCTTTCGATCGCCCAATGTATCTCCTATTGAGTAGGCACGTCAAAGTCACCCTGCTCAAATAGTTCATCTGCCTACCACTCCGTTTACTGCTACCCGTTAAACTACGCGCACTGGAGTGCCAGGCCATTCTCTCTTCATTCCGACGTTGAATCAGCCCACCTACGTTTCACACAGATGCACTGATACACCTGACATTGATTTGTCCTTAGCTGTTATATGAGAATAGGGTCCTTATCTCAGCAGTTATTTTAATCAGTTAGTGTCAAGAAATGTTCTGTAACTTCTTACGAGCCGTGTATTAGCTATCATATTTATGGAAATGAGACTTGTCCACGATGCAGTGATACTTGTCCAACAACCTTAGCTCTGTATTGCGCTGGAATCTCCAACCAAAGACAAATGCTTTATAAAATATGAAGATTTGTATCTTATAATTTGAAAAGTAATAAAAAAAAGTTTTTTTTTTTTTTTTAAATTTGAATTTGCCCTTTTTAAGAGCGCTTGGAACCATTTTGGTTGAGTTTTCTTGCTGCCCAATATTCCTTCATGAGCTGTGACTGTCTTTGCTTTCTTTCCTCCGTGAAGGTGTAGTTGTTTTTCCTTCTGATTTTGGGTTCAAATTTTGCAGTGTCGACCAATCTTCTGAAGGTTTCACGGTCTCTCGTGTTTTCTTCTGTAATTGAAAGTGATTTTAGGTCGTTTCTGACTTCTTGTAGCCAATTGGTGGGTGTTTTTAGACTGTTGTTGTGATCGAAAATCTTTTTGGTTAGTCTGTAATTGTCCATTCGTTGTAGGTGGCCATAGAATTTTAGCCGTTTTTTTCTAATGTTCTCTGTAATTGGTTCTACTTTGGTATAAAGTTCGTTGTTGCTTTTGCATCTGTATGTTCCGTCTTCTGTTCTTCTTGGGCCTAGAATTTTCCTGAGGATCCGTCTCTCTTTTTTCTCGAGTTCTTCTCGTTGTCCTACCTTTTTTAATGTCAAGGTTTCTGCACCGTATGTTGCTTGTGGCCTAATTACTGTTTGATAGTGTCTGATTTTGGCTTGCCATGAGATCGTCTTCTTGTTATAGCGATCTTGAGTGGTTCTGTACGCGTTCTCCATTTTTTGTGTTCGGTTTGTGATGGCAACATTGTCTAGACCGTTGGTCTGTATCCATTCGCCTAGGTACTTGAATTTATTGACCCGTTTGATTTTGCCGAATTCTGTGATGATGTGTTTTCCTGTTGGTCTGTGTTCCATATATTCTGTTTTCTTGTAGGAGATTTGGAGACCGGTTTTTGTGGCAATTTTGTGGAGTGTTTCAATTGCGACTTTGGCGTCGGTTGTGTTTTCTGATAGGATGGCAATGTCGTCTGCGAAAGCGAGGCATCTGACCTCAAATTTCTTCTGGCCTCTCCCAAAGGTCAGACCCTGGATTCCGAGTTGTTTCAGTTCTTTCTCCCACTCTTTTACGATTTTGTCCAGGACTAGGTTGAATAGGATCGGGGAGAGTCCGTCGCCTTGTCTGACACCTGTTTTGATTTTAAATTCTTTCGACAACTCGCCCAGAAATTTAACTCTGGACGTTGTGTCGGTTAACGTCTGTTCGATTAGAGCTCTTGTGTTTGCATCTATTCCCAGTTCTTTTAGTATTTGGAATAGCGTGTGTCTATCGATGGAGTCGTAAGCTTTTGTGAAATCGATAAAACTGATGACTGTGTTCTTGTTTCTGAGTGTTCGGTTCCTTAGGATCGATTTCAGGTTGTGTATTTGTTCAGGGCATGATCGGCCTTTCCTGAATCCGGCTTGGTATTCGCCGATCGTTGATTCCGCCTGTTGTTCTAGTTTTTCTAGGAGGGCTTTGGATAGGATTTTGTAGGTAACCGCTAGCAGTGAGATTCCCCTGTAGTTGTTGATGTCCATCTTGTTGCCTTTTTTGTGGATTGGGTGGATCAGTGCGAGTTTCCAGTCGTTTGGGACTTTGCCTGTGTTCCAGCAGGTTTCAATAATTTTGTGGATTGTTGTTGCTGTTTGTCCTCTTGTAGTTTTCCAAATTTCTGCCGTGATCCCGTCTTCGCCTGGGGCTTTGTTGTTTTTGAGTGACTGGATGTAACTTTTGACTTGTTTCAGCGTTGGCGGTTGTGATGGTGGGTATTGGTGTGTCGGTGTGGAGAATTGTAATCTCTCCTGTGGTTCCTCGCAGTTTAGTAGGTTTTCGAAATAGGATGCGAGCATGTTGCAGTTTTCGAGGTTATTTGTGATTATTTTTCCTTCTGTGTTTTTGAAGTGGAGCGATGGTGGTGTGTAGCCTGTGAGTTCTTCTCTAAATATTTTATAAAATTCTCTTGTGTTGTTTTTGTTGTAGTCCTCGTCTAGTTGTGTCAAGCGGTTGCTGTCGTACTTGCGTTTTTCGTTTCTGATTGTTTTGGATGTTTGTTTTCTGGTTGTTGAGAATTTGGTCCAGCTCTCTAGTGATTTCTTTTGGTTCCAGATCTTCCATGTTCTTAGCCTCTCATCTAAGGCTTCGTCGCATGTCGTATTCCACCATCGGTGTTTTCGTTTGCGTGGGGGTTGTTCGATTTTCCTGGTCGCATTTTGGATTTCCAATTTCAGTGTCTGCCAATCGTGTGTGTTGTCTGCGTTAATATTAGAGATGAAGTCTTCTCGATTTTTCAGAAGGAGTTCTGTACTGATTCTTGGTGAGCGTTTCGCCACTGTTCGTTTTTGGCGGTTGGGCTGGAAGCGTGTTTTGATTTCTGTGAGAAAGTGGTCCGAATCGATGTTATTTCCACGTCTGACCCTTGTTTTTAGAATTTCGCGTTGATTTTTTTCTGAAATAGCGACGTGGTCTAGTTGGTATGATCCAAGTATGTGGTTAGGGGATCGCCACGTTTTGGTGTATCTTGTTTCCTTTTTGAAGTGTGTCGACATGAGTTTGAGGTTGAACTGCTTGCAAAAGGCGATGAGGTGTTTGCCGTTTTGATTTGTCTCTTTGTGTCCTGGGTAGAGTCCTACTATTTCCCTGTGTTGTTTTTCTTTTCCAATTTGTGCGTTGAAATCGCCTACCAGAATTTTGACGTGCTTTTCAGGGATTTTGGTAGCTGTTTCTTCTAGTGTTTCCCAGAAAAGATCTGTCTTTTCAGGATCGTCTTCGTTGTGGGCGTTTGTTGGTGCGTGTCCATTGATAATCGTGTAGCCTTTGTTTCCTGAGCGGAACGAGAGCGTCGATATCAGTTCGGATGGGGATGTAAAGTTTGTGATCGAGTTGGTTAGGTTGGTTTTAACCATGAAGGCCGTGCCAAATAGTGTTGGGGCATTTTTTGATTTGGTCGCTGGTTTACCTTTATAAATACGGTAGCCGTTGGATTCAAACGCGTTTTGGTCTGTGTATCGTGTTTCTTGGAGTGCGAGAATTAGGATGTTACGTTTGTTCATTGTGTCTGTTAGCTGTTTTAATTTGCCTAACTTTAGCATGGTGTTGATGTTGATTGTTCCGATGAGGTGGTTGGTTTTTGGTCTAATTTTTGTTGTGGTGCGTCCGGTGTTGAAGGTATTGGGAAGCTCCGACTCTTCCTGTGCATGATTTCTAGGCTCTCCAGAATCCGAACGCCTAGTTGAACGACTTGATGTCGCTGGAGATTGGTTACTCCCTGGAGTAGTAAGTTTCTTGGGTTGTCCCATCATGCTGGTTGAATGTATGTTTTTGGGAAGAGGCCATTCGTCCTCTTCGATATTACATCTAGGATCTGATCTCTAGATGGATCAAATAAAGCCGCCCAATATGGGAACAGACGCTTTTCGTAACCGCCCAATGTGGGAACAGACGTTACACTATTTTTGGTCCACCCCGGGTATTTTATTTCCCCGGTACCCACCATATCTGGTGAGCTTTCCCCTATCCACCACCTGGGGAGGCGCCCGATATGGGAATAGTAACCCACGCGGTTTAATATTTAAAAATTACGTTTGCTAATCAGTTTTCTAAATTCGAATGGGATGATGAGATAAAACAACATTAAATATTAATCTTCACGCTTCGACCAATATGTTCCCTGAACTCTACCCACGCGGTTCTCGTTATGAAACTAACACCGGCGTTCAGATCCTTTGCCGGAGAGGATGCGGCAGCGAAAATGAAGTTGTGCTCGCGATATACTGGTATTGTCGTCGTAGTCTACACGGACGTATTCATAAGCCTGAGAAGTGAAGCAAGAGAGAAACAGAGAGCGAGGTAGATAAGATTGCTAAGCCGTGAAGCATCTTGCAAAAATGAGCTCTTGAATTTTCTGCCATCAATATTCGCTTCCCAAGTATTTTATAATTACGCTCAGTATTTTAATCGCGGATTTTTATTTCCACGGGGATTTATCACTTGTTCCCTGTGCAAAGAAGTTGAATNTACGCTCAGTATTTTAATCGCGGATTTTTATTTCCACGGGGATTTATCACTTGTTCCCTGTGCAAAGAAGTTGAATGACTACCAGCCCACCAACAGCGAAATAGCGTAGATTTTATTTCCCGCCTTTGGCAGAGGTGATAATTCGTTTTTTGAGATGATCAGTCCCTCATTAAAAGCCCATAATTGTTTACCTTTTCAGATAGTATACGTGAATAATTTCACGATACAATTTTCAAATAGCAAAGCAATGTCTTTTAACTTGTCCCTCAAAATCCTCGTGTTTGAATCTTGTTGGTTTCTTCGTGAAGAATTAGAAGAGCTCTGATCAATATTCACCTGAGACCAAATACTGAGGAAGGTAGTATTTTCTGTGGCAGCTGCTTGCCAAATTGTTGTGTCCGGTGCGTTACGCAGCATGAGGAGAAGGCAGTGAGAAGGCATAACGTGCACTCGCGCGCATACTCCTCCTGCAAGAGTACATTATTAATACAGTAATCTGAAGTCCAAGGATGAGTTCGCAAGATCGTATTATGATATCCTTATCTTTTCTGCAAAGGAAAATGCACACGTAAGAGATCTACTTCATGATTTTCACCTTCTTCGGTTCTTTCAAGCCTGTTTTCTTTATTGAAGTAATCAGTACAAGAAAATCAATAGCACTCATTTCTGAGGAAAAAATTTGTTTAAAAAACACAAATATAAAGCTTGAATATTGACGAGTTATTTCATAGATGTTATTTTATTAGCTTGGGTTTCTATGACGGAAGGTTTCCTCCAAACCATATATTCACGAGTGCTCTATGACCAATCAACTCCGCAGCCGCACCAAACAAGCCATTGCTGACTTTGATGAGTTATTTCAAAGTGAAATATTGTCATGCACATCGATCAACATTGTGTTATATTTGTATATTTTGACTAGGGAAGGTTTATGGTAACTAAACTGAAGTTTTATAAAAGACTGAAGTGGAATGAAATTTAGTTACACAAAGTAATAGTTACAAAGTAAGCTGTTAGCGAGAGTGGACCAAGTCGTGTTGATCAATTCAAGTACAATATATGACTACACTGTCTATATTTGCGGTTTCTTCGCCCTTTTTGAATTTAACCTTTGAAAAATCACTCCATGTTGGCCGTGTTTGGTTATTTCCTAAATATGCCATGTGTAAGAAGTGCTTTGAACTGCTGCTAACATTGACGTACCTTAATTTTTGTTAAATTGAACTTTTACTTATATTTTATTTATAAGTTAAAATATTTAATCCATAATTCATATGAATAAAAACCAATGATAAAACAGGTGTGATTGTAATGCCTAGTAAGAAATAGTTTTTATGCAAATTATNAAACCTTTGAAAAATCACTCCATGTTGGCCGTGTTTGGTTATTTCCTAAATATGCCATGTGTAAGAAGTGCTTTGAACTGCTGCTAACATTAACGTACCTTAATTTTTGTTAAACTGAACTTTTACTTATATTTTATTTATAAGTTAAAATATTTAATCCATGATTCATATGAATAAAAACCAATGATAAAACAGGTGTGATTGTAATGCCTAGTAAGAAATAGTTTTTATGCAAATTATTATNATTTTTTTCTCGCATGTGGGTAAGTATAAAATCCCCCCTTCCCCAAAAATATGACATTGAAATTTAGTGGGCTACAATGTGGCCATGAACGTATTTTTTTTTAATTTGTAAATGCAGCTGATTTCTTAGTTAAACTATACTTATCAACCCCAAATTGATCTCATTAACTTTATACGTTATGTCAAAAAGTTTTACATTTACAAAAATTATATTTTTCTATTGAATGTCCAATCTTATAACTTGTTTAATTTTGCAAATTCACGACTATTTAAATTTATTATACTAAAAAACTGCCTTGCGACACATTATCGCCACAACATGTTATAGTATTTTTTCCTTTATTTCGTTGGGATTAAAAAAACTGGTAGTTTTGTGGTAGAGATAACAAACACTCTGTGTCACTCTGAAAACTGACTGGTTTGTGAGAAGCTGGAAAACGTATTTGGAACAGTATATACATATCATCACTGATAAGAGCAATCTTCATATTCTGCCACCAAATTCATAACTCGTTCACACATCGAACATGTAGTGGAACTGAAAATGATCAGAACTCACACTACTAAGAGCTACATAAAAACATTTTTTTTTTGTAACCTTGACAATTTTTTTGTAACCTTGACAATACTCTTCGACCTTTTCTCAAGACACCTAGTAGCAGTAATCAATGAGCAATTAATGTGCTGGCAGTTGTGTAATTTTATTGACTTGTTAATTATAATCTTTATATTTTAGGGTTAATGATCCTATATTAGTATAATTCTACGAGTAAACCTNTCCTATATTAGTATAATTCTACGAGTAAACCTAGTGGTTTAACATACTATAGAAACCACTTTAAATTACACTTTAAATACAAAGTGCAGTAGCCATGTAACTTAAATTAAATAATAGGAAACTACAAGCATGTGTCAATAATTAAATACTGAATAAGAGATCCACTTATGAGATATTAGCTTGATATTTCTTAATCTAAGCCTGGTAACGATATCTATACATGATGGATTTGTTGGGGTTGTACAAGAAAATTAAGAAGTGTTGTTCAGTTCATGCAAGAGAAATGGAAACTTTTAAGATTCACATAAATTCACGGTTTCAGGTGTTACAAACAAAAAAGATCTAATGAATTATGTATTCTACAAGGAACTTGTTTAGTTATCACAACCAATGAACTGTAGGCTTCGTATTTGGCTATAGCGAAATTAAACATTACAACGTAGACTATTAGCACGCTCCACGGTTTACGAATAATTTACACACGCAGACAATCCTTGGTTACTGAGCCTCGTCAGTGCACAGAGTCGACCAAATATAACTTTCCTATTCGTTATATAAACAATTGTGGACGCCGGGTCTGAATGGATCAAAGTCATGGAAAGATGCAAAACATAGTAAATATATTTATTTTATCATTCATAAAACGAAAACGGATAGCATTATTGTTATAATCAGTAATGAATTAAAATGTTTAAAATATATAAAACATCTCCGTTATCTATATTTTATGTGCAAGAATTAATGAGGAATAAGTGCACGTATAGAATGAATGTTTGTAAAATGACAACAACTATGGAAAACTATGACATATCCAAACTTTCCAAACTGTGAATTGTGAATTTGATTGGGTGAGGCGAGTTTAATTTGGAATCGAAAGTAACTTGTATATTTCCGTAACGAAATATACTTAGGTACTCTAGTTTCTTTGGGATTCTTGCTTTTAATAATAATATTTGCTATAGTATACATATGTTAACTAATAATTAGCAATATGAATCTAGCTGTATGCAATCTTAGAGAAGTGTGATGAAGATAACAGAAATAAGAAAGTTCGTAGCTGCCACTCTCGTATAGGGTTTTAATATGTTCAAAGTTCTACACGCCGTAACAAGGAAATCACGAGGCGTAATGGTTAAAGAGGGACATAAAAATAAACTTTGGTGTTTATCTTTTAATTCATACACATATCGCCCATATACCTCTTAAAACAAAAAGTATCTCGTCTGCTGCTTTCTTTCCCGTGCATGTCCAGAAAAATAATCGAAACAAACCATTGTTTTAAACATTTTTTAAGTACAAAATATATTTGGTAAGAAAAATATTATGATTGCGTCATGGTTAGATAACATAAGTAATTTTCCAGGAACATTTTTAAAATATTTGAGTAGATAGTTTTCAAGTCATGATGAGTTTAGTTTGAAAGTTTTTCGACCACGCAAAGCGAGCACGCAGCTGACAAACTTCACAGACCTGTGAATAAAATATAAACTCTTTGCTTATAACAGAAAGTAGGGAAATATCACTTATATTTGCGTACAGCTCGTTGGACCTTGGCGAGCATCGACTGTCTTCGTGACGCCATGTTTATAAGGCGAGCGTGTTAACTACTATTCTGATCTGTAGGTCTGTATGCAACAATGCGGAACAGTTTCATATTTCCAATGCATGCAGATGACTTATAGAGTGAGGAGCGTACTTGAATTTCTACTGTCAGCGTTTTCGAAGTAAGAATGTCGTGCAGCAACGTCTTTGGCACAAAACAAGTTTTAAATTACGTGGCAGTCCCTCTGATGTAACCGCACTGAAAGGATNCTAATAATTAGCAATATGAATCTAGCTGTATGCAATCTTAGAGAAGTGTGATGAAGATAACAGAAATAAGAAAGTCCGTAGCTGCCACTCTCGTATAGGGTTTTAATATGTTCAAAGTTCTACACGCCGTAACAAGGAAATCACGAGGCGTAATGGTTAAAGAGGGACATAAAAATAAACTTTGGTGTTTATCTTTTAATTCATACACATATCGCCCATATACCTCTTAAAACAAAAAGTATCTCGTCTGCTGCTTTCTTTCCCGTGCATGTCCAGAAAAATAATCGAAACAAACCATTGTTTTAAACATTTTTTAAGTACAAAATATATTTGGTAAGAAAAATATTATGATTGCGTCATGGTTAGATAACANAAATAATCGAAACAAACCATTGTTTTAAACATTTTTTAAGTACAAAATATATTTGGTAAGAAAAATATTATGATTGTGTCATGGTTAGATAACATAAGTAATTTTCCAGGAACATTTTTAAAATATTTGAGTAGATAGTTTTCAAGTCATGATGAGTTTAGTTTGAAAGTTTTTCGACCACGCAAAGCGAGCACGCAGCTGACAAACTTCACAGACCTGTGAATAAAATATAAACTCTTTGCTTATAACAGAAAGTAGGGAAATATCACTTATATTTGCGTACAGCTCGTTGGACCTTGGCGAGCATCGACTGTCTTCGTGACGCCATGTTTATAAGGCGAGCGTGTTAACTACTATTCTGATCTGTAGGTCTGTATGCAACAATGCGGAACAGTTTCATATTTCCAATGCATGCAGATGGCTTATAGAGTGAGGAGCGTACTTGAATTTCTACTGTCAGCGTTTTCGAAGTAAGAATGTGGTGCAGCAACGTCTTTGGCACAAAACAAGTTTTAAATTACGTGGCAGTCCCTCTGATGTAACCGCACTGAAAGGATNGTGCAGCAACGTCTTTGGCACAAAACAAGTTTTAAATTACGTGGCAGTCCCTCTGATGTAACCGCACTGAAAGGATGATTAGGGCGTAGTGCTCCAGAAACCGATCTTTGTGTCTGATAACTGTACGCTACGCTGAGTTGAGATTCCCTATCGATTCAGCTACCGTCTGACAAGCCCGTTTCCAGACGCTGATTGGATAACAACGTGGCGCCACATCTCTGGCATAGAGTAGATAAGGACACAGAGACGAAATGACGTGGCGGATTCCTTTGACATAGGAGTACCCATTCTCTGATCAGCTGCGCAAGGGCATGTGTCTAATTGGCTACTGCATGCTGCGAAAGGTTCCTTATTATGTGGACTGCCGGCTTGCGAGTAGGTAAGCAGGCGCTGATTGGCGAACAGCGTACCCACACTTAGCTGGTCAGTGGCATCTTGCTGGCATGTGTGGCTGTGGTTTGCAGTACAAGCGGCTGTTTCGCCACTGTATTATTAAATACCTCGCGCGTTCCCCTGTATGAATGTGAGCCGGCAAACCGCCATACGGAGAACAACTGCGGTGATCTACCCTGCCAGGAACTGCAACATCGCGTAGAAAGAAACTGATCTCTCTGAAAACTAACTTCTCTATCTGGAGAAGTTAAGCAAAATGCTTCCCAGTTTCATATTAGCAGGGCGTCTTTCAGAAATTTAAATGCTGCTGTGAAGTCTCGCATAGTGTAATTTAGCTCAGCCAATCACCTGAGCGTTTTCATCGTTTGTATACGTGAGATTATGGATAGTAAGTTCGTTCAAACTAAGCGCACGACTTCAAGCGATTTTTTTTTTCTTTCTCCAGCTAGTAATAATAAATAATTTCTAATTTTGTGAAGTCTGGGGAAGACTTTATAAATGTCCTGATTTTGTTCCTTACTCGGCAAACTAAATTGAAAAGTGTTAAAATTACTACCAAATAAAAATTCTAACGCAAAATAACTTTATAAACTAATTCACTTGTGTAATGTTTTATTATTAACATAAAATGTAAGTTTTGAATATAAAGTGTTGCGCATTTTGTTTACATTGCAAGTAAAAGTATGTTCCGAACGGGGTTTACATGTATAAAATGAGAATGTCTTTCGTTCATTGTAGGCCTGGAAAACGTACAATGATTGATAAGTTTAAGGATCACAGAATATGGGGGAGAATGAAGAAGTACCCTATACCACGCAATAGTAGTAGCGACATTCTCCGTGTGAGAAGTCTCGTACTGGNTGGGGGAGAATGAAGAAGTACCCTATACCACGCAATAGTAGTAGCGACATTCTCCGTGTGAGAAGTCTCGTACTGTATCTGGGATCGAATAGGCGAACCCGACAGCGGAGGGAGGTTCTAGTAACAAACCACTGAACCAGATGTAGGGTCAATGAATGCAAGTTACATTGAACAAAATGAGCNTGGGGGAGAATGAAGAAGTACCCTATACCACGCAATAGTAGTAGCGACATTCTCCGTGTGAGAAGTCTCGTACTGGATCTGGGATCGAATAGGCGAACCCGACAGTGGAGGGAGGTTCTAGTAACAAACCACTGAACCAGATGTAGGGTCAATGAATGCAAGTTACATTGAACAAAATGAGCAGGAGCTACTTTTTTTTCTCTCGAAACAGAAATAAATTGGACTGGAGATGTATGATTGTAGTTACTAAAAAGTTAACGGATAAGTTAATATTCTTGAAAATATTTACAATGGCTGTTTACGGTAAACTAATCACTTTTGAAAGCTTAAGATCTACTTGTTCGCACATTGTATATTCTTCCACCATAATTAAAACTAACAATACCATGGACCTGATAACTTTGTTCATGCGTCGGTCAAGTGAAACTGTGGAATTATTACACANGGAGGGAGGTTCTAGTAACAAACCACTGAACCAGATGTAGGGTCAATGAATGCAAGTTACATTGAACAAAATGAGCAGGAGCTACTTTTTTTTCTCTCGAAACAGAAATAAATTGGACTGGAGATGTATGATTGTAGTTACTAAAAAGTTAACGGATAAGTTAATATTCTTGAAAATATTTACAATGGCTGTNACTGGAGATGTATGATTGTAGTTACTAAAAAGTTAACGGATAAGTTAATATTCTTGAAAATATTTACAATGGCTGTTTACGGTAAACTAATCACTTTTGAAAGCTTAAGATCTACTTGTTCGCACATTGTATATTCTTCCACCATTATTAAAACTAACAATACCATGGACCTGATAACTTTGTTCATGCGTCGGTCAAGTGAAACTGTGGAATTATTACACANATTAAAACTAACAATACCATGGACCTGATAACTTTGTTCATGCGTCGGTCAAGTGAAACTGTGGAATTATTACACAAGTAATTATTTTACAGATTTGCTAATTGTTACTCTTAATTGCATTAAAAATATGGAAAGAAAAAGAAATAATTTCAGTATTCACTCATGTGTACCTAACACTTTTAATTCATTGGTAAGACATGGAACTACGATGCTTTCTCTCCGTCGTTATAAACTCTACTGGGACCATGATAACTTGTGTGTTTGAGATTATTTAAATGCAGATTTCAAAAGTGCTTAATTAACCGTGAACAGCATGTACACAAAATTGTTGTAAATATACAAAATACGTGTCGTTAACTTAACACTTATGTATCAACTGAAAAACTAGTTTCGTCGGTTGGCCGTTCCGACAGCTTCACAAGTAACAGCTAGGAGACTCCGGGCGCATACCCGCAGTGCTGAGTAATTTTTTACGTGGTTGAAACCGCCGATATTTCATACCTGTACTGGACGTGCTCATCGCCGTCATCCCACGAAGGCCGGAGGGAGAAGGTCGAGTAGGGAATATACTTGTTGCGGAGTAGTTGACAAAATCACATCTTCAGCACCGCTCCCGCGGCAACACGAGCCGAGCTGCTGTGCGATGAACATCGTGCTCGTAGCTGCTCTCTCTCTCTCTCTCTCTCCGGGACCTGCCCGCCCTTTGGGACCAGCGAAGACGAGGACTTCGACGAGTACGGCGGGACTACAGCAGCTTGGGTGCGGCAACTATTCCGCAACTCGTCGCGTCCTCAGGTGGCGGATAGGGGATCTCCAGGCTCTAGGGTGGCTGGGAATACTCAAATACTAGCCCGCGGACCAACTGGCTGGTGCGATAGCGCCGTCGTCGTGGACGTCGGGGACCTGGGTAGCTCAGTACGAGATGGCGAAGCTCATCGTACAGGTGGCAGTCCAACGATCAAGCCGGGGAGGGGGATCTCGAGGTGCCACGGGTGAAGTGTAGCGAACCTCACTGCTGGATTCTGCGGGCTGCTGACTGNCCGGGGAGGGGGATCTCGAGGTGCCACGGGTGAAGTGTAGCGAACCTCACTGCTGGATTCTGCGGGCTGCTGACTACGGATGCGTGAGAAATGTATTGGAATGTGTCGGACCTCGGAAGTTTCCTGCCATCAGCCTTCACTCCTGGGCTAGCNCGGATGCGTGAGAAATGTATTGGAATGTGTCGGACCTCGGAAGTTTCCTGCCATCAGCCTTCACTCCTGGGCTAGCTGATACGCCATCAGGCCTGGTAGGTCCCGGATGTCACGCCGAGCTAGAACTCACCCCGACCGACGGACTACTTTGGAGTATGGGGAGGGGGTGGCTCCCCTTAGCTTTCTCCCTGCATTCATCCACGGCGTGGAGACCCTGATGTCAGCGCGGAAGAGCGAAGATGGAGTAGGTGCCATGACTGAGATTCCCAGTTTGCCGAATCACTCGACGTTAAGCAGGGGGGGGGGCTGCATTAAATAGCTGCTGTCAATATTATTGTGCTGGTTCGCCTGCACAGAAATATTGACAGTAGTTTAACCTCAATGGCGCTTGATCCCACAGCCCCATCCCTTTCTCTTCTAGATTTCCAATTCCACATTAAAGAGCATATAATCCATACCTGCTGTCTTCTGTAGCATTTTAATAATGCATGCATAAGTTTTGAACTTCTGTCCTGTCGAGAGGGTTTTCACGGTGCCTATGCCGGTTTTTACTCTCCCCCTTCTTATCTATAGCCACAGCTTTTTAGGTACACTTACGGATGCAGTTCATCGCCCCAATTGCGGCCATGGCTGCCTGAATCCCTCGCTGCCGCGATGCACGCCGCATTTGCATGAATCCTCTCCCTTGCAGACGTATGGGGCCTAGCCCTGAGACGCAATAAACTCCCGTCCTTACCTCGGACGTACACTTAATACTTAACAATAGGGTAGGTTATAAAAAAGAAGAAGAAAATTGCTCCCGTGGTGACGACGGCAGAACACCTGAATGCAGCCTCCGGAGAGAAAGACTGGGTACTCGCCACACAACAAGCACTGCCGTCGCCCACGGAATAAACATTCGCGAGGGGCCATTATGCTCGCCGGAGACGACGGATTATTACTTACATTGCACTGCTCTGCGGTGCGCCTCCATTACGTGACTTCTTCTTCTTCATACTACTCCCTTTTTTTCCCCTTCATTATTCTTCCTTCCTTAACTCCCCCTCCCCTACACCCATTTTACTACCCCGCATTTGTTCCGCCGTAGCCTTGGAGGACAGCTCGGTTACACTCGCAATAAAGTATCTGNTTTTTCTCTACATACTCAGTACAAAACCATATTTCCGCTGGAACACCCTTATTTTTCATATCGCGGTCCACAATAGGGTGCACTGCGTTATTCTTGTATTATCTTCTACCCTGTGTTCATCTGCTCTGAAATTTGGCGAACCTGAATACGTTAAATTCTACGCAACACGTGTTTTCTCCTACATTGTAATCAACTCGTAACCAGTCAAGTAAGATTTCTTAAATTTGTTAAATTGTATACATACAAAAGTTTTTCTATCTACATGACAGTATTTCTCTTATGTGTGTATGAATGCGCTACACAGAAAAACTGTTAAAACTGTTGGCATTTAATTTATATTTTAGTTTTCTGTAATGTTTCTGAAAGTACGTGATTTCACAAATAATTTACACTGCAAGAAAGCATTTATGTAGGATGGATCAAAATATCCCCGTTTAAATTTACACTAAATAAACCATAGCTGAAACAATTTTGCATACATATTTTTTAACCATAGGGAAAGTATTTTGTGTTGTTATCTAGAAATAAAATCGTAATTCACGCAAGTATTAAACAAATGAGTTCTCTGTATATTCCAATGCACTGTATTTTGGTTGGCTTTAATTAATTCCACCTACTAATTTACGAGTGGTGTTTATATTTACGGCATCATTTCGTTTAGAATAAATGCCAGACGTGGATTCCAATCAACTACACATATTTGTTAATTTAAATACAAATTAACAACCTTTATGTATTTAATTTAGCAATTTTCATTTTGGGCAAAAGTAAAGTTCGCAAGTTTTTCACGCCTTTGAGGCAAGATCAACGCGAAGAGATATAACCAAAACACAAATATTGTCTCGCAAATAAAATATGCTGACAACTTTGCAATTCTAATCAAATATAGGCTACAATAATTAATCCTAAGGATTTCCGTGCCGCCAAAGTTAAAACACCAAAACTAAATCTACCATGCTGTTCAGCAGAGGAAGGAGGTTATTAACACCTCAAAATGTACACAACCTTGCTATCTTATTTATAATAATTTTTTACCCTGACACCTATTTCAAGTTTATTTTGAAATTTCTGGCTTTTTAGGACATAGCTTTAGACTTAATACATTTTTGAGATTGCGAGTGTTATATGTAAAAGTTGCTACTTTTATCTCATTTGTAATCTTTCTTGCGGGCTGCAGAGTAATTATAATCACTGAACCCGCTCGATCCAAGTGGAGAAATAATATAAGTAGTCCTTTAAATAATAAAAGATATATTTTTACATATTTATTTCAAGCTTTAGTTCACGGCTTCCTCCATCCAAAATTTGCAATTTTTTTTTTTTTTTGGCATACGAAACTTAAATTAGATATTCTCTACCGTGTCTCCACTCATTACTTGCTAAGAATTTGTGTGTGTATGTGTGTATATACACACACAATCTGTTACACCTGTCAATAACATAAATTTAATACTATATTTTGTGACTGCATATTGAAATCAAACAAAACTTTGCCAGCGGCCACGTCTGCACCATAACATGATAACAATTATATTCACACCTATAGTGTAATCCAGCAATTTGATATAAAAAGAATGAAAAAGAATTAAACCGTTTAAGATTATTATAAAAATCAGTCCATGCGAAAATCTTGTATTCATTATTTTCGTATAGCGTGATGAAATATGTATACTCAATTGGAAAAATATGAAATTTACTTATATCAACAAAAAAAGCATTTAAAATATGTTATTCCCATTTTTCGTAAAAAAAAAAAGGCTAAAATATATTTAAAATTTAATTTTCACCACGTACACTTGCACTGTTAATAATTTTTACGGTCCGCATATTAAAGCAATCAATAATATAAAGCGAAGATCCTTTACAGTATTGTTGGCAGTTTACGATTGCGGGCCTTTCGATTACAACAGTATCACTGATGTGACAATAACTTTCTACAAAAATGTTCGTTTCCCTTGATATTATCACAGGCTTACGCTTAGAGAAACAATTACTAATAAAATATCTATATACAGCCATTAATTAGTGCAAAATTGATTCTAATAAAATATTCTGTAAATCGTATACTACTCACACAGTAATGGGATTTCTTCAACTCAACTGTACGCTTGTATATTGGTTGTAACGTACGCTTTTTAGCTATATATAATATGAGTAATTTTTAACATGTAATTTTTATGTTTAACAGGCTCAATAATATTTTTCACTTGATTTATTTTATTTTGTGGCACGATTTATTTATTTTTTTTAAAACAGAGTCCATAATATTTATTATTTTTTTAAAGGTATTTTTATTTTGGCCACATATTTATATGTTTTTCTATTTTTACGTTGTGTACTTACAAGGCCATGTGAGACTATGAATTTTGAGTGTTGGGGTAGTTTTAAGTGGCAGTACATATGAATTTTAATTACAACCCTCGTGATTGGCCAGTGTTTAAAGAACATTCGTAAGTTAAGTTTTCAACGAAGAAGATGGACATCTTGTTACACGACGTCGGGCAGTTTACCCGAGTGGGCTGTGAACGAGGTGTTAAATATAGATTTTTAATAGGGAAGTCCGAGTTCGCACCCCTAAATAGCAGGTCGTCTACCAGAGATGAAGACGCAAGGTGTGTAAAAACAATAGGTAGGTCTATATGAGGCCCCTTCCCTTAGCTATCAGAGAGGTTAGCTAGAACTCATGAGACATGCGTTAAGGTGCCATTGAACTGTATGTTAGCACCGTAAGCCGTGCGCTTACATATAGGGAAGACGTCACCTAGGGCTGCTGCGCATACAAAGAGATGCCCCGTCGGTGTACCTAGTCATCCGGAACTTCAAGATCATCAAAATTCCACGTTTTAATACTAATTACATCTAAAAATTACAAATAAAGATTTCACCTAACACCGTTAATTCAACTTTTCCCAGAAAAACAAAATAATTCATCCAGATGGCAATACAAATCAGCAGTTTATTTATTCAGAGCTCAATTAGGCTTCCAGACATTTTTCAAAAACAGTCGCCCATTGTTGTCATTTCGTAGTAGTAGAATGTTTTTCTCCTAGTCTTCCTGCCTGTGTATGTGTTTATCCTGTCCTCAAATATTTTCACTACTAGACTGATGTGTTGCTGGGTGTACACAATGGTACACGTTACCTCCGATTGGTAGGATCAAGTATGTGTGTATTCCTACTTACAGTCCGGGCAGGGTCGGGCAAAAGTAACTCGTCAGACTGACTTAAATCATCACTAAGTGGATTCTAATTTCCAGTTCTCACACTGTTTTGTGTTATCGAGGAGTAAAAGGGGCAATAATTCTGATTTTCAATAAGCATACCAATTTAGTACTCAATTTGGACTATCGTGACTCTGCAGATAGGGTTTGCACTCTACCCAGAAAATTCGTTACACGCACTACAGCTATCGCAACGTCATCCTCATTTACACAGAGGCATACAACCCCCTTTCTCCCTCAGTTTATTATTATTTTGCATTAAGTTTATTGTGTCGCATTGTTGTATACTGCTGTGTGTAGTGAGTACGTACGAGTCGCCTCGCCATTGCGTTTCATTGCATATTTTAGACTGGCTTTCATTACGCATTACACGTTTTACACGTTACGTTACATGGCTGATGTGCAAATTCAGTTTTGTCGTACTTCAAGTTCTAAGTAACCAAGAATGTATTTTTCTGTAATGGCTACTTTAGGCAGGTCGTACACAGAGATAGAGATAGATAGAGAGAGAGAGAGAGAGAGAGAGAGACAGACAGTTACTGCGTTAGTGAACATATTTTCATTCCGTGCTCACGTTAGCTGTCTCTGTAAAACTACTCCCTGAAGCGTCGGCGAAGTAGACACAGATAATACAGGTTGAGTATAAAAGAATTCTCCAACTTTGAAGGTCTATAATATCAAAACCAAATAACCTACAACCTTGATTGACCAATAAAATCAACCGTGGAACATTGAAGTTTGTTTACCATTTGTTTGTTTGTCTTTCTTTCACGTCGCAACGGAGCAACGGATCGATGTGATTTATTTTACAGAGATAGTTGAAGGGCCAGCAAGTGACATAAGCTACTTTTTATCCCGAAAAAATATATCATTCCCTTAGTAAAAATGTTTTAGTAAAAATAGCGCTCGGGGTAGAATGCTGCGTCAATGTAAGTTGTTAGTGTGGGACGACGTCGCAACGGAGCAACGTACCGACGTGATTTTTGCACGAAGATATTTGGAGGGCCGGGATGTGACATAGGCTACTTTTTGTCCCGAGATAATATCTCATTCCTTCGGGGAAATTCTTATTGGAAAATGAAAAAGTACAAAAACAGAATAACAATGCAACGTCGCAACCGAGCAACAGATCGCCATAATTTCTTGCACAGAAATAGTTAAGGTTACATTGGTAGAAAGGTTATATTGGTTACATTTTATCGCGATAACATATCTCAAAAAATTAGTGAATCAAGTCGGAAAAAGTTTGCCGCCAGCGTGCTCTCTTGAAATGCGCTGTCTAAACCGTTAAATATGGAACAACATCATGTAGTAAAGAATTTTGCAGAATAAATAGACCTTAAAAACTCCGTTGTAGAATATATATATAACAGAGAAATACTAATAAGTGTGTTTACCATTTAATTCACTGAGACGTTGAGTTATATAATATGTNTCAATGTAAGTTGTTAGTGTGGGACGACGTCACAACGGAGCAACGTAACGACGTGATTTTTGCACGAAGATATTTGGAGAGCCGGGATGTGACATAGGCTACTTTTTATCACGAGATAATATCTCATTCCTTCGGGGAAATTCTTATGTGAAAATGAAAAAGTACAAAAACTGAATAACAATGCAACGTCGCAACCGAGCAACAGATCGCCATAATGTCTTGCACAGAAATAGTTAAGGTTACATTGGTAGAAAGGTTATATTGGTAGAAAGGTTATATTGGTTACATTTTATCGCGATAACATATCTCAAAAAATTAGTGAATCAAGTCGGAAAAAGTTTGCCGCCAGCGTGCTCTCTTGAAATGCGCTGTCTAAACCGTTAAAGATGGAACAACATCATGTAGTAAAGAATTTTTCAGAATAAATAGACCTTAAAAACTCCGTTGTAGAATATATATATATAACAGAGAAATACTAATAAGTGTGTTTACCATTTAATTCACTGAGACGTTGAGTTATATAATATGTATAGAGTACAGAAAATTAACACTAAGTAGAATTCAACTTTATTTTTTAAAAAAACCTAAACAATAATTCTGTAGTCCACGCGAGCGGGGCCGCGGGCACAGCTAGTACATTCATAAATGTTCGATGTGGCCACCACGAGTGGCCCGAACGACATCTACGCGATAATCAAACTCGTTCCACACTCTTGTCAGAATGTTCGGTGATACGGTTTTTATGGCGTCCGTAATTCTCATTTTGAGGTCGTCAATGTTAGCCGGCAATGGTGAACGAAACACTTGATCCTGTATTTACCCCTAATATAAAAAATCGCACGGGGTAAGATCCGGGCTTCTTGGGGGCCAGTGATGAAGAGCCTGGTCACCAGCTGCTCCTCGACCAAACCAGCATTGCGGCAACGCCTCGTTCAGGTATCCGCTAACAGCTAGGTGCCAATGAGGTGGCGCACCATAAACGAAACATCAGACCGTCCCTTCACATTGATGTGTCGAATGCGAGCTTGCTACCCCCTCGCCACATCAAACCGAGAGTTACGAACGCCCTCCAAACCGTAACACCGGACATGCTGACAAGAGCGTGGAACGAGTTTGATTATTGTGTAGATGTCGTTCGGGCCGCTCATAGTAGTCACATTGAACATTTATGAATGTATGGTCAACAAACTTCACGGTTCCACTGTTCATTTGATTGGTAAATCAAGGTTGTAGGTTGTTTGGTTTTGATATTATAGACCTTCAAAGTTGGGGTATTCTTTTATACTCATCCCATATTTCCACTGTTTAAAATGATCGATTATAATTTCCATGCTACTGTGGCCAACACGTTTGGAAGCAATATTGCGAAACACTTTCAGAGCACCGTTACTCGATTCGCGACGACCTAAGGCCTACGAGGACCCGATATACGGATACTCAGGAATTTTGCGAGTTTGAACGATCGCAGGCTAGATGTTTTAAGTATTTTGACATTCACATTTAGTTGAATTTGTGACTGAGCAATTGTATCATACTCCAAGGATTCTAATGCAGCTAATAAACATCTAGCAACGGGGAAAGTTAGATCAGTTACAATCACCAATATAGAAGTAAGAAGGCTGATAACAGGTGCAGCAGTTGATAGGACACGTGGTTATGACTATAAAAAAGTGTGAAATGTAGCATTACAGTCAAATAAACTTACGAAATGTCCATGCCATAAAACATTTCTACTGTTCATTAATGGTTACTTCCGACTTTTCTGGAGCTATGCTAAAGTCATATTTTCAGAATATTCTTCAAAATTATGCAAACAAAGCTAAACTAGGCCTAGAAAATTACGCCAAAGGGACAGCGCGCCGCATATGTGTGCACTCAGTTTAATAATAGTTTGCATGGCAATTATTACTCACTAGGCATTACCAACAAACCTATATATTCTCTCTATGTTGTTATTCGTATACAAGAAGTGTGAAGATAAAGGGAATAGACTATAGCTGAAATATGCGCAGTAGTTGTCGCAGCTCGAGTTCTTGCACGACCCGCCCTTGGGAGCACCTCGCAGAAGGGCACGCTGTCTGACCTGACCTGCTCGAGGAACTGGACGTCGCGTCGGCGGGTCAATTATGTATGTTCAATACGGTGCGGTCAGCCCGCAGGGCTCCTCCGCAGTACATGCCAGGTCCGCTGGAAGCGACCACGTGACCGCGCCAACTACATGCGGCTTACCCTGCACCAGTAGCGGGAGGGAAAGAGGAGATGGAGAATGATCGTAGAATCTCAAGCTGGCTTCGTGCGAGCTGCCCGATCGAGTTTTCAGCTCACGCGGAGACCCTTCTATATTGCCCGATCCCACACCGCCTCTCGACGCGAGTCCGCACATGCGGCCCCGAGGACCACTCGCCCTACACCGACGTCATTAACCTCGGCCGTCGTTGGGCCACGGGCCACGCATTTTCAGTCGCTTTCGCCATCACCAATCGGCCATTTCGGGTACTTCAGTTTCGACCCGTGAAAGCCACACAAGACATAACGCTCATAAATGCAATATTTGGAACGGTGGCAGTGTGTAGGGATACTGCATCCGGGGACACAAGTTGCAGGCCAAGGAGCCAGGAAACGTCTGCAGTCTTGGATGACGTCATAGCAGTCTGCCGCCAAGGTCCCGTGTGCGCTTACTCCTGCTCTCTCAATTCGGTCATGCATCGGGCATGTTGGATGTGGGTGACCTTGAGATCGGCGTGGCCTTGATCCCAGTGTGTCCTTGAGCCCAAGTACCATTGAACTCGAAAAATCTAGAAAACAAAATGTAAACGCATTATAAACCCGAGGATACCACTATATTATTGACCTCGACTGCCATCTTAGATTCAAATGACCTTGACATTTACCCCAAATAAAGTTTTACTCGAAAGAAATGCCAAAAATCGTAAAAAGCATAAAACATTGGAGGAAAAACATTATTCACCCAACTACCACGAAGCATATGGGTGATATAATTACCCAAATAACCTTGCAATCCAAAATCAGTTTTAAAAAATTGCAAAAATTCTACAAAAATTGTAACAAATAAATAGTAAAGTCCCAAAAAAAATGTATTATAAAATGCAATATAAAATAACAAAATTTAAAACACTAAAACCACAAAAAAAACTTTTTAAATAATTTCTTTTTTTTTCTTTTTTAACACATAGGAGGAACAGGAATCTATTCTTGTAAATATGGTCGATCTCACATCCTCCCAGTATGGCCACAAGCCGACAGCTGACCCCCCGCCCTTTTGTTTCATTGGATATTTAGTTAGTCCCCATCCAACTTACCCCGCCAACGAATCATTGGATTTACGTTACATCCGGCCCCTTAATCCCCCTCACAACGCTCCCACAATTTACCCACTACAGCTTGACCCCCATCATTACTATTACACTGTGCTAATGATTTAATGATGTCACATTTCTCGCTCCTGATTGACTTTTGGTCGTGCTATATCTCGGTCTTTGCAGATAAATAATGTGGTCAAAGTCGCACCACATCAAAGTTCTCCGTCTGATGCGAGGAGCGACATATTGCTCTCTTTCCTAATCTTTTTTAGAATTGAGTCTGGAAAGTTATTTAATGTTTGGCTATTCTAATGCAACAGTTAGTAGCGGTATTATTGNTCTTTTTTAGAATTGAGTCTGGAAAGTTATTTAATGTTTGGCTATTCTAATGCAACAGTTAGTAGCGGTATTATTGGTCATGCTCGTAATTAAACATGTTCCCACCAAAGTAAAAATAAACACAGCAACCCGACTTCAGCTTTGGTGGCTCCTTCGCTGACTCCAGCTGAACTGCTTACCTTGTCGACGATGCCATTGGGAGCATTCAGGGTTAGACCTTTGAATTTCCTACTCCGAGCTCGTGGGTGTAACATGTTAGAATTTCAGAATTTTTGTAACTATAGTTGGCCACCATTTTCGAATCATTGGCGACAGAGCAACCAAACTCAAGTTGTATGTAACACTTCCAACACCGACATGTCACATAGGAGAGATGTACTTTTGTGAACACAGTTGATTAAAACATTGCTGATACAATAAAGTTATCAGTAAACCTAGCTTACCATTACCAATTCAATTCTGTGATAATGCTTCAGCATCTTTGATACTAACCAATTTCACCACTACCAATATCACATTTATCGCGAATACACAAACCATACCAAAAAAAACATATCATACCAATCGACCATACCAACCAGCCAGGCCAATTGGCTATCAAGGCTGATTGGATATACCAACCGACAAGATTGCCCAACAGGCGAGATCAAGCCGACCATATCAAGCGATCTTACAAGTCGACTATACGAATGTACCATACCAACCAACCATACGACTANGAGATCAAGCCGACCATATCAAGCGATCTTACAAGTCGACTATACGAATGTACCATACCAACCAACCATACGACTATGCCATACCAGGACCATATTGATACGAGTTGTGGTCAGGCCCTTAGCTGAGCGGCCTGTCTGATCACACCTTCACTTATTTATCCAGGACACGGGCCGTGATAGCTGAAATTAGTTATGAAATCGCAAACCACAGANGTGCCATACCAGGACCATATTGATACGAGTTGTGGTCAGGCCCTTAGCTGAGCGGCCTGTCTGATCACACCTCCACTTATTTATCCAGGACACGGGCCGTGATAGCTGAAATTAGTTATGAAATCGCAAACCACAGAAAGCCCCTCCACCGGCCAATAAACGGGAACAACGAAGCCGATATAGAACAGTGTAGCCCGTGGGTGGTGTATTTTTGTCGTCAGGCCATTGGAACGAGAAGACCACTGAAGATGAGTGTGTCGGACCGTTGACTTGCGCCATCTTAATCAGCCTCCGGAATCATGAACAAGGTGGGGACTCTCCAATTAGGCTTTAATCATAATGTGGCTTGTTAAATCTTTATAAAATAATATCATTTAATATTTCAGTATATTTGTATAGCTCCCCCCTCTCCCGTTCATATTCAATCATATTTATATTTAAAATATATTGTAAAACCTTAATGTTAAATAAACCTCTTTTATAGAGTGTTAATTACATAACTCTTATCAATAACTGGTTACGCCCCTATATTCCCGTTAAGGATAAGTACCAACAAAATACCAAAATCAGAACAATATTAATGTACCATACCGGCCAAACATATGACTACCATACCAGCCAAACATATGAATGTACCATACCAAATTACCGTAAGAATGGACCATACTAGCCAACCATACAAATGGACCATGCCAGCCAACAATATGGATGGACTGTATCAGCCAATCATACAAACCGACCATATCGGTCAACTATACAAACCGACTATACCAGCCAGTTACATGAACTTGCTATACCTGGCTACCATACGTACTGGCTATACCCAGCTGAACAGACCAACTGATCATCAACACAGAACAAACAAAACCAACCTATACATCTACAAACGAAACACCAGAACGAAACTTCCAAACAAAATCTNGAAACACCAGAACGAAACTTCCAAACAAAATCTGTAAACAAACCACAAAACTAACCCTCAAAAAGAAACATCTGAGTGGAACCTAATAAGAAACTTCAAAAATAATCCTCAAAATGAAACCTTAAGGCCTCAGTCGAACGCAAAAGAATTGTCACTCCTTCAGATCCTTATTGTAGTGACATGGTATATTAAAGGGTTTCGAAATAACATTCTCCGCCACTCTGCTGGCCTTTGTATAACGTGTGCGACTTATGAGAAGAGCTCGGTCAGGAGGAGACAGTCGGACGGGAAGGCTGCGACGCTCTTGGTGAGTCTGATGGCTCTTCGTGATACCCGTGTGGATGGAACACTCTCCCCTCCCCCTGGCAGGGTCAGTGCTCCACTCGCAGCAGTGTTGCCAAGTCGTCTTTTCTTGTCACACATGCGCCCTGCCACCAGTTGGCGCGGCACTCGGCAGACTGCGGGCGCCGCGCCAACGTGCCCGTGCAAATAAATATCTGCACACACATGCTTTCACGCTAGTCCATCTACACTGAAGAGCTAAAAAAAACTGGTACACCTGCCTAACATCGTGTAGGGTCCCCCCGAGCACGCAGAAGTGCCGCAAGACGACGTTCCATGGACTCGACTAATGTCTGAAGGTATGCAGGAGGCAATTTACACCATGAATCCTGCAGGGCAGTCCACAAATCCNACTAATGTCTGAAGGTATGCAGGAGGCAATTTACACCATGAATCCTGCAGGGCAGTCCACAAATCCAATCTGTGCTAATTTGAGAAAGGGTTACACGTCTTTCAAGTTAAATGATTCTCGTCAGTCGTCGTTTGTCCCGTTCTTTCACGATCTTTTTCCGGCCGCAGCGATGTCGAAGATGTGATGTTTTACCGGATTCCCGATATTCACGGTACACTCGTGAAATGGTCGTACGCGAACATCCAAATGTTATCGCTACCTCGGAGATGCTATGTCCCATCTCTCGTGCGCCGACTATAACACCACGTTCAAACTCACTTAAATCTTGATAACCTGCCATTGTAGCAGCAGTAACCGATCTAGCTGCCGACCGCATCGCGTTACTCTGATTGGTTCCATACCTCTGTTAATTGCATACGCACGCCTATACCAGTTTTTTTGGCTCTTCAGTGTACATCACTGCCTTTTGTAATCAGGCTATTCCTTTGCAAAAGTATNGCAGTAACCGATCTAGCTGCCGACCGCATCGCGTTACTCTGATTGGTTCCATACCTCTGTTAATTGCATACGCGCGCCTATACCAGTTTTTTTGGCTCTTCAGTGTACATCACTGCCTTTTGTAATCAGGCTATTCCTTTGCAAAAGTATNCGCCTATACCAGTTTTTTTGGCTCTTCAGTGTACATCACTGCCTTTTGTAATCAGGCTATTCCTTTGCAAAAGTATGTTTATTTAAATTTAGGTGAGACAAGAGTGTCTCGAAAAAGCGTTTTTACTTTTCTACATAAAATAATTTCCCTCCGCAACTAAAACTAAATTAATGAAATTTGGAACAGTCGAATGTAGGAGTGGAAGTAACAAGAATTTTCATACAGCGTGGAAATTATGTGGACTATCGAATTTCAATCTTCAAAAGAAATCTACACAGCTTACAAAAACAAGCTACTGAGAGTAACAGAAGAATTTTGTTTATAAATACTAATAATAAGCTCATATTAATTTGCATGTAACATTATAACAGAAACAGTCTGATAAACGTACATTGTTAAAAGAAACAAGCTTGTTACACAATTNAATTTGCATGTAACATTATAACAGAAACAGTCTGATAAACGTACATTGTTAAAAGAAACAAGCTTGTTACACAATTTTCTTTTCGAATCTGAGCACTGTGCGTGTGCGTAACACAGGGATGAACCTATTCTAGACTAAATCCGAATATTGCTATAACTATAGTCGTGCCAATTAAGGAATTAAGTTTGGTGGCGAAACAAATTTATAACTACACGTGCTGTGTTACCTCCCGTTTAATTGCGAAACGATGGAAACTTCAGAGAACGCAAGAACGTGACGCAAAATACGAAGTAAACGATATGCGGCGGTAAGCGGAGATTTTTAAAGAAATATAGTGTAAAAATACGATACCTATTAGACTTTACCGATCACAATGCATGGACCAAGGACGGTGCTAAGACCTATTTGTTCACCGAAATTGAACCAGACATAAATAGAACTAAACATACCAATTCCAAATAAAAATTTTAATAATGTAACTTAAATTTTGAGCATTCCATTAGTTTTATAATATTTTAAAAGTAAAATAATTTAGTAGATTTAAGAACATTTCAAACAATGAGTAACAAAATACGCAAACTTAATGACAAATTCGTTTAATAAATGTATGTTTGTATGTAAAAAACGGTTTATTCAGTAAATTCAAAATAAACTCCTGAGCCGGAATAAAAAATGTCCTCCCTACACAGACAAGTTTGTATTCTACTACTGAAATTTGCAACACTGAAAGACGTTTCAGATCTCTTAAAAGGTTTGACACTACAGTCTATTGGCAATAATTTATAACTGTTGACATTCTCGTCATAACTTTTTGTACGCAATTATAGATCCTTGCAAATAAACGTAAAAAATTCGATTTATAGTTAATATGATTATTAATTAGGTGCTTTGTTAAACGTAGGTACCATTAGCAGTATGCACATCCATCCAGAATTCTTCTCTTCTGCAGGTTTCAGGCACACTGTTCTGTCACAAATGTCTTATGAACCTACCCAGGGGGGTGCAGGGGGTCCGTGTGCCCCCCAAAAATAAAAAATACATATATGCAAATTCCTAACTAATACAGCAACACGTAATTTTAATAGCATTTCTTGCAAAAATTCAAACTGATGCTAAGACGTTACATTCTTAAGGATGAGATTTGATAATGTTATTTTTAAAGGAATTTCGTATTTTAAAATTCTAGATTTCGGTGTTATATGTTTTACTATGAAATCTTACAAATTGAAATTTTATAATTAAAATTGTGCATTATTAGAGCCACAATTCTACTGCGTTATTTTAAGGTACATTTTATTATAAAAAAATTGATTATCAGTTAACAATAATTTATCCCTATATGAATAATTACATTAAAATGTACAATGTTTATGCAAATGCATGAACAGTAGAAAGCATTTTATTTCAACTAAGATAACGCACAGCATTACCACAGGTGAAAAAAGAAATCTATTTTTAGGGTTTTAACTTTTTTCTAACTCATGTTGAGGTTCCTAAACAGTATGGATTTTATTGCAATTTTATAGCAATGTCTTCAATATGGTTTTGTAGAGAAAAAACACTCCAGTCTAGAAATTGAACTTTATTTATATTTGCTTTTACAATTTTGCTATTCCCATTTAATTATTATTTTAATCTTATTCGCACAGCATATGATATTTACTGCTGTTATTCACTCACCCAAAATGACAAAAACCTAAAAATCATTTTTTCCCTGATTTGAAAACTTAAATTATTATTATCACTTGGTTTCTGCATATTTTGGTACAAATTGTTGATTATGGTTTCACAGAGAAAATAATATATTTCGGCGAAATTTAGTTTAATTTTTTGTTTTAACTGAAATTTTGGTGTTAGGTGGAATATTTACTTGCATTTTGGTGTTTGGCGGTGTTTTAACATGCTTCGGTGTTATTTCTGTTTTGTCGCTATTTGCCATATAATCATGTCGCAATACATCCTGAATATGCTATACAGAGCAGAAATGATGATAAATTAGTGCCCTGCCCCTCCTTCCCGAATACAAATCCTGCTTCTGCCAAGCCCCCACCCCCCTTTTCCCTTTTTTTTTCTNAATTTGCATGTAACATTATAACAGAAACAGTCTGATAAACGTACATTGTTAAAAGAAACAAGCTTGTTACACAATATTCTTTTCGAATATTTACGCTTTGTTATATTTATATTTACGCAATGTTACGCACACTGTGCGTGTGCGTAACACAGGGATGAACCTATTCTAGACTAAATCCGAATATTGCTATAACTATAGTCGTGCCAATTAAGGAATTAAGTTTGGTGGCGAAACAAATTTATAACTACACGTGCTGTGTTACCTCCCGTTTAATTGCGAAACGATGGAAACTTCAGAGAACGCAAGAACGTGACGCAAAATACGAAGTAAACGATATGCGGCGGTAAGCGGAGATTTTTAAAGAAATATAGTGTAAAAATACGATACCTATTAGACTTTACCGATCACAATGCATGGACCAAGGACGGTGCTAAGACCTATTTGTTCACCGAAATTGAACCAGACATAAATAGAACTAAACATACCAATTCCAAATAAAAATTTTAATAATGTAACTTAAATTTTGAGCATTCCATTAGTTTTATAATATTTTAAAAGTAAAATAATTTAGTAGATTTAAGAACATTTCAAACAATGAGTAACAAAATACGCAAACTTAATGACAAATTCGTTTTATAAATGTCTGTTTGTATGTAAAAAACGGTTTATTCAGTAAATTCAAAATAAACTCCTGAGCCGGAATAAAAAATGTCCTCCCTACACAGACAAGTTTGTATTCTACTACTGAAATTTACAACACGGAAAGACGTTTCAGATCTCTTAAAAGGTTTGACACTACAGTCTATTGGCAATAATTTATAACTGTTGACATTCTCGTCATAACTTTTTGTACGCAATTATAGATCCTTGCAAATAAACGTAGAAAATTCGATTTATAGTTAATATGATTATTAATTAGGTGCTTTGTTAAACGTAGGTACCATTAGCAGTATGCACATCCATCCAGAATTCTTCTCTTCTGCAGGTTTCAGGCACACTGTTCTGTCACAAATGTCTTATGAACCTACCCAGGGGGGTGCAGGGGGGCCGTGTGCCCCCCATAAATAAAAAATACATATATGCAAATTCCTAACTAATACAGCAACACGTAATTTTAATAGCATTTCTTGCAAAAATTCAAACTGATGCTAAGACGTTACATTCTTAAGGATGAGATTTGATAATGTTATTTTTAAAGGAATTTCGTATTTTAAAATTCTAGATTTCGGTGTTATATGTTTTACTATGAAAAACTTACAAATTGAAATTTTATAATTAAAATTGTGCATTATTAGAGCCACAATTCTACTGCGTTATTTTAAGGTACATTTTATTATAAAAAAATTAATTATCAGTTAACAATAATTTATCCCTATATGAATAATTACATTAAAATGTACAATGTTTATGCAAATTCATGAACAGTAGAAAGCATTTTATTTCAACTAAGATAACGCACAGCATTACCACAGGTGAAAAAAAAAATCTATTTTTAGGGTTTTAACTTTTTTCTAACTCATGTTGAGGTTCCTAAACAGTATGGATTTTATTGCAATTTTATAGCAATGTCTTCAATATGGTTTTGTAGAGAAAAAACACTCCAGTCTGGAAATTGAACTTTATTTATATTTGCTTTTACAATTTTGCTATTCCCATTTAATTATTATTTTAATCTCATCCGCACAGCATATGATATTTACTGCTGTTATTCACTCACCCAAAATGACAAAAACCTAAAAATCATTTTTTCCCTGATTTGAAAACTTAAATTATTATTATCACTTGGTTTCTGCATATTTTGGTACAAATTGGTGGTTATGGTTTCACAGAGAAAATAATATATTTCGGCGAAATTTAGTTTAATTTTTTGTTTTAACTGAAATTTTGGTGTTAGGTGGAATATTTACTTGCATTTTGGTGTTTGGAGGTGTTTTAACATGCTTCGGTGTTATTTCTGTTTTGTCGCTATTTGCCATATAATCATGTCGCAATACATCCTGAATATGCTATACAGAGCAGAAATGATGATAAATGAGTGCCCTGCCCCTCCTTCCCGAATACAAATCCTGCTTCTGCCAAGCCCCCACCCCCCTTTTCCCTTTTTTTTTCTNAGTGCCCTGCCCCTCCTTCCCGAATACAAATCCTGCTTCTGCCAAGCCCCCACCCCCCTTTTCCCTTTTTTTTTCTTCGCGATAATCTTTAAAAAATTATCACGACAAAAATGTTACGCCTTGAAATAATTTTATAATCGCATTAAATTTCTAGTATTTTGTTAACACTTTTCTATAAAATAAAAAAAGGGATGGCGATTTTTTAACCATGTTTATCAGTTACAAGTCTACTACGTCTTCGGACATTCTATTGGAAAACAGGGTTTATCCAGTCCACTTAAAACAAGTTAGAAAAAATAATTCACAATTTGTGCCGGTATTTTTTTATTTCTAAAACTTAAAAATAAAGCGCTAAACCTTTTATTAATTAAGAGCTTGTCAATACCAAAGCCTATCGATTCTGATAAGTAACAATTTAAAAAATATATGTTAATGGTTTACAAAAAAAAATAGGTATAAAGCATAATAAAAATAATACAAACTACAGTGAAAACTAACAGCTATGTACGTTAAAAATTTAATTTTTAAAAAATAGGAATGTAAATCACAAATTTCAACGTCCTTATACTTGTGTACATGATGCCATTGCAAGGCAAACTGAAACCTATTTCATGTTATATTAACACACGCCGTTCTGTCGGTATGTTTATCGGGAAGGCGAGGAAGCTACTTTCATACTAAACTCACACCTAAGTCCGTGCCTTATCGGGGATTTGAAACCCAAACTCCTTGGTCCGTAAGACGGCATATTATTTACTACACCACGAAAAATAAATGTCAAATTGATGCGAAGGATGCAGTTATTTCCCAATACCTGTTTTTNATATTATTTACTACACCACGAAAAATAAATGTCAAATTGATGCGAAGGATGCAGTTATTTCCCAATACCTGTTTTCGGTAAAAAGTAGTGATACATCTTAGTAGGATCAGCAATGTATATTTAAGCTTTAAAAAAAATATTAATATTTTCATGTTTTTAGATATTACCCTATCAGTGTGTCTGATACATATATATATTTATTTATTTAATGATGTCGCTTATGACATTTATTCCTCTAAGGAATCAAAACAAACAGCTATTACATTTTTAGTTTTAAATTGAAGTTCAATTGTTAAAAAATAATGTAAAAGACGTAATATCTCCTAAAGTTTAAGAGAAGTAATTTTTATTCATGTTTTGTTAATACAAATGCTCTATATGCATGAGTGTATCGGCAGTTGAGATTTATACCGCACGTGTCACATTAATCTTTTAATTTACAATTTAATGTGAAGGAAGGTGATTTCATTATTCATTAATTTTGAATCTAAGCGTTTGTGACAAGTTTTGCATTAAATATGTCGTTTTTAGTAAAAGTCAGTTACGATTTTTGAAGGAGGTTGCGACCGAACGTCGCGTTTGAACTGTATAAGGTAGATGAGTTTCGTTTGACCGGCCTGGTAAGAGAGACGTGTCCGAATGAATTTGAATGCCAAATATGTATTTAGTGGTCAGAATGGACACATCAAGAAGCGTGGGTTAAATGACCATGCAGNATATTATTTACTACACCACGAAAAATAAATGTCAAATTGATGCGAAGGATGCAGTTATTTCCCAATACCTGTTTTTGGTAAAAAGTAGTGATACATCTTAGTAGGATCAGCAATGTATATTTAAGCTTTAAAAAAATATTAATATTTTCATGTTTTTAGATATTACCCTATCAGTGTTTCTGATACATATATATATATTTATTTATTTAATGATGTCGCTTATGACATTTATTTCTCTAAGGAATCAAAACAAACAGCTATTACATTTTTAGTTTTAAATTGAAGTTCAATTGTTAAAAAATAATGTAAAAGACGTAATATCTCCTAAAGTTTAAGAGAAGTAATTTTTATTCATGTTTTGTTAATACAAATGCTATATATGCATGAGTGTATCGGCAGTTGAGATTTATACCGCACGTGTCACATTAATCTTTTAATTTACAATTTAATGTGAAGGAAGGTGATTTCATTATTCATTAATTTTGAATCTAAGCGTTTGTGACAAGTTTTGCATTAAATATGTCGTTTTTAGTAAAAGTCAGTTACGATTTTTGAAGGAGGTTGCGACCGAACGTCGCGTTTGAACTGTATAAGGTAGATGAGTTTTGTTTGACCGGCCTGGTAAGAGAGACGTGTCCGGATGAATTTGAATGCCAAATATGTATTTAGTGGTCAGAATGGACACATCAAGAAGCGTGGGTTAAATGACCATGCAGNATGAATTTGAATGCCAAATATGTATTTAGTGGTCAGAATGGACACATCAAGAAGCGTGGGTTAAATGACCATGCAGGCAAAGCTTGAGAAGAAAAAAAAATTGTAAATTTTCCCCGCCTATTTTCCTCTCCAAATATAAGGTATTGCTAACCGACCTTGGTTAATACGCCGCATCAGTTCGAGGCACAATGAACTCAAACCGCATATTTTATTTATAATTATGATTGTTTAGTGATAACATCAACACCTAAGTCTTCGCCCTATTAAGAGTTAACTGTTACTACCGATTGAAGCTAAACGTTAAAATCTTACAAACTTTAAGTTTTCTTTGTGCGGCAAAATTTTGAAATCATAACCTTTTTTAATAGTTTTAAACTCGACCCAGGCATTACTAGGCTTTATCAGCCAAATAAGTAATTCAGATAAGTAAAAAAAAATTAAAGTGAGATGCAAATGAAATGTTTGTTTAGTTGAAAAGGGTAGCACGAAGGTGCAATGTTTTTTTTTTTATTTCACCAAAAGTCTCAGTAAATACAAATCACATTAATCTTGATAAATGTGTTTTAATTAAATAAGTTTTTTGTCTTCAAAATATTGGTTACACATTTATGTGTTGCATACTGTTTTGAGTGTGAGAGTAAGATAAATGCCTTGTTACACATTGATATGGACATCATAATGGTTATGGCTACGTACACTACACNGAGTGTGAGAGTAAGATAAATGCCTTGTTACACATTGATATGGACATCATAATGGTTATGGCTACGTACACTACACTTAACACAAAGTTGAAAAAAAAATGTGTGTTTCTTTTGTATGTGTTTTGTGCCTTGCGGGTGCATGGTCAGCGCTACATCTGCACTGACATCAGTCTCAGTTTATAACCCGTATTAAATAGAAGGGGCTAACATCACAGCACAGTAGCCACCCATGTATGCATAAAAGCACAAATGAAAATGTTATTTAGAATTAAACAAATTTTTGATAAGGAAATAATAACATGTTATTACAAAATTTATTANAGTGTGAGAGTAAGATAAATGCCTTGTTACACATTGATATGGACATCATAATGGTTATGGCTACGTACACTACACATAACACAAAGTTGAAAAAAAAAATTTGTGTTTCTTTTGTATGTGTTTTGTGCCTTGTGGGTGCATGGTCAGCGCTACATCTGCACTGACATCAGCCTCAGTTTATAACCCATATTAAATAGAAGGGGCTAACATCACAGCACAGTAGCCACCCATGTAAGCATAAAAACACAAATGAAAATGTTATTTAGAATTAAACAAATTTTTGATAAGGAAATAATAACATGTTATTACAAAATTTATTANCACAAATGAAAATGTTATTTAGAATTAAACAAATTTTTGATAAGGAAATAATAACATGTTATTACAAAATTTATTAGGTGAGAAATAATACAATCATATATTTTTATAGGCATTAGTGAGAATTTTTTTTCTTTGAACACAGTTTTGAATTTGGTTGCAAAACGGAATGTTTTATACACACATGTTACAAACTCACCATAAAGCGCAGAGATTGCACTAACTACTTATAGCCGATACAAAGTAAGACATGGTTTCGCCACAGTTAACTGACTGAGCTATTATTTTTCGTCTCGATCTTAACTAAAACACTAAGAGGCTGAGGTGGCTGAGCGGTTAGACTGATCGCCTTCCACTAAGGCGAACCGGGCTAAATCCCCGGCCGGGCCACTCCCGGATTCTCGCAAGTGGGAATCGTGCCGGACGATCCGCAGTTCGGCGGGTCTTCTCGGTGATCTTCCGTTTCCCCCGCCCTTGAATCCATCGTTTCTCCATTCTCACCTCATTTCACTCTCATCAACTCTCAAGACCTCGTTGTTAAGAGCCATCCAAATATCTCAACTCAACTCAACTTAACTCATTTTGGTACCACTAACACGAAATAGGCTAGCGTTATCTTCTTCACTCAGAGGACACAAAACTTTAGTCCATTTATTAAAAATATAGCACACAAACACCAGAGTAAAATATTGTTAGGCGTGGACCATCGCGCCGGGCGCAGAGCGAACGCAGTAATCAGTCTCTCGGCATTTGNTTGGGGGGGGGGTGACTTACGCGATCTCCTGCCACAGCTATGTCGCCAGACAGGCGGCTACCTGGACTGGCTTCACTGTCCATCCCCTAATAGAGGAGTCTACTGCGGTGGGCTATTTTATGTACTTTCTGGTAATCTCTTCACTCGGCGCAACCGACATGTGAAGAAGATTCTGGACCAGGACGCCCGCCATTATAAATACCACCGCAGCCGGGTGGTATTGAGATTCAAACGCCCTGCATCCTAGAAAAAGAGTAATTTTAATTTTTATTTTTAACTAGTCAGAAAATACTTATAACATTAAGAAGTCATAAAAAACCGTTCCCGTCAACGAAAATATGACTTCAAACATATCATTCGAAGGTACAACTATCGCGTGTTATAAAACATGAAGCCAAAAAAATCTAGCAATAATCACGCAACAGGTACTTTTAAGAAAGTNACAACTATCGCGTGTTATAAAACATGAAGCCAAAAAAATCTAGCAATAATCACGCAACAGGTACTTTTAAGAAAGCACGTTTGCAGATCATATAAAGTGTCATATTTCAATATTTGTTAATAGTTATTTGAGGGAGTGTATTTTATTATTTAGCTGTGCAATTTAAGTAAAAGTATTTTTCTTTAGACTGTAGCAGACTTCATAAACAGATGCTTTATAGCCAAACAAATACACTAAAATTATATGTTATGTAGCCAACCGCCCCTTTAAAATGAAACGTCAAAAAGAACTCAGTCGACTATAAACGGCTCTGGATAGACAAAATGCTCCGGAATTAAGGTTTCCTTCTGAGGTTTCGTTTCGAGGTATCATTTAGATGATCTCGTTTCGAGGTTTGTTTTGAGGTTTCTTATTGAGGTTTGGTTCCAAGTTTGCTTTTCGAGGCTTCATTTAGAGGTTTATTTGATGGACTTGCTTATCTATCTTGAAGATCGTCTTTGTAGTCTTGGTGGTCGTTCCTGATGTCCCGTTGGTCTGGTCGGTTGGTATGTTCGGCTGGTATAGCCAGTTCATATATTTGGCTGGTATTGTTAATTTTTACTGTTGACTCGTATGGTNGTTGGTATGTTCGGCTGGTATAGCCAGTTCATATATTTGGCTGGTATTGTTAATTTTTACTGTTGACTCGTATGGTCGGTTCGTATGATTGCCTGGTGTAATCAGTTCATATGACTGGCTGGTATGGTCGGTTTCTATGATTTACCAGTATGGTCTGTTATTGTGGTTGGCTGGTATGTATGGCCCATTCGTGTGGTCGACTGGTATGGATATTTCTTATGGTTGGCTTACATGACCCGTTCATGTGGTCAGCTGGTATTGACAGTTCGTATGGGTGGCTGGTATGGGCAGTTCGTAAGGTCGGCTGGTATCGACTTATGGTCGACTGTTATGAATGGATTGTGTGGTCGGCTGTTATGGACGGTTCATATGATCGGCTAGTAAGGACAGTTCGTATGGTTGGCTGGTATGATCGCTTGATATGGTCAGCTGGTCTTATCCATTGTTATTGCTAGTTGACCAGTCTTCCAGTCTGGTCAGATGGTATGTCCAATCGGCCTTGAAGGCCAGTTGGCCTGGCTAGTTTGTATGATCATTTGGAATGATCTGTTTGTGTGGACTGCCTGTATTTTGGTATGGTTTGTGTATTTGTGATGAATGTGATATTGGCCCTGGTGCTTTTGGTTAGTAGCCAAAATGTTTAATAATTTTTACTTAATTTATTTGGTAATGGTAAGTTAGGTTTATTAATAACTTAGATTAATTATATCGAGAATGTGTTATGCCACATGTGCTTATAAAATGACTTCTCTCTTAATGCAACAATACAAACCGACCATACCAGCCAGTCATGCTAACTGGCCATACCCAAAAACCCTACAAACGTGGATATGCCCAGCCGACCTGAGCAACTGACTATCAACACAGAACAACCAGGACCAACCATCATATCTCAGAATGAAACATCAAAACGAAACCTCCAAATGACACCGGCCGTGGTCTTGGAAGTGTTACAAACAGCCCTAGTTTGGTGGATCTATCGTCAATTATTCGGAAATGGTGGCTAACTATGCTCATAAAATGATCTTAAGTCCTAGCGTGTTATACCCACGTTCTCGGGGTTGGAAATTCAATGGCCTAATCGTGAAGGTTCGCAATGCTATCGTTGGAGTTAGCGAAAGTGCCACCAAAGCTGAAGTCGGGTCGCTGGTTGCAAGCACATCATTAAACGAATGCTTCGTCTTGATCTCCACAATCCAGTAACTTGCTAGTCCAAACAGGTACTTGAAATTTGATCTTTTTTTTCCTTTGGTGGGAACATATATGTGCAATTACGAGCACAGCCGATAATACCCCGCTGGCAATTGTAATAGAATAGTCGAACATTAAATAACTTACTAGACTGGATATTAAAAAGGACAAGGGAAAACATATATTTTTTTATTATTTTCAATTTTTTTTTATATTTTAGAATTATATTTCAATTATTTTTAAACTTTGCATTTTTATCAACTGTTTTAAATTTTTTTNTTTTTTTTTATATTTTAGAATTATATTTCAATTATTTTTAAACTTTGCATTTTTATCAACTGTTTTAAATTTTTTTATTGTCTCGAATTTATTTTTTACGCTTTGACTTCAAGTTTAGTGGAGTTAAGGTCACCCACATACAACATGGTATAGTCTATTCACAGTTTCTTCACACTTTTTTAATCAAACCTTTGAAAAATCACCCCATGTATAATGTGTGTGGTTGTTTCCCAAATATGTCCTGTATCTCAAGCGTTTTAACTTTTATTGAAATAAAAGTACCTTGTTTTAGGTTAAATTAAATTTTCATTCATATTTTTCTTATTAGTTATAATATTTCAATTATAACTAACATGGAGAGAAAATATGGGTGTTGGTAATGCCTAGTAAAAATTAGTTCTTATGCAAAATAATATTACACTGAGTGTGCAAGAATGCTGTGCTGTGCGTTGTCCCTTTGGTATTATTCCCTTAACTTGGTTAAGCTTATCCTGAAAGTATAACTTCTGCAGGGCTTCAGAAAACGTTTAAGTAATCGTGAATGGACTATAGTCGAGTCAATAACGCCCCCTTCCCCCTTCCCAATTTTCTATGTAATGTTACAATGTTTTGCGTGTTTTCTTATTTTTTTAATTTAACTTTAATTGGCATCACGGTTAGGCCTAATGTCACGGAAATCTTATATGATATTCGGGGTAAATTACGTAATTTTATCCCCACTATTCCAATATTTTTGTAACGATTTATTTTTCAATTTTTTTATTGTGGTTACTTGAGGTCAATGTCTTGCCGGGTTCAAGGTCAATGTCATCAGAACCAACATGGCCAACGCCTGAACTGATTGACAGAGCAGGATAAAACGTGCGCGGGACCCCGGAATGCCGGGCGCTTTGACGTCATCCAAGATGACTGACGGCACTCGCTCCTCGGCCTGCAGCCTATAATCCCGATTGCAGATTCCCTTTCTAATAGTGGCGTACTCAGAAATATCTCAAGAAGCCATGAAAAAAAATATTTATTTTGTGACGGCCACAAAGTGTTTTGTTGGTATTCACCCTGCCAAACTTTTTGTGGTGAACACAAAAGTATTAGTTGTCACCTCACATTTTGTGTGGAGACTAAATATTTTTTTTGTTGCGGCTAGAAAACATTTTATGTGCACTACAAAAAAAAATTGGCAGGGTGAATACCAACAAAACACTTTGTGGCCGCCACAAAATATTTCTTTCAGTGAGTGTGACACTGGTTGAGGGGAATGGAACATAGATTAAAGATGAGGTAGACCGNCTTTGACGTCATCCAAGATGACTGACGGCACTCGCTCCTCGGCCTGCAGCCTATAATCCCGATTGCAGATTCCCTATCTAATAGTGGCGTACTCAGAAATATCTCAAGAAGCCATGAAAAAAATATTTATTTTGTGACGGCCACAAAGTGTTTTGTTGGTATTCACCCTGCCAAACTTTTTGTGGTGAACACAAAAGTATTAGTTGTCACCTCACATTTTGTGTGGAGACTAAACATTTATTTTGTTGCGGCTAGAAAACATTTTATGTGCACTACAAAAAAAAAATTGGCAGGGTGAATACCAACAAAACACTTTGTGGCCGCCACGAAATATTTCTTTCAGTGAGTGTGACACTGGTTGAGGGGAATGGAACATAGATTAAAGATGAGGTATACCGATCTCGCTGTCTGCACACAACCAGTCTCCATGTCCCAACATTGAACTGATTTTCTGCCAGCACGACTAGCAANACCGATCTCGCTGTCTGCACACAACCAGTCTCCATGTCCCAACATTGAACTGATTTTCTGCCAGCACGACTAGCAAAAAGGGCGTGGATTGGATTTGAGGTTAGGACGTTTAGTAAACAAATATTTTGAGATATTTGTATACTTCCTTTGACCAATTTTTAATGCAGTTTGGTTAAATTCAATTTGGTGAAAGTGTGTTAGTAATATAAAAGTCCTTGTCTGTTGAAAACTAAGATATAAAAAAAATTCCTTCAGCACTGTTGACCATGTGACTTTGACAGTTGTGTTCCTTTGGGGTAGATCAATATTTGGTACACGGGCAGAAAACGAATAAGTTGCCTACCTCATCTTTAGTCTACGGAATGGAATAAGGCCACTCCGACGTCAACGGTGCTGACACACATGTCAATTAGGACAAATGCCAAGATAAAAACTACTACACAATATAATACAATCATAGTAGTTTTCGACAACTATTGGTATCGCAACTAAAAGTTTATTAGTAAGTGTAATACTAATTTATGACGATCGTATGGCTAAGGAAGGGGGATCATAACTCCCATTAACTCCCTCTGCNTAGTAAGTGTAATACTAATTTATGACGATCGTATGGCTAAGGAAGGGGGATCATAACTCCCATTAACTCCCTCTGCATTCGCCCCTGATTCGAAACGGCGGCGTCATGAAATGTAGGATGCCGAAACGTATGCCGACCTCTGCTGTGGGTGGACGCTCGTCTTTACACACAACGGCAGCTGCTGTAGCCGGCGGCGCGACCGAACTGTGAGATGATTGATGGTTTGAGCCCGAAGCTGCGGAGGTGCTGGTACCTCTGAAACATACTTTCTCCGTGGAATGGATGAGCTATAGCTACCGCCTTAATTTCTAGTGTTAGTAATAAGCTCTCTCTGGGGGTCAGTGATGTTTTCACCAGCATGAAAGTTAAAAGCTCTTCTCTTCTTTTCTTTTTTTTTAAACTTTGTTGGCTAAAAATTTGAAACGTGTTGGAGGTCAACCCGTTGTTAAGGTACCTACTGTTAAAGAGACCGTTGTATATCGGTATTGGCGATGGGGAGTAGCGTAGAACCTCCCAAATGCGGGTCAAGTGTGTTACCGCACGACCAAAGACGCTTTGCCGTGTACGTCATAACGTCCTAACAGAAATTCGTAATGTGCGTGAGAGATTTTTAAAAAATTCACTACTGGTGTGGTGTTTTTTTTTTCCCCCTCCAAGTCAGTTTACAAGACGTTCGAAGCTCGCTATTTTTGCGCCTAATCATGCGACACAAAGCCAAAACTTCAAAATGTTTAAGGTTGTCGCCTATGTAGGTAGACCCAGTGTTTCATTGCAACTATATTATTGAAATATTTCTGAAAGTTTTTGAGTAGTGTCTACACAGTAAAAGCATTTAAGTAACTTTCCAGTTCTCAAAACTTGTTTCCGTTGTCTTGTTTTAGTTCATACAATTTTTAAAGTAAAAGTTGGCTAAAACGGAACTTTTTATCGCCTTTAATACAGTTCCAAAAACTCCAGTACAGGGACGCGCAGCGTCTTATCTTCCATCAGGTCTTGAGAGCCGATGAGGGTGAAATGAGGTGAGAATGAAGCAGCGCTGGAATGCAAGGACGGGGGGTACGGGAGATCCCCGAGAAACCCCCCGACCAGCGGCATCGTCTGGCACGATTCCCACTTGCGAAAATCCGGGAGTGGCCCGGCCGGGGATTGAGCCCGGTTCGCTATGGAGGGAGGCGAGTAGGCTAACCGCTCAGCCACGCCGCCCACAATTTCGATAGACTCATGATGAAAAACTTAGACAAAAATCCGGTAAGTTTACTTCTTTTCGAACACCATCCCCTTAAGGGGCCACCCTAGTAAAAAAATTTGAATGCCTCAAGGTTACGTCCGGCCGTAAAGGAGCATTGTGAGGGCGATGGAAAATAGCATCAACAAACTTCATGCGTATTCTGTTTCCTCAGAATTTTAAGCGGTGTATATAAGATTTTAATACAGCAATCTCGTTTAAAAAACAAAGTACAGCATTGTGACTATGGTTTAGAAAACTTGTTGCAGAAGAATAAATATCGTAAACAGAAGGTTACTTACAGCGATTTTTGCTTACTTCGGCACCGAACGAGGTGGTGCGTTGGTTAAGTTTCGGACTTGCTTCGAATCCTGGTCCGGCCATCCTGATTTCGGTTTCCCGTGGCTTCCCGAAAGCACTCCAGGTGAATGCTGGGTCGGTTGCTTACTACAGTCGCGGCCGATTCCTGCCCTATTCCTGCTTCTCTGAGCAACTTGCTACGACCTCGCTGTCAACGAGACGTTGGCCCTACCTACCTTACTTTCACATTTTTCAACGACCACATTTATACTTCGATAAACAAATTTATTAATTGGCAACTAAAAATTAATTTTAATTTCTGTCCTGAAAAAAAAATATATTGAAATATACAATAGTTTTTTTTAAAATCGTAATAGACACGACTACTTGCAATGAGACCCGCATGACAACTTCGGAGGTCATTTAAGGGTCGGATTCGCTCCTTTTGCATAAATTATTAGTTTTAGTGTCACAGCAGAAGATTCGGGGTCATTACTGAGAATGTTTCATTATATAAGCTTTACATTTCATGGTTCTATGCCAATCTGTGTACCTGATTGTTAATAGGTGTTCCCTGGTTGTCACTTAAAGGCGATAGTGAACTAACATATAAAATTATTGTATTAAGTTAATTGTAGCATAAATATGCGTTAGTAGTTCATACATTATGTCCGCAATTGTGGTTGACGTAACTAGCTATGTTTCTATTGTTGCATTTGTTTTCAATAAATCCTCCTAAATTTTAATCAGGTAGAAATCAATAAAAATAAATAAATATGACGGGTGAGGCGGGCTCTTAAGATAGTACACAGCTGCGCGTCCAAGGTCAAGAAGCGAGGGGGCGATACGGGCTGCAGTTAACACGCGCCCTTGGCGCCTCATCACTCCTNGGTGCTGTCGCCGTCACATCACTTACAGTGCCTCTCTGCGTAAACCTGCCCAGCGAGCTGCAATCTGCGTGGGCTACGCCCACTACTCTATCCTCTACTTCGTCATGCCCAGTTCTAGAGCCGTTACCCCAGAGGCGCGAGGGTACATCACGTGCGTCTGTGCGGCACGAAAAGACAGCCACGGTTCCTGATACTGCAGCTATGACCCCAGCTCGCAGGATTCCCCCTATCCTGGTGGACTCTGCTTTACCCCCAAATGTGCTGCTGGAGAATCGGGAGCTCCGGGGCACCTTGCGGGCCGAGTTCACAGTGGATTATTTCCGNAGCTTCTTTATATTACTTTCTATCGTTTAAGTGCTGGGGATAGTGCCATTGCGGCCTTCTCCAGCCGTGGTGCGTTGTCCTTTATTACGTTTTGCCTAAGGGATTTGCCACAAAAATAGGCTTTATTCCCTTTTAAATTATAAATTTAAGTATTTGTATTTCTTTCATTACTAATGTTACATTTTTCCTATTCATACGCACCGCATTCGAGTGCGAGCTAGGCGATGTTCCGGTGAGAGAATTTTGTTGCATATTAATTTTCTGTTTTGTGATTGTTGCCGCAGTAAAATTATTTCTGGCAGTTTTAATGTTTCTGCGTTCGTGCTGTTACTTCAAATTATTCCGAACGCTTTAAAATTTATTCCCTTTGCTATAAATTTCTGTGCCAGTTGGGTTTTTCGTCCAGCAGTTATAACTATAATTTAATCTTAATATAATTTACTACTTTTAGTTTTGTAAGATACCATGGTGTGATTAGCAGTCCTGTTTTCCCATGTATAGCGTCCTTTTCGCAGACGCTTCTAGAGTGTCCTTTCTTTTCCCTTTTTTAGTAATAGTCCCTTTTTCCATTATATTATTCCGTTTGGCTTTTGTTATCCTTCAAGTATTCCATTAAATACTCAGTATTTTACACGTCAGGTTTTGTGGACGCCGAAAGATCCGCATACACACACACAATTTATTCCTCCCTATTTTCTTCTCTAGTTTAGTGCTTCCATTTGTCTCTTCTTTACACTGGCTTTGTGGACGCCACTGATCCACACACACAACATTACTATTTCCTGCCTTATTACTTTCATTTGTTATTATTATTGCCTTCCGTTTCTATAACTCCCGGTCTAATTACACTGGTTTTGTAGACGCCATAGATCTGCATCAACAACACCGTTTTTTCTTTCTTTCCTCCCGTTTTATGCTGTTTCTAAGTACTATTCCCATAGTGCCCTCTCCTGTTGCACTGTTTCCTATCCCATTACCATCGTTAAGTAATTTCTTTCTTTTATTTTTAATTTTTACTTTTTAATTAATTTTAATCTTACTTAAATTCCCTAGGCTGTGGGCGCTTGACCGCCCCGGCATATATATAATTTTTTCTGTCCGTTCATATAATTCAGTTCACCGCATCAATGTCGGTTTGATTAGTTTTTTAGTTTTAATTTTTAATTATTACTTTTTCACTTGGGGTTTTGGAGAGTTTTCCCCCAGATTGTATAATTAATCATTGTTTTTTTTTCTTTCTTCTTCCAGCTAACTATGTCACACAAGAACCCAATTCTGTAGAAGAGCCTTATTTGGCTGGCATGCATGTACTCTCTTTGTAACCTTTCATGTGTTTATTTATTTCTGTACAGTGTCAGTTTGTGAAAATAAAACAAATATTAAAACAAAACAAACAAACACAGCTGCGCGTCCAAGGTCAAGAAGCGAGGGGGCGATACGGGCTGCAGTTAACACGCGCCCTTGGCGCCTCATCACTCCTACGCGCAAGGCGTGCAGTTTTCCCGTCGTGGTCCTGTGCTGTGTTAATTACATTTGTGACGGTGGCACTTTATACACGCGATGAAAGCCCACAGATTATATGTACTACGCCTGTGTGTTTGTACTTCTCTGTTGCCGCTAGAGGAAACTGCATAGGCGGGCTTTAAAAACGCGATATTTGACAGTTTTCACGATTTTTTTCTCCATGAATATACTTAATATGTTAAAAGTAAAATCATATAGGCATAGGGATAGTTTTTTTTTTTTTTTTTTTTTTTTACCTTTTCTGGCAAAAAATAGTATTTGCAGAACATTTATTTACCGAGATACGCGAATACGCGCAAACAATGGTTTCACAGAAAATGTGTCAGTGTGGACTCCTCTTAACGATGGTGTGCCCGCGATCGAGACACGGCAGGAATGGTGTAGCAGGAGGGAGCCGAGCGCAGGATAACTTGTTCGCCGTGCGAAAGTGTGGATTCGTCACCGCCAACCCTGAGACGCCAGGGCGACGGATTTTCGGGTAGGGCGTCGTCGTTTGTTACGGCGTACCGGCGGTAGGGCGGGCCTCTTGTCGCGGCGGCTGGAATATAAATAATCGCGCGGTCGGGCAGTCAAAGGTGGGG
>NQII01004165.1:51169-67128 GCA_002778355.1 Clitarchus hookeri
TTCTCAAAATTCCACACGCCATTCCTCAACCTCCCTCCCTCTTCCATCGTGATCCGCACCTCGTCTTCCATACCTCCAGAAATAACCACGAGAAACACAAGAAATAGTTAGGCCCATTCCACAGCAAACAAAAAAAAACTCAATATTTTATTATGCCTGTCGAATACGATTTTTCACTTTTCTTAATGGTGTGAAAACATACATTTCTCAGTGGAAACGTTTCGGTTCCATAGCTCTTGTGCATTATGCACGATAGAGACATTAAAATCTAAATGCCGTGTCACGTAAACAATAAAACTAAATCCGTTACAATAATGAAACAACAGAAACGAGGTACGTATACGTGTATATTTTTGAACTAATTTAATTATATAACTAGCAAACGTAATGCGAGCAAAAGAAAATCGACTAAAAACATAATGTCGTATTTCAATGCAATTTAAGGAAAATTACAGTGCAGGATATAATATTACTTGGTAATTTCTGGAAGCAACAACACTCAATATTTGGAACTTTTTTTTTTTTTTTTCTGATTAAATTGTTCGTTTTTGTAATCTTGCATTTTCTTTCTAAACACGTTTTGCTTTTTGCCTATAATTTGTGGTCTCTTCTTTTTAACTCTAAATATCTCAATTTTATGTGACAAGATACATAAAACCTGGTGTCGTTTTACAGCTGAGCCTCTAGGCTTTGTAATAATGACATTTATTTGTATTTTTAGTAAATTTTGAACAATACGCTCTCACTACGTTCATATTTTTGGAGTGAATTGATTTTCATACTACCCAGTGTAATATTTTTGAAAAATCATAGGTAAACCACAAATTGAAAATATACTGTAAAATTTGCATATATGTGTTTATTTAAAAAAATTGCTAATTTAAGTTCATTGGTATGGCAATTTCCTAATTATGTGTACATGTGTGTGTATCTTGAAGACACCCGGTGGGGCTGTTTTTGACAAAAATATTAGTTTTCTGCAAACATGTTATTTCTGTATTATGTATGAATTGCAAAAAAGTAGAACAATTGGGACTGTGTGTGTTNGTGAATTGATTTTCATACTACCCAGTGTAATATTTTTGAAAAATCATAGGTAAACCACAAATTGAAAATATACTGTGAAATTTGCATATATGTGTTTATTTAAAAAATTTGTTAATTTAAGTTTATTGGTATGGCAATTTCCTAATTATGTGTACATGTGTGTGTATCTTGAAGACACCCGGTGGGGCTGTTTTTGACAAAAATATTAGTTTTCTGCAAACATGTTATTTCTGTATTATGTATGAATTGCAAAAAAGTAGTACAATTGGGACTGTGTGTGATAAGGTGTAAGTAAAAAAGGTTCAAACCAAAAATATACTTTGTGGAACAGTGTTCAGAATGTATTTGTGTAGGCAAACGTGTGTGTTTTTTTCTATGTTTATGGGTGTGTATTGTGTATGCAAGCGTGTGTTTATTTATATGCATATACACACCAACTAACATGCATTTACGCACATACATGCAAACCAAAAAAAAAAAAATGGGTGCGCGTTAGATGTTATACTTCTTTGGCGTAACTAAAATAAAATCTTATTACGTATGCAAATAATTTATGTAAGTAGGAAAACGATAAAATGACCGAAGANAGCGTGTGTTTATTTATATGCATATACACACCAACTAACATGCATTTACGCACATACATGCAAACCAAAAAAAAAACATTGGTGCGCGTTAGATGTTATACTTCTTTGGCGTAACTAAAATAAAATCTTATTACGTATGCAAATAATTTATATATGTAGGAAAACGATAAAATGACCGAAGAAAGACATTAAAGACATTAAAGACAATTAAAAAAGGTTTGATTAAAGAACATAATTAAATACTTACAAAAATTAACCTCCAATACTTGAAAACACTTTCTAAATTTTATCAAACAATTTTTGTCACTAACAAATTTTTCAGGGCACAATGTAAGTAAAATTAATTAATAAGATATATATTCACAATGAATTACTAATATAAATGAAATGTTTTTCAATTTGCTTATTACATGAACTGATTTTCTGTCGGTTTTAAATATAACCACGTGCTATGCTGTGTGCCTTGCGTTTGTATACAGCTAGACGATACGCGCATGTGCGTTGGGTCATACCCCCCTACCACGTTCACTGTCGAATTTCGTTACACTGTGCGTGCGCAACTATATGCGCATGCGCGTTGGGTCATACCCTACCACGTTCACTGTCGTGCGCACGCAACTATACGCGCATGCGCGTTGGGTCATACCCCTACCAAGTTCATTGTCTAATTTCGTTACACTGTGCGCGCGCAACTTCCGTTGCACACTAAAATTTTACCCTCAACGCGCCAAAAGAAGTATAACTTCAATAACGTCCTATTCACTGTTCTTAACGTCCTGTTTACTGTTAATTATTATCTATTTATTATTATCTTACTCGTCGAAAAGGGCTGTTTGCCAGCCTTGCAGGCAGCTCACATGACAAATATCTGGGATATGCGTTTAGTTTACCAACAGTTTTTAATTAAAGCAATTTATTAGTTCTTACTCTCATTATTACGCATTTAGGCTAGCCGGTTTGAAAAGGCGGAAGCGTACATTTTTAATTAATGCTGACTTGTTCTTATAACGGTATTCACACATTCATGATGTCTCCGGTAACCGAACACAAAATCCCNGTCGAAAAGGGCTGTTTGCCAGCCTTGCAGGCAGCTCACATGACAAATATCTGGGATATGCGTTTAGTTTACCAACCGTTTTTAATTAAAGCAATTTATTAGTTCTTACTCTCATTATTACGCATTTAGGCTAGCCGGTTTGAAAAGGCGGAAGCGTACATTTTTAATTAATGCTGACTTGTTCTTATAACGGTATTCACACATTCATGATTTCTCCGGTATCCGAACACAAAATCTCTCACGCTGTAGCTCAGCGTTCAACCGTTTACGCCGCAAGGATTGGCTTCATGTTACGCAACTACTCTGACAATGTGGGGAGAGATGTAGCAGTTGGTTCTAAACCCTCACACAAGAGGACTGAGAATACGGGTGAAGAATTAATACGTAAGTGACCCAGAGCCTACCACAATCGGTTGTCCTTTCAAGTTTTACTCGTGTTGTGCATGACCCTGGCTCAGAGCGCATCTGAGCCAGTAACTTGCGATCTGAATAGATAATTTTCGATAATACTTAGAATAGTCTCTAAAATATGGCTAAAAGGTTGGTTATAGCTTGGCCGACACAGGCACGTAGTTGACAGTATGCCAGTTATACGGCATTTTGTGAAGTGTGCTTGCAGACAGAACCTTGTGCCCAGTAGAAAGGAGTTGAGCAAGCGAGGATGTCGGTCGGCAAATTATTCCGACCGAAAGCAAAACAGCATCCTTCCCACCCGTGCAGCAGTTGTAGTTGCTGTAGCCTGATCTCTCGGTCTTTAGGAAAAATTACCGCTCTAGAAAACTTGTCCGCTCCCGAATCAGCGATCTTACAGTGGACTCTTAGCGATTGAATTNACGGCATTTTGTGAAGTGTGCTTGCAGACAGAACCTTGTGCCCAGTAGAAAGGAGTTGAGCAAGCGAGGATGTCGGTCGGCAAATTATTCCGACCGAAAGCAAAACAGCATCCTTCCCACCCGTGCTGTAGTTGCTGAAGTTGCGGTAGCCTGATCTCTCGGTCTTTAGGAAAAATTACCGCTCTAGAAAACTTGTCCGCTCCCGAATCAGCGATCTTACAGTGGACTCTTAGCGATTGAATTTTTTAGAAATTTAAATAAGTAAATTATAGCAAAATATTTTGCAGTATTACATAATATAATTATTCATTTTTCATAAGCAACGTAAATCGTACTTATTTCTGGCAAATTTGATATAGTCTAGTCTCGGTTTCTACACACGTTTTGAATCCAAAATTTGAAAAAACCACCCCATTTATGACGTATTTGATGGATTCCTAAATATGCCATGTATCACAAGCGTTTTATACCTCTGTTATCTGTGTTAGTAGCACCTAGTAAGAAATAGTCCTCATGCTAATCATCATTACTACTGAGTGCGCACGATGTTGGTGCGTTGTCCCTTTGGTGTAATTTTCCAGACTTAGTTAAACTTTGATTGCATGAGGTGGAGGAATATCCTGGAAGTAGAAATTAAGCAGGGCTTCAGAAAAGTGTGAAGAAACCATGAATGTGTTATAGCTTGTGTACTACTTGTTATTAAGTTCTGCATGTTTTACAGGCGGGTTCAGTGTTCCATTGGAATCCCGCACTCTCCTTCTACCTTAAGGGTGAGAAATATTCTGGTCATTTAGGTCAGAGCTGAAACATAGTTGTATATATAAAATGCCTTACTCAAAGTGTAATGTTTGTTTGGTAATTGTTGGAGAAGAAATTTAATGTAGTCTATCCACGGTTGCTTCACACTTTTTAAAACAAACCCTGGAAAAATCAGCATATGTATGACGTGTTTAGATGTTTCCTAAATATGTAATGTATGTCATGTATGTAATGTATGTCATGTATGTCATGTATGTCATGTATCACAAGCATTTTGTACGTGTTTTAACATTAAAGTGAAATATATCTTTATATCTTACTTTCTGACCTGTGGGTACTGTGAGGTTTTTGGGTAATGCAATATAATGAAAGTAAAAAAACTTTATATATATATATATATATATATTGAACTTCTCAGTGAAAATAAAATTCTTTAGTCTAGGTTCATCCCGTCAATAGCTAGTTATTCAGGAAGAAACTTATGCCAGGACCTCTGGCTGTAAAGGACTAACAGACACTGAAATATAACGAGAGGTGCGGAATCCAGAAATTAAGATGTTGATAACTGATGCGTAACATCGTATTTTCAGGTATCGGAATTTAAGATAGTTACGTCTACTAATTCCAATTTTTCAGAATAGCGAGAACAAAAACCGAAGCAAGTTAGTTGACTAAAAAAAAAAAACTAAGAGAATGCTGTTTTCAAGCAAAACATAAACCAAAGAAAAAATATACAAGACAGCAATACCTTGAAACTCTATGACTGTTACTGTTATTGATCGCCTTACATACACATAAATTAAGTTCATGGTCACAAGTGAGTTATGTTACAAAAGTATCATAATTTTTCGTTAAATTAATCAGTTAACTATTTTTATCAATAAATTATGAAGTTTTTATTAAAAAGAATAAAACCAGAGAAAAATAGGTGTGAAGTAACCGTAAATAGACTACAGTAAAATATTTCAATTTCCTACAGTCTTGCTGGGTCACCTAGAGCGCAATTACCTGCCACTTTTACGATCATCGGGAGCCAATTTACGTCGGGGAGACAATAAACTGGGTTTACGTTTCCATGGCACGAAGTGTAGAGGTCATCTGCCTATCAGAATATTTTTAACACCCGCCTAGCGATGCTCACGCAATTGGGCCCCTGATAAGCGGAATTAACTAATGAGAATCGCACCCAGGTCGACGCCAGGCTACTAGTCATCATGTCTATGGCGATGTTCATTTTGAACGTGGGTGGGAGGATAGAAACATGAGAGAAAGTGAAACTAGACATGTGTACCAGAAGTGTCGGGCAGGGAGTAGATGTGACGCAGATTGTGGTGGTTTTCTGTCGCAGGTGTGGGTCTTTGGCGACCTGTGGTGCGCGGTGTGGCTTGCGCTCGACGTGTGGATGTGCACCGCGTCCATCCTCAACCTGTGCGCCATCTCGCTGGACCGCTACCTGGCCGTGACGCGTCCCGTCACCTACCCCAGCCTCATGTCGTCGGCGCGCGCCAAGGCGCTCATCGGCGGCGTNGGGTATCTCCGGGAACCGCTCCCTCCAAGCCACGTCGCAACCCACCGACCTGCCGCCGCCGTGCCCCTGGATCTGCGAGCTCACCAACGACGCTGGCTACGTCGTCTACTCGGCGCTCGGCTCCTTCTACATACCCATGCTCGTCATGCTCTTCTTCTACTGGCGGATCTACCGCGCTGCCGTGCGCACCACGCGCGCCATCAACCAGGTACGCCCCCGCGGTGGTGTAGTGGCTAGACAGACTACTCTCCTCCTAACAAGGCGAGCCGGGTTCAATCCCTGGCTGGGTCACTCCCGGATTTTCGCAAGTGGGAATCGTGCCGGACGATGCCACTGGTTGGGGGTTTTCTCGGGGATCTCATGCCTCCCCCGCCCTTGAATTCCGGCGCTGCTCCNGCCGGACGATGCCACTGGTTGGGGGTTTTCTCGGGGATCTCATGCCTCCCCCGCCCTTGAATTCCGGCGCTGCTCCATTCTCATCTCATTTCACACTCATAGGCTCTCAAAACCTCTTTCTTAAGATTCACCCATATCTCTCAGCTCAGCTCCACAGAAACATATACGCGCAGGCTAGACATAAGTATTGTACATGCAGACCTGGAACTTTCCTTTGATTACGGGCCGCACGTCCTTGTCAGACGACATTCCCTTACTTGACTGGGACAATTAAAATAAAGTTACTTCGACGCTGAACGCCCCTGGTTCGCGGGTGGACGCCAAAAACGCATGCACGCATGCTCGAAACCATCTTGTGGTTAACCCCAGTCCCCGACGTGACTCCAACAACTCGTTAAGCATGTGTTTCGAGGCCCCTACAGTCTTGAAGGCTCCTTCACTTTATTCTCTGATTAATGATAAAACTTGAGAGACTAATGCAAATTTTATTTCCTTTTTGTCACACCCGGTTTGTATGTCCCTATCTGTCTCTATCTCTCTCTCTGTCTCTATCTCTCTCTCTCTCTCTCTCTGTCTTTATATACATAAATCAACCTTTTCTTAACTCTGTCTGTGTGTCTATCTCTGTCTATATGCCTATATCTCTCTTCCTCTGTATGTCTGTATCTCTAGTGCATCTGTCTCTCTCTTTCTCTCTTTCTCTCTCTCTCTTTGTATGTCTGTCCCTGTATACCTGTCTCTCTCTTTCTACATTTGTGGCTCTCTCTCTCTCTGTCTGCTTCTGTGTATCCCTGTCTCTCTCTAGCGCGCTCTCTCTCTCTCTCTCTACCTGTATCCCCCGACTATCTCTTTGTCTCTCTTTGTCTCTCTCTCTCTCTCTGCTTCTCTCTATTTGTCTCTGTCCCTGTCTCTGCCCGTATGTCTGTATATATGTCTCTTTATCTCTGTCTCTGTCCATTTGTCTTTCTCTCTTTGCCTCTCTCTCTCCCTCCCTCTGTCTGTCTCTCTATCACCGTCTCTCTGTCTTTCCCTGTGTCTGTCCCTGTCTCTTTTTCTGTCTTCCTTTTTCTCTCTTTCTACCTATTTCTGTCTCTGTCACTGTCTCTGTATCTCTGTCACTGTATCTCTATCTCTCTCACTTTTCATATATCTAAGCATAAACAGGGGGAACCCGTGTACACCTGGGTGTTCAACTGTAACTTTTTTATGTTGTCAGGATATTTTACATTTTCGTAGCACAATATCAATAGACTTTGGTCGTATATGTGCCAAATTCATAGAAAATTTTTTAAAAATATATAGGCAGCAACTTTGAAGCGTCAACATTAAATTTCCTGCCAAAAATTTCCAATAATTATTTTTNTTTTAAAAATATATAGGCAGCAACTTTGAAGCGTCAACATTAAATTTCCTGCCAAAAATTTCCAATAATTATTTTTATTGCAAAATTTTGTTTCAGCTTAATAGTTCCTTTATCGTAGGAACTCCGTGCAGCATTTTCTTTGAAACCGAATCTTGGCTCTCCTGCAGTTAGGGTTTAATTTTTGAATATTTTACTGATGAAATTACAAGAAACTGTCGTGCACTCACACAATGATTTCCCAAGAAATTTCGCAGTAATATTCTGGTGATTTCAAAATCGCAGCGAACCATGTTAGCCTTTATACTCTTTTTAAATGTTACTTGTTGAAGACACTAAATTTAAAATTCCATTAATTCTGTTAAGAGAGACTTGATAATTAATATACCCTTTCTCTTTTTGTAATGGTTTTGTTTTATGCATTACAACATATAAAATGCTCTTAATACTATAATAAATAAACATTTTCGATTCCTCGAACAACTTTAAAGGCTGGCTTGAAGGTGTCTCGCATCTCCACTTCTTTTTTATTTCTTAGGGAAAGTATTGTTTAGTATTTCGCAGTGTGTTCTAATCATGATAATGTCAAACAGGGTGCAATTTGCGCTTTGTTGTTATGTGATATTTTAAGAGCGTTTGTAAATGTAAATCCTCACTGTTTTATTCTCCGGGCAAGGTCACCATTGGTGGGAGGAAGCTGACGCCAAGGGAGGCCGGCTGTCCTAGCCGACCAACCAGCATAATGGATTAAATGAGGACGGAACAGCGATAGAATGAATACGGGGAGGATACGCGATCACCCCGAGAAAACAACAACTGCCCACATGAAGACAACTGCCCACATGAGGAGACCCTACCGAGCCGAGAACCCCAGCGTTGGGATGACAGCATCTAAGCCACAGGGCCAATTGCGAGTTCAGAGACTTAAATCGAGTTTGTAGTATTATCAAAAACAGCTGGCATAAATGCCATGTGTTATATTAGTTTAGTGCCCATGGCTTTTCACGCCTACGTGCTAGGTTACCGAAAATAAGTTGACGTGAAACGTTTTCAAACAATCTGTATTTGATTTGTAAAGCTGCATCATTAAATAAGTGTATGTTATGTAGCCTACTGCTACACTGAAGAATTCTGAAAGTACTACAAACATGAATAATCATGTAAAGAGGAACCATGGTGTTGGTAACAATAAAACCATAACATCCAAGCTTGCCTCCCGATGGCAAATCACGTTAGATTCCCGGCGGGGTCAACANTTGGTAACAATAAAACCATAACATCCAAGCTTGCCTCCCGATGGCAAATCACGTTAGATTCCCGGCGGGGTCAACACAGATTTTCGTATGTGGAAAACGTGGCAAATGTTGTATTTGGCCAGTGATTTTTCTTGGGGTACTCCAGTTTCCTCNCAGATTTTCGTATGTGGAAAACGTGGCAAATGTTGTATTTGGCCAGTGATTTTTCTTGGGGTACTCCAGTTTCCTCCATGAATGTATTCTACCACAGCTGCATATCCACCTCACTCTATCCTCACCGGCTCTGAAGTCCTCACCTATTATAACAGCCTTCCGAATATCTCACTCATTCGCACTAAGTCTTTGATGTTTATTTTTTTGTCGTTATTTTTAATTACGTGTTCATAAAATCATTAATATTTNTCATTCGCACTAAGTCTTTGATGTTTATTTTTTTGTCGTTATTTTTAATTACGTGTTCATAAAATCATTAATATTTTCGCAATACAATTTTAACACTGCACAAAAGGCTAGCAAAGATATGATTCCCAAGATTATAGTCAGCTTGGAACAACTTGAATATTGACTTCACTCATAAACAGAGTCATTCCAGATGTTTATCTCAAACCATCGTTAGACCATCCTCGTCACATTGAGTATTATACTTTAGTCACCGATGGTCCTCATGAGAAGAGATGTAAACTTAAGTATTTTAATGTTGTTCCAAAATATCGTACTGGCGTGTGTAACATACAATGCAAAGTAGAATCAGTAATCATTAACCTCAGCACTTTGCNTCATTCGCACTAAGTCTTTGATGTTTATTTTTTTGTCGTTATTTTTAATTACGTGTTCATAAAATCATTAATATTGTCGCAATACAATTTTAACACTGCACAAAAGGCTAGCAAAGATATGATTCCCAAGATTATAGCCAGCTTGTAACAACTTGAATATTGACTTCACTCATAAACAGAGTCATCCCAGATGTTTATCTCAAACCATCGTTAGACCATCCTCGTCACATTGAGTATTATACTTTAGTCACCGATGGTCCTCATGAGAAGAGATGTAAACTGAAGTATTTTAATGTCGTTCCAAAATATCGTACTGGCGTGTGTAACATACAATGCAAAGTAGAATCAGTAATCATTAACCTCAGCACTTTGCTTTGAGAAGAAAATATTTAAAGGTGGAAAGTCATGGACTTCGTTATAAGGTTTATTGAATGCATCGAATCGGATGAATTGAATCGAATGTTCCCATTATAATTTCAACTGGAATCGTATCATTCCGATTCAATTCGATTCATCGATTCATCAAAATCTAATCGGAAGGTGAATTTGGCCAATATACCTGGTATATTCAAGATCATATGACTTACAGGCGGCAGTGAAGTAGGGCTGCATGCAGTTTGCAACGGAAAATTTACAGAAACGTTCTCTGTTCGGTTTCCAGGTTATAATAGACATACTTTAATAACAACATAACAGTTTTGTGCAAATAATTAAATTTTTACCTAGTGACAGAAATATCAAAATAAGTATTACGGACGGAAGTTGCTCTGATATGCTATCTCAGCGCCTTTGTCGTTAATGAAGTTCCGGGTTCAAATCCAGAAAAAGCGGTGAATTAGTCTGGGTTTGTTTTTTTTATTATTATAGTTAGGTTACTTGCAATCCGTTCCTCGATTAGCATCTCGACATATATAAGGTGTCACATTCTTAGTCATACACTTCGGTTTTATAAAAATATCGTTATTCTTCTGATAGTTAAATTAATTTTTATGTTTATTTCTTTTAACAAAAAATATTCTGGGTCACCTATTTTATTTATTATAAGCAAATTAATCGTTTCTATAAAAAAAATATAACAAAATATAAAACAAAACTAAGCAAGCTGCACATTTTTTGTGGTATTGTTAACACCATTGGCGCAATTAATAAGTGAAACCTACAAAACAAAAGTTCTAATATCTTGTGAAGTAAGTAGCCATTGACTTTGATAACTGCTTGGTATCTGTGCTGCATGAAGTTGACTAGTATCTCACATCTTTCACCGCTGATGACATACCATTCATCAGTCACTGCTCTATGCAGCTCTTCCTTGGGAGAATTATTTTTGCTGTGTACTCGAGTCTTCAGAAGTGCCCAATGATGTTCATTGGGGTTGGGGTCCAGAGAATGAATAGGCGTTTTAAATTATTTTAGAATGTTCCAAATTAACCATTCTGTATTAATACCAGCTGTATGCTTCGAGTCGTGGTCATGTTGAAAAATGTAGGAAAGTGACATTCCTCATTTCTCTGCACTTTTATTGGCGTTCTTCTTTAGAATGGCATTATACACAAACGTGTCCATTGTACAGTCAATAAATTGAATATCCGTACCCCATTCGCAGATATACAACCCCAAACCATAACTTAACCACCCCCATATTTAACTGTGGGAAGTGTATTGGTAGGGACATCGATTGTAACAGCTTTTCTCCATAAGCTGGGAACACAATCGGAGCCAAAAATATTGATTTTAACCTCATTTGACCACATGATACTGTTCCAAAACTCTTGGTTCTTGTTTAGGTGCTCATTAGCGAAGAGCAGTCTTGCAGTATTGTNGACCACATGATACTGTTCCAAAACTCTTGGTTCTTGTTTAGGTGCTCATTAGCGAAGAGCAGTCTTGCAGTATTGTCTTATTACTGATATATGGCCTCTTCCTTGCTACCCTGCCATTGTAGCCCTGCTACGTAACACCCGGCCGAACTGTCTCAGAACAAATGTTATTACCGGCAGCAATTCCCAATTCGGCGCGTAGTTTAGGAGCGCTTGTACGGAGTCTGGATTTTATTTACCACGAAATTAGTCCTTCTTCCTGGGGACTCTGGCATTTCAGTTTATGTTTTCTTTGTACGTTCTTAGTTGATCATNCCACGAAATTAGTCCTTCTTCCTGGGGACTCTGGCATTTCAGTTTATGTTTTCTTTGTACGTTCTTAGTTGATCATTGATATTTTAAGTTATTTACAACATACGAAACTGTTGCGTCGCACTTATTCACGATTTGTCCTATTTTCTTGAAAAGAATCCTTTAATCTAAATTGTCTTTTTAGCCAGGAATCAAGTTCCTTACCCTTGCCAATTTTCTTGATACCGCTGCAGGTTGTATGCGATACAGAAACAATGAACTATAGGCACGCACGTCCCACAGCAATTCATACTAAATTCAGGTAACCAAACGACCAAATGCATACTAATGTATGGATATCAAAGCTACTTTCGTTTGGGATTACAAATATAGCTTTTCTTTTTCTTCTCGGGGACTTGGTTTGAAACAAAATATAATGTGTACCAGGTTTATACATTTCGCTCTAATCTGTAATTCACAAAGCTTTCATTCAGTAATTTCAATAGCTTAATGGGAAAATAGACTGCTACGGCTGTATATTAATAAAAACGTCACATACTGTTAGTGGGGACGTTAAAACGAATAATTAATATTAAAAGTATACGATATTCTGTTGGAAGGACTAAGGGTAGTGGGAAAATTTTTATGAAAATGCCGCGTAACTTTTATTAACATGCATTGACCAAGACGTGACATGAATTACAGCTTGTGTCCGACGTTACGGTTGACAAGTATAGGTCACGCACGCGCTATATTTACGGGAATATGCACATATTCCCTTATATAGTTGAGACAGTATGACTGGAGNGTATAGGTCACGCACGCGCTATATTTACGGGAATATGCACATATTCCCTTATATAGTTGAGACAGTATGACTGGACGTTGAGAGTTAGCCCACAGTTTGCCCTCCAAATTTCCCGTAAACATTCAACTATGTTAAGATTACGAAACTGGCGGGAACACGAGACGTTCAGCAGGGAACATAAAGTGGAGCACAGGATGGAGATGATCATCCAGAATCCTGAGATATTTGCATGCTATGATTTTCTCATTGAAGGCTAAGTTGCCCCAAACCACGTCAAGTTACCACGCCCCACGTCATCACAGAGCTCCGTCTATTTTTTACACTACGTGGCGTTACCAGTGGATTTGGAACAGCCGCTTTGCCACGANGCTCCGTCTATTTTTTACACTACGTGGCGTTACCAGTGGATTTGGAACAGCCGCTTTGCCACGAATTGTCGCAGAATGCAGTTCTTATTGGATATTGTTAGTTGATAGTGAGCTCTGCAGGCGTGCAGTTATCTATAAGGTTATCTGCGACGCCGCTTTCTTGTTCTTTCGTGTCACTCTCCGCTTCAAAATACTTCTATCCCTATTTGCGAGCTTTTGATTTTCGCCTACTGTTCTGTTTTGAAGATGGTGTTTAATTTTGTCTTGTGTAGGTTGTCATAGTAGCTAACACAATACTTCCTGCGATAACCACTATTGGCTGTCACTCAGGTTCCAACGTGGCGGGGCCGCAATGGTGTAGTCGTCAGGCAATACGCCTCCGACCAAGGAGAACCGGGTTCGAGTCCCGGCGGGGTCATTCCCGGATTTTCGCACGTGGGATTTGTGCCGGACGATGCGGCTGGTCGGCGGGCTTTCTTGAGAATCTCCAGTTCTCCCCGCCCTTGCATTCCGGCGCTGCTCCATTCTCACATCGCTTCAACCTAATCTGCTCTCAAGACCATGATGATAAGAGCCGCCCAAATCTCTGCACTCTCCACTCCACTCACCCATCATGGCTCACTCCAACGATCGTGTCTTGTTAGCCTACTTTCCGAAGGAAAGAAAGGTTTATGAGATCACTTTCCTGACTGTGTGTCTGTGTGTGTATGTGTGTGTCTGAAATATACACACACAGACACTCACAGACACATATACCAACAGTCTGTGTATGTGTGTGAGTCTGTGTGTGTATGTGTGTGTCTGAAATATACACACACAGACACTCACAGACACATATACCAACAGTCTGTGTATGTGTGTGAGTCTGTGCGTGTGTGTGTGTCCCCGACCCTCTTCAATTTTCGAACGCGTGAACCGTATTTCACCAAACTCGGTACACATGTACTAAGTAAGGACACCTTACTTTTATAGTTTTCGACCACGCCGGGCACATACTTTCAAAATAGCGGCCATTTTAATATTTAGGGCGATATGTCATATCTCGGAAACCATTCAACCAATTTTAACCAAATTTTGTATGCTGGCATCGCAAGTTGTAAGCATTGAATTCAAACGTAAATGTTGTTTCTGATCTGCCATTTTGTAAGATAGTGTCACATGAACAAATAAAGATTCTACATTATATATCGAAAACTACTCAAATTATTTTCGCTAAATTTGGGACGTAAGTATTACTATTATTTGCCAGGTGAATGTAAATAATTGAACTTAATTATACACTTATTTTCAAAATTGTTGCCATATAAATATTTTAGGTATATTTGGTATTACTACCATAACGTTTGACTAATTTCAACCAAATTTTTGTACGTTGACATAATCTATCATAAGCATCAAATGTGCAAAAAAACCACTTGTGTCCACCATTTTGTAAGATAGTGCTACATTAATCAATTAAGCTTTTTTGTAATTTCTGGGAAATAATTGACAGATTCCTACCAAATTTGGCAATCAAGTAGTACTCGCAGTTGATATGAACAAATATGTTTCAAGTATGTCAGACACTTATTTTTAAAATGGCGACCATCTAGCTATTTTAGCATTGTAACATTTTNCAAATATGTTTCAAGTATGTCAGACACTTATTTTTAAAATGGCGACCATCTAGCTATTTTAGCATTGTAACATTTAATCAATTCCTATTATACTTTGTATGCTGGGAGTATATAAAACAAGCATAAAATGTTTCTACAGGGAGCCTCTTTTGTTATCCATTTTGTAAGGCAGTGCCACACGAATAAATAAATTTTTTATGCCATATATTGGGAAAAATTTGTCAATTCCTTTCAAATATGGCAAACAAGTGGTACTGTGGTAGGCAATGCCAACTGATATGTTTTAGGTATGTCAGACACTTATTTACAAAATAGCGGCCATAAAACTATTTTAGTTTTGTATGTTATAGCTTCGAAATCATGTAATTAAATCCAATGAAACTTTGTATCATAGATATATATATATTACAGTAATCAAATTTGTACACAAAATCTCTTTTTTCCGCCATTTTGTAAAATAGTATCACTTGACAAAATATAATTATGTGGTCTCCGAAAAAACAACCGATTTCTACCTAATTTGGTTAACAATTAGCACTATGACAGGCTATGTAAACTAATAAATTTTAAGAGGGCCAGATACTAATTTTTAAAATCGCAGCCATATAAACATTTTTGCTCCAAATTATTATCTACGAAACCGCAAAATAAATTTCAACTTAACTTTGTATGCTGAATGTATCAGTTATATATATCTAAATTGTCAATGGAAATCCTCGTTTCTCCGCCATTTTGTAGGACATTTTATATGCCGTATCTCGGGAAACAATCAATTGATTTATTTAAAATTTTGCTTAGAAGTTGTACTGTGGTAGGCTATATTAATGTATATGTTTTAAGTATGTAAGTCTCTTATTTTCTGAATGGTGTGCAGTTCATTGCAAGCTAGCTTGATTTTATGTGTTTTTTCTGAATCTTGATCCCGGGTAAGTCACTCGTGTATTTTAATTGTCTTTGTCCTGTTTCTCATGTTTCTGGTTTCATCTCTAATAATATTGCTATCAACGAGACGTCCTACTTACCATCTAAGCTTTCAAGAACTTCACTAAAATGTATTTGCACTCATGTAGAGGAAAGTAGGCTCATTAGTTATCAGCAACTTCTTGTTGACAGTCTGAAAGGTTGGCCATAAAAGCGTTTTATTGTTAGTAGAATGTTGATGTGTAACTCGTACGACTGCTTCCTGGCCACTAGATGGCATATTTCTGCACTTGGTGGCGTAGCTGTACTGGAAGAACGAATTACAGCTCATGTTCATATGGGTATTCATATAATTTGTCCCAGCGTCTCTATTTTTTATGCAGCACACCGTCCTGATGGAGAAATTGTTTTAATAAATTCATAAATATTGACAGGCAAGATCACAACTGATAATCATTTTGGTTTTACTGGTGTACATTTTAGAAAATTTGGATGGTACTAACGAATCATATTATTGCAATCGCTGCATTACTTGTGTA
>NQII01004165.1:67667-134356 GCA_002778355.1 Clitarchus hookeri
CAGGGACGCCGCCGCGCGCTGCCACCTCCGCGTGACGGGCTGGCGCCTCGCGAGCCGCCGTGGCGCAAGGCGAAGCAGCTCCACCGACTCCAGCCTTCCGGGCAACAGCTTGGACGACGCCGTCGCCGTCCCTAAGGACCTCTCCCCGTCGCCGACCTTCGACGAGTCGGCAGGTGGCGCGCGCCCCAAGTTCATCTCCAAGATGGGCAAGCGCAACATCAAGGCGCAGGTGAAGCGCTTCCGCATGGAGACGAAGGCGGCCAAGACGCTGGGGATCATCGTGGGTGGGTTCATCTGCTGCTGGTTGCCCTTCTTCACCATGTACCTGGTTCGCGCGTTCTGCGCCGACTGCATCCACCCGCTCGTCTTCTCCGTGCTCTTCTGGCTGGGCTACTGCAACTCCGCCATCAACCCTTGCATCTACGCGCTCTTCAGCAAGGACTTCCGGTTCGCCTTCAAGCGGATAATCTGCAGGTGTCTGTGCGTGTCGGCCAAGCTCGCCAAGGGCGGCGGTGACAACCGGAGGGGCTCGGACGGCTCGCACCACGGCTGCAGGTTTGGCTCGACCCGCGGCAGATCGCCGTCGTGCAATAACAGCCAGATGTACGCACCGTCGTTCTCGCCCAACTCGGCCGGCGACGACAGCGACCCTAACAACGAGTGCTCGGACTCCAGGTGACCCTCGGTCACTCTCCAGGCGGTCGACCCCGGCTCCGCCAGGGGCATATGACGAAACCTGGCCCGGCGACCGTCCTCCACCAACAAGCCGATAAGAGCCCCGTGAAGTGAGGGTGTACTTCGAAGCTCGGTGACGTGTCCAAGAGTTCAGAGTGGTAACGTCTCACTTATTATGACAAACTGTCAACACTGCACAAATGTGTCACAGCTCAACTTTAGTCCCTACATCTCATTCCACAGGACTGCACTGGATACTTTAAAACTCACATTTTTATTAGACCAGGCATTGCTTCTTGCGATATAAAATATTCCGAATGGTTATGCATGAAGATATCTTGGACAAAAATGCGTGGGCATCGCGCGGTAATACTGTGCAGTACAAAAGAATAAAATATTTAATGAAAGATTTTATTCTAATAGACGTTTAGGAGGGAAATCTACAAAGTCGACTACTCTCTGCACGCTACCATTGTTATGAAGAGCACAAAGTAAGTGCGTGTGTCACGCAATTGGGTGAAGAAATTTGTGAAGTGAAATTTGGTGATTAAGATGGGCTCTTGGAGAAAATCTCTTACGGAGGAGGTCTTGTCACATCGACATAACTACAATTATTTTCTTGGTGGATGAAAGTTATACTTCACTCCAAGGATGCAATCTGGAATCCGCAACCATTTATGATCACTCACTGCATTAAGAGAAAGGCGATGGAAACACTTATGTCTCTTCTTTACTAACCAGTCACGCAACGAAGTGTAAATACGTATGCTCTCGTGTGTCACTCATTTTGAAAATAATATAATTCCATCCACTCTCGTAAACTAAATGCTAGTTTCTTTACTTTTCAACAATTCTATTAAAAATCTGCAAAGAAGCAATTAACTGATATATAACGTTAAGACTAAAGACAACTTACTCAAATCATCAAAATGTTCTGCTATTAAATGGCCACCATCCTGACATTCGTAACGGAAAGATTNAAAGACAACTTACTCAAATCATCAAAATGTTCTGCTATTAAATGGCCACCATCCTGACATTCGTAACGGAAAGATGAACTGAAGATGGATGCCGTGTAGTTAGCCGATACGTTGGGATGTTTCGTAACAGACGCCTCTCAGTCTCGGTATGACAAGAAGATTGATTGGACATAGATGGGTTCATCAGGGAAATGCGCTGAGAAAGTTTAATTGAACGAAAGATATATATATTTTTTATGTCAAAATATGTAAGTTGTTACCAAATCTTATGGTGGCTAAACAAAATGTGACGGACAACANAAAGACAACTTACTCAAATCATCAAAATGTTCTGCTATTAAATGGCCACCATCCTGACATTCGTAACGGAAAGATTAACTGAAGATGGATGCCGTGTAGTTAGCCGATACGTTGGGATGTTTCGCAACAGACGCCTCTCAGTCTCGGTATGACAAGAAGATTGATTGGACATAGCTGGGTTCATCAGGGAAATGCGCTGAGAAAGTTTAATTGAACGAAAGATATATATTTTTTATGTCAAAATATGTAAGTTGTTACCAAATCTTATGGTGGCTAAACAAAATGTGACGGACAACAGAACTTAATTATGATGACCAAAAAATATAGACCTTAATCCAATTCAACGTTCATTGGTTTTTTTTTTTTTAATCTGTATTTATTTGCTGCCACTACAAACTACTGCTTTACTGGTTCAAGCAAATCTTTCTACCAGTGTAATAAGATAAGTATAGAGTCAACCTTAAATATCAAGATCTGTATACATTTGCACTATTTGTTCGACCATTCTGTAGGTATAAGAAGACTCACATTGTTTTAATTTCAACAGGGATTAATTTCTTCATAAAAAATCCTAACCTACGTAAACTTTAAATCTTTGCGTAACCAACAGGCCAAACGAAATCTTTTGAGTTTTCAAGCGTCTGATTCAAGTTGCATTTACAATAGACACCATATTTACCATTGTGTAACCCTTTAAAGATCACCGTTTAGTATGATATAAGCCATAAGTTGTGGAGAAAGTATCAAAAATGTTGTATTTGAAAAAGTGACCGTTTTAAAAGATACAAATGCTGTAATGGAAGGTGAACTGTATAGGATTGCGCTATAATAATGTGTTACAACCAGGCAGGATAAAAAAAGNCAAATGCTGTAATGGAAGGTGAACTGTATAGGATTGCGCTATAATAATGTGTTACAACCAGGCAGGATAAAAAAAAGCTCGTGAAGTAACAGAAGACAATGCAGCGCTCGAAGGGAGGTTTTTCTCTCTTTACTAATGGCGATGCACTTTTCTTCTGTCACTGCTGGACAGAACCAATAATCGCATCGCTAACTGATTATTCTAACCAAGTAATACTGGTTATACTCGAAATATGTCTTACATGTATGTATACTTTAATGGTTTAAACGGAGGTTGCATCAACAGAAATGTCATCTTGTCTAAATCTTACAATTAAATGTTCAAAACGGGTATTAATGTAAAATATAGCTTTTAAATTGTTGTATTTACCTGAAAGCTGTTATTTTCTAGATGTATTATTGTAAGCTCTATTTTATAATGTAGCTTTCAGCGAATGTAAATCCATGATTGCATAGAAAAATATGAGTTCTTGCCAAATGTGCAGATATTTTGAGGCAATTTATTTTATGTGTAAATCTTAATTAATGGTATGTGTCGTTAAAAGAACAAATGTATTTAATTGTTGCATAATAAATCTTATTTCCAAAACTGTGTATGCGTTAAACAAAGAGAAATTCCTCCAGGTAATGATGTACAGAATATTTATTTTACACATTTTGCACCGGATCCGAAAGAAAAAATAGCGCAAAAATACAACTTTCTCATATAAACAAAATACAAATTTAGTAAAAATTAAATCTAAGATATTAAAGCTGAAATTGCTTATAAACTGTCTTTAACTTGTTTCACTATATCTGTCAGTCTAAACAAAAAAAATGTAACTTAATATGCTATTGGTGACACATTACTTTTGGATTGTTCTATTGGCTATTTACATGTAAGATCCAGCTAATCAAATCCTAGAGGTAACAATGAAATAATTCCGGTTAGGTATTAAAACAACTCACTCCATAATAACGCGAGTTTCTTACTTCATTCGGGTTAAATTAAAATGGCTCTATTTTACGTCCTGCTCGCAAAAATAACTTGTTGTATAAGTGGCTGAGTTATATTTATCTTAAATATTAATTAATATAATGCACAAAGGAATTTCACGTGTAGTCCAAATATATTAAAATACAGCAACACAAGCTATACAGAGCCAGGGAAATAAAAATTACAACCTCAAAAATTAATCTTTTGAAATAAATATTTTAAAAATATTTGCTGTCGTTTTACAAGCGAAACGATGATAGTTATATTGAGTAAACCTGACCTCTCCTAAACAGGTTGGTGGTACAAAAATTTTTAAAGCATATCAAATGAATATTATATGTTTTTAATTAGACATGGGTAAATTCTGAATTAATGAATTACAACGTGGTGTTATCACAGAGCTCCAAAAAATATAAAATATGGCAAATTAATTTTTCGGCCCATCAAGGAAATACTTGCGTAGGGCTAGTAGCGGGACATCATGAGTAACAAATTGATAACTCGGTAAGTTATGGCTGGTTGAAGTTGTGTTTGGCATACTTGTGGAGTGCTACACTGAAGAGCCAAAAAAACTGGTACACCAGCCTAATATCGTGTAGGTCCTCCACGAGCACGCAGAAGTGCCACAAGACGACGTGGCATGGACTCGGCTAATGCCTGAAGGTATGCAGGAGGCATTTTAATCTGCGCCAATTTGAGAAAGGGTTGCACGTCTGTCACGTTTGATGATTCTCGTCAGTCATCGTTTGTCCCGTTCTTTCACGATCTTTTTCCGGCCGCAGCGATGTCGAAGATTTAATGTTTTACCGGATTCCCGATATTCACGGTACACTTGTGAAATGGTCGTACGTGAAAATCCAAATTTTATCGCTACCTTGGAGATGCTATGTCCCATCTCTCGTGCGCCGACTATAACACCACGTTGAACATGGTGTTATAGTTGATATAGTTGATAACCTGCCATTGTAGCAGCGGTAACCGATCTAGAAATTATGCCAGACGCTTGTTGTCTTATATAGGCGTTGCCAACCGCATCGCGTTACTCTGATTGGTTCCATACCTCTGTTATTTGCATACGCACGCCTATGCCAGTTTTTTTGGCTCTTCAGTGTACCGAAGTGAGGAAATGGGTCGAAAATGGAAAAGAGTACGTAAAGTAGGGATGGAAAGTGAGTAAAGTCGTCTTGCAAATAGAAACCGTTAAGGAGGGTGGGTAACATTCCAAGTATGAAGCCAATTATTGCTTGAACCGATTAAGAATGACGCAAGGAAGGGAGATATGTGGGCACTTAAATGGGGTTTCATACGATTAGGAAGGAACGTGACCAAGGTTAACAGGACGCATGTAACCGTGAAAGGTTAGGAATGCTGAAGTATCAATTAAGAACAAGTGGAAGGTTGGGGGCGGGCGAAGGGGAACGACACATTAGAATTACGTAAGATTGTGAAAGTTTACTGGGGTGAATAAGAGATGTTGCATGTAAAAATTATATACAGAATCGTTTAAAGGAATGGGCAGGGGAGATAACTGTTGTGTGTGTAAATGTACCGGGTGTTTTTGAACAACCTTTACAAACTACGCCAGGTTATTCCTCACGAAAATATAACACGTTAATAGGTATATGTACACTTTCCCACTTAAGTGGTTTTTAAGGAAGCTGTGAGCCTACACGAAATCCTAATTTAAAATAACTTCATGTGTGTTTAGTATGTTCCTTAACTGCCAGGCAACACACATTCTGTTTTGAGGGTTATGCGTGGATTTCTCGAAAACTTTCACCTGAGAGTGTTCCGTCAAGACGAACGTTTTTGTTAATTTTAATGTTCTGGTTCATAAAATGTCTTTAAAAGTCGCGTACATCTTAGGGTTGCACAATTTTATCCAAAAAGATCCCAACTCCCATTTTGACCGTCAAGGGGGATGATTTTGCCAACAGCGCTTTCCGAGGTGTAAGATATCTGTTCTACAAAACACCATTCACCTACTTGTTACTTAACCACAAGTAATTTCTAATATTTTTTAACGAAAATCATTTTAAAATTCAATTTTTGGAGATGCATAACTCCCTTCATAATTGGTTTAGGGGAGGAGTGTTATAAATATATGTGTGTGCGTGCGCGTGCGTAAACACAAGTTTTATTTTTTTCGTAAGCAACAACATAACCTGTCGTAGTTTCTGGTTCAAAGACATCCGGAATATAAAGTTCGAAAATTTGAGGGAAAGTAGCACTGGACGTAACTTTAAGACGTTTGAGGAAAACTTACATCCGCCAAATATGAAAGTGGTAGGTCAAATGGCGCGTAAATGATACACCGCCAAATGCGAATCACGCAAAAACGAACCTCGCCGCAATTCTGTCTCTTCCTAGTGTTTTGGAGTTGCGTAGTCCTAAATGGTAGCTGTATGTTTGCGTTCGAGCTCCTTAACCCATACCACTTTTTACTACTTTTTAAAATGTTCCATTTTTAAACAGGAAAAATTTAATTTTGATATATGTGTATATGACAATGGAAGAGGTGATTCACGTCAACACTACAGACTTGTTCGAATTAGGAAATGTTATGAGCATCATTAAGCTACAAATGTATCTTTGTTAGACACATCTCTGAAATCTATTCATCGTGTACAAACATTAATAATAATCTCTGAAGTAATATGAGCTATTTATCTCGGATAAAGCAAAAGACAAAAGTAACTATTCCTTACAGTTTTCCGTTAAAAATCTTCATTTGTGTGGCACAGTATGAGCAGCTGCAAACAAACTTAAGTCAGTAAACGTCATACCTATCGTTGTACTGAGACGTACGAAAATACATGTCACAACTTGTTCTACAAGAAACAATTTTGTTTTGTTATTAAATACACTAATTTTCATAAATATAATCACCCTGAAGACGCCATTACAGGGGTACGTAATATGGCACAGGTACAGGACATGGTAGCACGTATACAGAAAACACAAGCATATTGTACCACACCAAGCTTGTACTGCAGGGGATCAACACTTGCAGGATGCGCCTAGTATTGTGTTGGACCTTCCGTAGCACGGAGACAGGCGGCAATACGGTCGGTAATGGAAGCATGTAGACGTCAGATGTTCTCCTGAGGAAGAGCATGCCACAGCTGGCGCAACTGACCTTCCAAATCCGCCGCGGTTTCCACTAGCCGAAGTTGCTGCCCAATCTCGTCCCAAACGTACCTATTTGCAGACTTCGCGTCTGTGTGCAGGTGAGTTTTATGAGTTTGGAGTTGTACAAAACAGAAACGTGGTTGTTTGGACTAAAGAAGAGTTACGTTTGGAAAGAAACATTAGAGAGAATAGGATCGGCTACCACAAACGCAAAGTCTGCAATTAGGGATTTTTGAAATGTCAGGCAGGAAGAAAAGTATTCTTGTAAGGCAGTAGCCGTAGACCAATCGTTTTCAGATATTAACAAAAAAAGTCTAGAAAATCTGGAAAAGATTATCAATTTCGTAAAAACGTGTTTACGAAATTTTTATCAGAGAAAAGCCTATATCAAATTTCAAATTTTTAGTTCTGGCTGAAATTGGCGTGATTCTAAACATCGGATGACCAGAAACTTACCCTCGGGGCAATTCTACCTCATCCTATGGTTGGGAATGACGAGTCCTAAATGACAGTATGGCCAAGAAGAATAGTGGTAACAGGTATCAACTTGTGTTTCGAGTCGCTAACCCGTATTTTTCTGCATTTTGTAAACAACATTTTCAAAAAAAAAAATTCTGTTCCTCATATACAACGTGTTTCTAAATCATGGGGACAAACTTCGGCAGGAAATTCCTGACGAAAATATAGAACTACAATGTGAGTACCATTTTTCTCCTTAAATGATTACTAAGAGAGCTGTGCGCCCCTTAAAAATCCTCATCAGAATTGCCTTACCCTGTATTGGAGTTTGCCTACTTGGTATTCAACACACGTTCTGTTTTGAATGTTCAACATGAATTATCTCACAAACCGTTCACCTGAGAGTGTTCCGACAAGACGTCATTGTTTGTTAATTTAGATGTGCTGATTCAAAGGTTGTCTTTAAAAATTTATTAAAACTTATTGTTACAAAGTTTGATGCAAACATGAGTGCCAACAGCCATTTCCATAAGGAAGGGGGATTATATTACCGACCGCGATTTTAGAGGTGTAAGATCTCCTTTATACAAAACACCATGCTCCGATTTGTTGCTTAATCAGAATGGATTTCTAATATTTCCAAAACTAAACCATTTTAAAACTCTAATTTTGCTGGGGGGGGAGGCATAGCTCCCTTAATAATCACTTTTCGTCTTATATTTTCGTAAGGAATTGCCTGTCGAAGTTTGTCCCATATTTTATTAACACGTGGTATATAGGCCTACACACACACACACACACAAACAAAGTGAATAATATTTTGTTTCCGCACAGGCAAGCAACCAACTAATCCACATCACAACTCGCTTGGCGACTCGCAGTATATATTTCACATGAGTCCCGCCTCGAACAGCACAACGACTGTAAAGCGTACAAAGTCTAAATGAACAATCATATTGTGTGTAGAAATATGCAAGCGTAAACAAATTATACTAAAAATACAAACACATTCGTTTTCTTAAGTCCGTCTTCACAACCGTCACCATTTACATCAACTTGAATAGCTCTCGCCTAAGAGGATTTCATAATTATGCGGCGAGTTGCGGTACGCCACGACCGACGCTGGCAGTCGACGACGAATATCTTTCTTGTTTTTGCAATAAAGGTTTGGATTGTCGCCGGCCACCGGAGATACAGACAGTGCTGTAATCTGTTAACCTGCAAGGATGTTCTCACTGAGATGCGAAAAACGTACGAAAGGCAATGCTTTTTTTTCTCTCATTTTATTCGCTAACGGTTTATTTTTTAGTGTGATAGTACTTTCTTGCCTTAAAACAATATATAAAAATTAGACATGGTCATTCAAAACACGAACTACTCGTCAGCCATCGGAAAACACTACACTTCTTTTTCTTAAAAGAGTAAACTAAAACTATATAAATCGGGACTAATATAAGTACACTGAAGAGCCAAAAAAAAAACTGATATAGGCGTGCGCATGTAAATAACAGAGGTATGGAACCAATCAGAGTAACGCAATGCGGTCGGCAGTTAGATCGGTTACTGCTGCTACAATAGCAGGTTATCAAGATTTAAGTGAGTTTAAACGTGTTGTTATAGTCGGCGCACGAGAGATGGGACATAGCATCTCCGAGGTAGCGATAACATTTGGATGTTCGAGTACGACCATTTCACGAGTATACCGTGAATATCGGTAATCCGGTAAAACATCGCATCTTAGACATCGTTGCAGCCGGAAAAAGATCGTGAAAGAACGGGACAAACGACGACTGACGAGAATCATAAAACATGACAGACGTGAAACCCTTTCTCAAATTGGCGCAGATTGGATTTGTGGACTGCCCNATGTTCGAGTACGACCATTTCACGAGTATACCGTGAATATCGGTAATCCGGTAAAACATCGCATCTTAGACATCGCTGCAGCCGGAAAAAGATCGTGAAAGAACGGGACAAACGACAACTGACGAGAATCATAAAACATGACAGACGTGAAACCCTTTCTCAAATTGGCGCAGATTGGATTTGTGGACTGCCCTGCAGGATTCATGGTGTGAATAACCTCCTGGATACCTTCAGACAATAGTAGAGTCCATGCCACGTCGTCTTGCGGCACTTCTGCGTGCCCGGGGGGCTCTACACGATATTAGGCATGTGTACCAGTTTTTTTGGCTCTTCAGTGTATATCTCCAAACAATTTATTGTGTACAATTTTTTTCTTGTTTTCCTCAGCTACTTGCTATTTTATTTGATAAAACGTACACAAATGTTATTCTTACTATGCCCCGTCGCTCGTTCAACGCTCTCGACGCCAATCGCCAGCGTCAAAGCTCTGATTGGCTGAAGCTTGTCGCGCCAAATCGCGTGGCGTTGCTCACTTGTGAAACCCGCTTTAAAATGTATAACATTCCTNTTGGCTGAAGCTTGTCGCGCCAAATCGCGTGGCGTTGCTCACTTGTGAAACCCGCTTTAAAATGTATAACATTCCTTGTGTTAGCAACCCCTTTTTTCCCATACATCAGTACAGAACGTAAATAAAAATAAAATACTATATGCTTGAAAATAACCACATAGCATTTGACAGTTTTCAGAACAGCAGCAAGGTAAGGTACAAAAAAACAGCAATAGTAGGTTTTTTTTCTGTCTCTATAAAAATTTGTAAGTACTGTTTATTTATAAAAATATTGATAACAAATTATAAAAACATANTTGGCTGAAGCTTGTCGCGCCAAATCGCGTGGCGTTGCTCACTTGTGAAACCCGCTTTAAAATGTATAACATTCCATGTGTTAGCAACCCCTTTTTTCCCATACATCAGTACAGAACGTAAATAAAAATAAAATACTATATGCTTGAAAATAACCACATAGCATTTGACAGTTTTCAGAACAGCAGCAAGGTAAGGTACAAAAAAACAACAATAGTAGGTTTTTTTTTCTGTCTCTATAAAAATTTGTAAGTACTGTTTATTTATAAAAATATTGATAACAAATTATAAAAACATAGGTTTCGTAAAAAAAAATAGGTACTGTTCCGTAATGAATATACACATAAGGAGGAATTATGTCATCGTTCATCGAATCATATAGAAAGTGGCCATTTCAACTTTGGTTACACGCAAAAAACACATGTTCACGCCTATAATATTCGTAAAATAGGATAGAATACATTAATTCTTATTTAGAAACTTCGAGGTTCAATCTTGCAAGAAAACATCCTCGGATACCAAAACCTGTTATTACTACTTTGGTTCACACTTAATTCTTCGCTTTAGAAAGCCCTGCTTCGTAAATAATTTTAAACCATTTTTATCCATCAATTGTAAGAAATTGGCATTGCGAAGGAGTAGAACGCAAATGGGAATTATGGTGCAATGGATCATGAAGATGGAGTGTGTAATGGGAAAGTAGTTGGTCAAAATTCGCCTTTTTAACGCCAAAATATCCCGTTATTCACTCAAGATCTTCCAAAATAGAATTCTAGTTCAATTAAGTCAGAAGTTTTGTCCAAAAACTAAAAAGGTGGGTTCGAAGCTTTTCGATGTGTGAGTCAAAAAGTCCGCAAATCAAGAAATGCGAACCAAGAAGGACAGCGGCCATGTTTGTTTACAACATTGACCCTGACCACCATATTGAATATCCATGACCTTAACCCCAGGTGACACTAAACCTGAAAGTTAAAAAAAAAAAATTTCAAAAGATCGTTATAAAAAAAGTGAAAAATATGACGACAATTATGTTACTGACCCCTACAGGCATCTTGAATATCTATGAGCTTAGCTTTGAATCCAGCTGACGTTAAATGCTAAAAATCAACAGAAAACACAACAATCACTAGAAAATTGTGAAAATTGAAGATAAAACTACACTGTTTATCCCAACCGTCATCGTAGATTTCCGTGACTTTAGCCCCAGGGAACTTAAACTCAAAAAAAAGAAGAAAAAAATCGTAAACGTATTAACAAGCGGGGATAAAATTACGTTATTGACGCCAACTGCCATCCTGGTTTATCTAACCTTGACCTTGACCCGGAGTCAATTTGAACTCGGAAAAAGTCGTCAAAAATCATAAAATCCGGAGAAATTTTTAAAGTTCTAATTATAAAAAATGGAAGTTGTATAAAAATATAAAATATAAAAACAGTATTAATAAAACGTTATTAGTATAAGAATCGCAAGATGTAATAAAAATACTTGTGTGAAAAATTCAAACTTTGTAATCTAAGTAAATTTAGGAGAAATAAGAAAATAAATTTTTAAAGAATTTATTGTAGTATGCTCAGGGTTCGATTCTCGTAAAGATGGCAGAGCGCATACACTCACAGCATGGCGACCAGCAGACGACTGACCCACACAGCTATATTTCATTGGCTATTTAGTTGGTACTTAACACAACACTCCCCTCCCATGAATCATTGACTTTATGTCATACCCAAGCGACCTCCCTCCCAAACCCCGTCGCCCCTTCGTCCACAATTTGCCTACTGAAGCACGACCTCTACCACTACCGCTAGACTGCGCTAGTGATTTAATTATGGCACAATATTGCTCGCTCGTAGTTGGCTGTTGATGATGTGACATACCAACTTCTGCAGATATGTCCAAAGTCGCGCCACATCGCAGTTCTTCGTCACATGCAAGGAGTGACATTCGCTGTATTTTCTCTGGTCGTTTTCATCCATTCGGTCAAGGGGTTAATTTAATGTTTGACTCTTAGATAACAGTACGAGGAGTATTATCGGTATTGCTAGTAATCTCTAAATAGTATAAAACAAAGTCGCTTATCCGCGTCAGTCTGTGTATTCGCTTACTAAACTACTTAATGAATTTTGATGTGGTTTTCAACATCATTTAGATAATTTCTTGAGGAAATTTGGGGTATAATACATTTATATTTAATGTAAGGATAGTAGATAAATGTCGAACCGTTTTTAATAAAGTCGTAAAAAAAACTGCTTTTAGGGCGCTTACATGGCTTGCGCTGACTAAACCATAAGAGATACATCAAATTAATGTTCTAAATAATTGTAGCTCTCAAAAAGGTCTACAGAAAAGTCCGCGATAGCCTAAGTTTATATTTTAAGAATGACCGACAGTAACCATTTTTGTCTTTCAAAGATTCACTGTAAAAACTGAAATTGTTACCGGGCGAAGCCGGGCCAATTCTCTAGTTCCATGTATACCTTTTCCCAACGAAGTGAAATATGCCACTGGACCTTCTTAGCTTTAAATTAACATATCGGGATCACTTATTTATAATAAATTCTGTGTCGCGTCGAGTAGTCTCCATAACAACCAATAATAAAATTTAATTTCAAAAAATAGGTGCAGTTATACAAAACATATTTGCATTATTTTGATCAGATAAGAGAAGAATATCGTTCATCAGCTCAAAATAAAGTTTGAGATGATGGTTCAATAAAATCAAATCTATGGCTCCCGTACTACTACACTAAACCAACAACATTTGGCAACAGGACGGACAGACAGTCACTTAAATTTGAAAATATGCCCATCTATGTGAGTGATGAAATCGGAAAGGTCGTAAAATTATGTAAAGAAAAACAAGCTAAAAAGAAGAAGAAAAGTTCAAAGAGCTTGGTTCAGGGTGAGCATTCGCATCTACCGCTTTATTTATATATATACACTGGAAAGCCAACAAAAACTGGTACACCTGTCTAATATCGTGTATGGCCCCCACGAGCACGTAGAAGTGCCGCAAGATGGCGTGGCATGGACTCGACTAATGTCTGAAGGTATGCAGGAGGCATTTCACAACATGAATCCTGCAGGGCAGTCCACAAATCCATAGGAGTGCGAGGTGGTGGAGATCTCTTCTGAACAGCACGTTGCAAGGCATCCCAGATATGCTCAATAATGTTCTGTCTGGTGATTTAGGTGGCCAATGTAAGGGTCTAAAGTCTGAAGGGTGTTCCTGGAGCCACTCGGTAGAAACTCTCGACGTGTGGGGCGTCGCATTGTCCTGCTGGAATTGTCCACGTCCGTTGGAATGCACAATCAACATGAATGGGTGCAGGTGATCGGACAGGATGCTTGCGTATCTGTCACCTGTCAGAGTCGTATCTAGGCGTATCAGGGGTCCCATTTCACGCCAACTGCACACGCCCCATACCATGATAGAGCCGCCTCCACCAGCTTGAACAGTCCCCTGTTGACATGTAGGGTCCATGGATTCATGAAGATGTCTCCATACCTGTACACGCCCATCCACCCGATACAATTGTAAACGAGACTCGTCAGACCAGGACACGTGTTTCCAGTCATCAACAGTCCAATGGCGGTGTTGGCGGGCCTAGGCGAGGCGTAAAGCTTTGTGTCGTGCAATCAACAACGGTACACGAATGGGCCTTCGGCTCCGAAAGCCCATATCAATGATGGTCCATTGAGTAGTTCGCACGCTGGCACTTGTTTATGCTTCAGCATTGAAATCTGCGCCAATTTGAGAAGGGTAGCACGTCTGTCACGTTTAATGATTCTCGTCAGTCGTCGTTTGTCCCGTTCTTTCACGATCTATTTCTGGCCGCAACGATGTCGAATATATGATGTTTTACCGGATTCCCGATATTCACGGTACACTCGTGAAATGGTCGTACGTGAAAATCCAAATTTTATTGCTACCTCGGAGATGCTATGTCCCATCTCTCGTGCGCCGATTATAATACCGCGTTCAAACTCACTTAAATCTTGATGACCTGCCATTGTAGCAGCAGCAACCGATCTAGCAAATTTTCCAGACGGTTGCTTTCTTATATAGGCGCTGCCGACATCATCGCGTTACTCTGATTGGTTCCATACCTCTGTTATTTGCATACGCAAACGTATTCCAGTTTTCTTGGCTCTCCAGGGTATTTTGTATAATATATTATATATATAACAAGCATATTAAAATATTAGACTCTCTGTGACTCCTGCATGTGGGAACAGTGTTAGTGGGTTTTCTTATAATGTTCCTATATTTTACTTTAAAATACATGGAAGACCTTCTGTGGGAATAAGTTGGGCTCCTTACTAGAGAAGTTCAAGAAATGTTTCGTTAACTAGATGGATTGTTCGTGATGTGTTACATGAAGTGACTGGAGATGGCGAATTCATACAATAGATTAATGGTTCACGTCGGGGAAAATGCAGATGCTTCTGGGCATCGAAAATGTCGGTGAGTGTGTCTCATCAATTCAAGCCTTATTAGATGGGACAACTTCGTCGGTTGTAGGCATACTCATGTGTGTGCTGCGTCGAAGGAGTGTTTTCCATTATCTAGTCCTTTGGCTTGAGACTTCGTTGGGCAATAGAATGTCAAAAATTTTGAGTGCGATGTGACAGAAGCATGGATATGGAGACAGCTCAAATGGATGACTCGTGACAGGACTCGTATTGTGGTTCTATAAGTGTTTCGCAAAATATTACAGGATAAAAATTATATGCAAATAACATATCATGTTTATATTCATATTTTAAAATACATATTATTGTCAAAAATTCGTGCTTCACCAACGGAAAATTCCAATTTCTCGGGAAGCCTGATTGGATAGCTACACTATACCTAATATTTACTGAACTACTCAAGGCTCATCTTTGCTCGGTGGGCTACAGCTGGTATGGCTTGAACTGAATCGCGGCAAGCTTTGAAACATTTTTCGTGGGTTGGGCCTTGGTTAGCGAAATGACTCCCGGCATGCTTTGAGGCATTTTTCATAGCTCATGTCTTGGTTCGCATTATGTCCCATCATATGCTTTGAGGCATTTTTTCGTAGCCCAGACTTTGCTTAGTGATGTGGCTCGCGATTCTTTTCGCATCATGTTCCGATAATCATAACTCAATTAGCTGCATTATCGCGATGGGCGAGGTGTTTCGCGAAGATTTTCTCGAAGAGCACCGCAAATAAATTCGTGTTATGCGACGTGTTTCTATATTTGTCGAAATAAATCTGTTGGTATGACCTTATTGTATGGTTGGTTGGGCAAGTCGGTCCATCTTGCAGGTTGGTCTGGAGGAATAGAATGGTAGAATGGTTAGGTTGGTTGGTGAGGTTGGTCTTGTTGTTTAGTCTTTACAGTTGGTAATGGCCTGCTAGTTAGGTTGGTATATTGGCATATTCGTCTGGTATGGCCAGCTGGCTTGGTCATTTTTTATGGTTTTTTATGACTGGTCGGTCTGGTCAGTTGGTTTGGTCGTTTGGTATGGTTGGTTTAGTTAGTCCAGTCATTCTGTGCAGTTGGTTTGTCTTGTTGTTTGGTATGACCAGTCGGTCTTGATGGTTGTTTAGCCTGGTTGGTTGGTATTGGTGTTTGGTGTGGATAGCTGGTATAGATAGTCTGTATGGTTAGTCGCTCTCGTTGGTTTGTTCAGTTGGTTGGTCTTATGGTTGGTATTGTCCATTGCTCTTGCAAGTTGTTAAGTCTTATAGGTTGGTATTCCAATCGGCCTTGATGGTTGTTGATGTTTCTTTTATAGGTTTCTTTTTGAGATGTATTGGTGTGATATGTTGGTATGGTTGGCTTGTATGCTTGGTTGATCTTGATGGTTGGTATGGCTAATTGGTGTTGCTGTTTGGCATTGTCAATTTGTATGACAGGTATGGCTATTGGTATCGACAATTGGCATGACTATTATAGTTGGTATAGTGGTTTGATATGGATTTTTGCTACAGTCGGTTAGTATGGACCTTTTTTACAGATGGTATGGTCTCTATGGCTGGTGTGGTAGGTTGGTCTTGTTGATATGGCCTGCTGGTTTTGGTGAACGATCTGTTCGGTTGGTATGGCCAGTTTGTATTTGCTATTGTTATAGTAGGTCGTTATGAAAGGCATGACCATTGGTATCGCTATTAGGTATGACTGGTATGGTCATTTCCTATGAGTTTTTGATACACTCTGTTGGCATGGGCATTTGTTATAGCTTATGTTGTCTTTATGGCTGGTATTGTCTGTATGGCTGATATGTTCGGTTGTTATTATATGCTTGTGTGGACATTCAGCATTTTGACATAGCGATAAATGTAAATTTGTTCATTGTAACTGTTTAGTAGCAATGATGTTCACACAATTTAACTGAACTGAATTGGCAATGATAAGGTATGTTTACTAATAGTTTAGATTGAATTACTGTATATTGGCAATGTGTTATATCACCTATGCTTATAAAATCACTTCTCTCATAATGCGACATATCGGTGTTGGCCTGAGTTTGGTGGCTCTATTGCGAATGATTCGAAATTGTGACCAACTATGCTTATACAAAGGTCAAATCCACCCCGAACAGTGATCTTTGTATGTTTCTTCCTCACTTTCCTATGCAGAACTTTGCGATCTTTCTGATCTCATCGGTCACATACTCGTGCATATTCTTAGTTTTAATTGCCTATTTGTTTGTACCTTCGTCGAATGTTGGTTTTGTATAGTCGCATAGGACCCACCTTGACCATTATCTCGATCTTCATTGGTGTGACGACGAACGACACACTCCTTAATTAGGGTAAAAATAATGTTAATGCACTTTGTAGAACTGCATCTGTTTTCGCAAATGCACTCTTTTATTGATCCTAAACAACGTTTTTGACTCAAAGAAGCCATTAATATTAACATTCCCAGAACCTGCCACGATTCTGCGGGCCTAACTAACATACAAATTTAATTTATTATATTAATCCCTTGGTGTAAATGTTTAAGGTAACTAAACTTGATGTGACACAGAATCGATTGCAAGTAACTGATCCTGATATGTTAATTTAGATCTATGAATGTACAGTGTCATATTTTATGAGGTTATACTAGTAAAAAAATGGTTCCTTTGGGCATAAGGACATGGTGTATAGGAGCAGGAGTCGGCCGAGTGCTATTCTGTCGTGTTACCTAGCCACCATCTTGTATCCAGGTGACCTTAATCTTGACCTAGCACAAGTATCCTTTACCTCGTGCCCGTAACCTTAAACAACATTGAAACCAGAAATTCCCAAAAAAAAATATCCAAGAATGGTTAACAAATTTCCAAAAATTCTAAAATTAAAAACTTTAACAAAGTTTGAAAAGAATTTTTTAAAATTGGGAAAAATATTTTATGGCTTGCATGGAGGAGGTTCGGGGTTAAAAACCAATATGGTGGAGCACACATCCCCCCAGCACGAATACCAGCAAATGACTGAAAACACGCCGCCATTTTTTCATTGGCTAATACAGCATGTCCTCCCCATCCTATTTCTCACCCATAGCTCGACAAGTTCACCCCTAAAAACACATTTTTACTGGCTCCCCTCTAAAATCTCATTGGTTTTATGCCAGACTCTCACCCATCCTTACCACAGTTGTTATTGGCTCTTCTAGTCCCACACCACCGAACCCAATCACCAATGGTTTGTATTAGTTGTTTAATTGTCCCCATTTCCCGTCTCCACCTATCATATATTTTATTGGCTTTAAATCACACCTGAAACCCACCCCATCGCCACTATCTCGTCGTTTACTAGCAACTTCGCTCCACTGCATCTCTAATCACCCCATCCCCCTCAAGGCGACCACTCCTCTCCCACCAATAAATTTAACCTGCTCTTCAATGTGTATTTATTCTGTTCGCTTTCACCCCACCGCTATAGTCCGACCAATTATTCGCCCTCGCTCAATCACATATAACTACGCCCATTGTTTTCGGGACTGTCTGTTAGAACGCACTAGTGGGGAAAAGTAGTTCATATGAACAAAGTTACCTCATGCCACACTTCCTCATCTGATGCGAGAGGAGACAGGGCGCTCTATATGTTTGGGCCAACTAGCGTTAAAAAAAATATGTATCCTCATAAAATACGATACAAAAATGTCCTAATATTATTTTCATTTATATATCATATATCGATTTTACACTGGAGAGCCAAAAAAACTGGTATAGGCGTGCGTATGCAAATAACAGAGGTATGGAACCAATCAGAGTAACGCAGTGCGGTTGGCAGCGCCTATATAAGACAACAAGCGTCTGGCAAAGTTGCTAGATCGGTTACTGGTGCTACAGTGGCAGGTCATCAAGATTTAAGTGAGTTTTAACGTGGTGTTATAGTCGGCGCACGAGAGATGGGACATAGCATCTCTGAGGTAGCAATAAAATTTGGATTTTCGCGTACGACCATTTTGCGAGTGTACCGTGAATATCAGGAATCCGGTAAAACATCAAACCTTCGACATCGCTGCGGCCGGAAAAAGATCGTGAAAGAACGGGACAAAAGACGACTGACAAGAATCATTAAACATGACAGACGTGCTACCCTTTCCCAAATTGGCACAGATTTTAATGCTGGGGCATCAACAAGTACCAGCGTACGAACTATTCAACGGACCATCATTGAAATGGGCTTCCGGAGCCGAAGGCCCATTCGTGTACCGTTGTTGACTGCATGACACAAAGCTTTACGCCTAGCCTGGGCCCGCTAACACCGCCATTGGACTGCTGATGACTGGAAACACGTTGCCTGGTCTGACGAGTCTTGTTTCCAATTGTATCGGGCGGATGGACGTGTACGGGTATGGAGACATCCCCATGAATCCATGGACCCTACATGTCAACAGGGGACTGTTCAAGCTGGTGGAGGCTCTTTCATGGTATGGGGCGTGTGCAATATGGCGTGAAATGGGACCCCTGATACGTCTAGATACGACTCTGACAGGTGATAGATACGTAAGCCTCCTGTCCGATAGCCTACACATATTCATGTCCATTGAGAATTCCGACGTATGTGGACAATTCCAGCAGGACATTGCGACACCCCCCACCACGAGAGTTTCTACCGAGTGGCTCCAGGAACACCCTTCTGATTTTAGACCCTTTCATTGGCCACCTAAATCACCAGACATGAACATTATTAAGCATATCTGGGATGCCTTACAACGTGCTGTTCAGAAGAGATCTCCACCACCTCGCACTCCTATGGATTTGTGAACTGCCCTGCAGGATTCATGTTGTGAAATGCCTCCTACATACCTCCATGCATTAGTCGAGCCCATGCCACGTCATCTTGCGGCACTTCTGCGTGCTCGCGGAGGCCCTACATGTCATTAGGCAGGTGTAGTAGTTTTTTTGGCTCTTCAGTGTATTTGCAACAGCGACAGCGCAGTACCCGTACCTTTACTGTTACGCCTCGTTTGCATTCTCCCAATGTGCTCGAAAATATAAAATGATCAGTGGTGCGCAGAATGCAGATTGCGGTTCACACAAGTGTGAGAAGCGTCGCGAACACTTTTTTTTTACATTAGGCAATAGGGGCCACGGTGGCTGAGCTGTTAGTCTGCTCGCCTCCCACCAAGGCGAACCGGGTTCAATCCTAGGCCGGGTCACTCACGGATTATCACATGTGGGAATCTTGCCGGACGATGCAGCTGGTCGGCGGGTTTTCTCGGGATCTCCTGTTTCCCCGCTCTTGCATTCTGGCGCTGTTCCATTCTCACCTCATTTCACCCTCATCGTCTCTCACGACCTCGTTGTTAAGCGCCACCCAAATCTGTTCGCTCACTCAGTTTTCCAAAAAAAAATTATAATCTGCAGACACGCAAATAGCTTAGGGCTGTGGGTCCCTCACTAGCTAAAATGGGATTCGTCACCATTCACAGTAATAACCAGAAGATAAAATTCCAACATCGCACAGGCTGCCATTACGTCCCCCAGAATCCGAACATGTTCTGAGGTGAATAATTAAAACACGATTTGGGAGGCCGTAACTGCATTCCATTACAGTCTAAAGACTTACGTCGCCTAAAACCTGAGTGGATTCCCGGAGAATATTTGCACTTTTTTAACCCCATGGGGTAAAAGTCGTTGTTAGATCACCACATCATCATGTCGATAATAAAGTTTAATTTATGACTTTATGGTAACTTTGCAAAACATTCCGGTAAAGGCGGGTATTCGAAACGAAAAATAAAGCCATGCATGGAGGCAAAAACATCGAAAATACATAAAAATCCTGTATATAAAAAAATAAATAATGGGAATTAAGCATGCAAAGAGCATGGTTCAAAGTAAACATTGACGAAAAATCATTCAATTAGTGTGTGAATCAACAAGCTTGTCCACTTTGTTAAATATAGTTTTTTTTATTCTTGTTGGGAAAAAATCTTGTGTATTGTACGAATACGATACGCTGCTTTCTTTAAAGTAATCACAGTTATAATAACCCAAAACAGAGTAAAAACCTCTTCCCTGCCCCTCAGAATGTTACATGCACATTGGGGACACCATGTATTCCCCCACCAGGCTATAGACGCTTATTACAAAAAAAAAATATTTACTTACAAAGTAGTATATATATGGCGACTTTGGTACAGGCATCTGGCATGTCGGAGTTGGAGTTGTCTGCCATGACGTCACAGGCGGAGGTCGTGGCCGGCGGCCTGGGTTGTCCATTCTATCAACACAATTGCCTGTTTCACCACAAAAATTACTTCCGAAATTAATTATTTTACCAAAAATCACTTTTTTTACCAAAACCTTTTCAAAAAATGGAGAAATTAGCAAAGCGGATTTGAAGCCCCTCAAAGCAAGAGCCGAAAAATCCTCAGTCAAGCACGAGGATTAGAGGCTCTTAGCGGAATAAGCCACTTAATCCTCAGAGCAGGAGGGGAGGATTCGAGACTCCGAGGCAGGTCAAGCGGACCGGGGAGGATCAGCAGACCTGGCCCCCTTCCCTGATCATCATCATCCTGCACCTACCACGTTCCTACCCCGCTACATCCACCCTTCCCTCTCATCGCACTCCTCTTTGCCTTCGCCTCAGTCTCCCCCCTCCCCCCTTCAAAACCCTGGTAATTATTATAAAAAATCGCAAAAATTACTTTCAAAATCTAAAAAAATCAAGAAACATATAATGTTAACCTTACAGTCATCCCACCATCCTCACCATTTCCCTTCTCACCTACACCCTCCAATAATAAAAAATCGAGAAAAATTGCAAAAAATAGAAAAAAAAATTAATGGAGGAACATTCAACATTAACCTCACTCTTATCCCACCATCCTCACCTCACCTTCTCCCAAAATCATCCCTCCCAATAAAAAAGTTGCAAAAAAAATTTTCAAAATTTTTAAAAATCGACAAACACATAACGTTAAACTTACTCTCATCCCACTAACCTCACCACACCCCCTCCCAATAATAAAAATCGAAGAAAATCGAAAATAAACCGAAAGAAACTAATAAAAGTATTGGAACATATTACATCACTAACTCCGACACCCATTTTGGATGCCGATGGCCTTGACCTTAACCCCAATGACCTTGAAAACAAATAATTTAGAATAAATTCATAAAAAACTGATCCGATCCCCATGTTGTATGTTGGCAACCTTAACCTTAATCCCATTGGGATTAAACTCTAAAAATTGAGAAAAAATGGTAAAAAAAAATCGAAGAAACATTAGTCAAAATCTACGAACATAATACGTTAATACTCCGACCACCATGTTGAATGTTGGCGAGCATAAACTTAACCCAAATGACTTTGAACTCGTAAAATTAAGAAAAATTGCGAAAGATTACAGAAAACGTAAAAAAAAAAAACCATACAGTAAAAAATAACAATACCTAATACGGAAAACCAAGATGGGTGTGTGTGGCCCTAAAAGTTCGATTCTCGTAAAGATGGCAGAGCACAGCCATTCCCTGGTACGATTATCAGCAGAAGTCTGAACACCCACCTCTATATTTCATTCGCTATATATAGCCGATCAATCTTACGAGCCCCAAACCGAATTATTGACTTTATGTAGCACATATACCCCTTCCCCCTACGACAACACACCTCTCGTCACTCTACTTCCCTCGCCATTTATTAACCATAGCTCAGCCACCATCAACATTTACGCATGTTACCATCCATTCAACCGACTCCCCCCCCCCTTCCCAACAACACAAAATAACTCGCAATAGATTATCCCCTCGCCATCTACCCTCACCATCAACCAACCACACGATTCTCCACCCCTCTGCCTTCCACTAAACTAAACCCCAACTGGTTCCTGAAGAGACGTAACTCTATCCAAGACTGGTTCTAGCAAAGGCCAATTCATGCAAAAAATGGCTAGAACAGTGGTCAATACCAACTTACCATACCACCCAGCTATACCAACAGTCGATGACAATAACATTGAAAAGGTCTACTAATATGAATGACCAGGCCAACTAACTAGTTGCGAAACATTCCTGAAAAATATTCCTGAAAAATATTCCCCAGTTCATTAGTTCGCCTTATAGAACCCAGCCGATTTTTTAATCGGCCCGAGTAAGGCCTGATACTTCAGATCCTACCATGGCCCCTCCTCCTGCACACACTCGCATAAATTTTATCAAAAACAGAATCCCGCAAACGATTCTACACACCATTTAATTAATAAGTATTTCAGAGAAGCAGAACAGTCTGAGTAAGAAATTAAACTCACATTCTTATGTATACATAAATTTAATTTATTTACCTGTTATATATATTCTATCTTTCTAATTATTTTATAAATTCGATATTTATATTTCTCAGATGTTTGCAAATCATGGATATTAGCCAACCGTCTCATATGATATAACACCGATTCATCTTGTTGCAAAGCGATCAAATGCCTGAGTCTATCATAAAGTTAATTCCGGTTTTCGGTAAACAAGTAGTCAGTATTCTCAGCGTCTTCTGCCATCTTCATTTCGCACGTTGCGGCAAATGAACGAGCGTTCTTGACGCCTTCGGCCTTTTTCACGCCACTTGTCGAAGGAAATTCGTTGGTGAAATGTGTGGGAACGTAGAGATAATCCTCATCCTTCTGATCAGATACTTCATCAACAGTGTCTTTATAGTCATTATCATCAATGCTGTCTTCATGATCGTCTTCACCTCCTATTTCATCCTCAATATCAAGTTTACTTTTCTTTGTAGGTGTCGCATGCTCATCATCAGTATTTAGAGCCGACGACCATTTATTTTTAAGTTCGTAGACTTCACGCGAAAGTCTAGCAATTGTACATCCCATCCAAACCGACTCTAATACACTTATTCCGTCTTTAGCATTAACTGTCTCATCATTATCGCCTGACAAATCAGTACTTACCGATGCAGCATGGGGGTATTAGCGACATCACTTGCTGGCTTCCAGTAGACGAACCCTTGCATATCTCGGTGTTTCCCTTCAATGTATCACCTTGCATAAACTGCATGGTACCAATGTCGTAATGCTTTATCGCGCGAAAAGGACTTCTCGTACAGATGGTTCTCTCATGTCGCTGAGCATGGCAGCTTTTGCTGAAGATCTTCCCAAAGTAGCAACACTGTTTTCCATGTAATTTTCCAGCATTGGGAGAAGGTACATCGATAGAGGTAAGCTCTATAGTAAACTTCGCACAATCATTGGCTTGCATTATATTCATGAAAAAGCTGACGTTCTTTCTAGAGTAGCAACTTGTGTGTCTAACTTTCCCTAGTTACTGCTCTATATATAAATTTAATAACATATTTTATCACTAATATGTAAGCATTTTTATGCGTCCATTCAACCAGACATTTTATCTATTTCCTTGATCACATTGCCATGTAGTTACATCTTCAACAGTTTCTTCCAGACAAGTTCTTTGCTCAACTTGAACTCATGCTCCTCAAATGACCCTTCCTGCTCCGAAAATGACCCCTAAATGGCCCCTCCTTCCTCGCAAATGACCCCTCGAGCTCTGCAAATAGCCCCTTCTGCTCCGCAAATGGCCCCTAAATGACTCTTTCTGCTCCACAAATGACTCCTAAATGACTCTTCCTGCTCCGCAAATAATATCTTCTGCTCTGCAAATTACCCCTAAATAACCCCTCCTGCTCCACCAATGACCCCTTTTGCTCCACAAATGACCCCTTATGACCCCTAAATGACCTCTGACTGAGGTGCATGTGGTGCTGATTGTGGTCTGTGCGGTGTTGATTGAGGTGCATGTGGTGCTGATTGAGGTCTGTGCGGTGTTGATTGAGGTGCATGTGGTGCCTATTGCGGTGCTGATTGTGGTGCCGATTGCGGTGCTCATTGATGGAAAGATTGCAAGATTAGTACAATGCAATAGTTTTTATATTTACAGGCAATTGTGTCGATAGAATGGCCGTCCGCCGCCCACGACCTCCACCTGTGACAACTCCGACTCCGACATGCCAGATGCCTGTACCAAAGTCGCCATATATACACTACTTTCCAAGTTTAAAATCGGTAGATTTTAAAATACAGGCAGCAGAAAAAAATTATTCCCATACAAAAACCCAATGTGCAGCGATAAATCTAGCCGTTATTGTAAGCATCAGTAGTTTTCACTCTTTATGGACCACATAAACAAAAACACAGGGTTTTTTTTTTTTTCAAAATGCAAGTCTCCTGTGTGAAACACAGAATTTCTCTACCAATAAGATTTATAGTAGAGACGCACATATACAGCTCTCGTAATTTAGCACAATCGGATAAATATGAATTTTAAAAAAAGACGTCAACCTTCGTGTTTACTAACCATTAAATATAGGGCCCCTCAAGATAATTCTCAGTCACCCCACACGTGATAAAACCATACCTCGCGAAAGGCAATTTTTTCCTTATTCGGTAAACTCCACAAATTTATCCCACAGCATGCCTAGTAAGTTAAATGCCGCACTTCTATTATATGATTATTGAATAGGTAAACAGGAATAAAACAATAGTTATTCAGTTGATTATAAGAGAAAGGTGTTGTGGCATGTACTCTCACATCGATTCTGCAACATTAGCATTGAGCTTTCAGAATGATGAGCCTTCTTCATTTTGGGCAAAGAAAAAATCTCTTATTAAAAATCACAGCACCTAATAATAACTTACGCAGGTAAGTATGTGCGAATAAATCGCTAAATCAAGCACAAATATTTATTTGATATCAGTGATTCACATTACGATTTACTAGTATTTTTCAGGCATTTCGAGCTACCATTTTGCATTTATCAGGTATTTAGGGGCACCACTTTGCACACGATTCGTTGGTGGACCATTCAATAACACTAGAAATATATTCCGAAACTAGCTATTATTATTCTCTTCGCATCCCAATGTGCGAGGTATTTCATATGCTGATGCATATATTAAATAAAATACCACACCCACAATTTTTACATAGTGTTCAAATAGTGGTAAACCGTTTGGAAAAAACCTCGCACAGTATCCGATTCGCATGCTTCCGCAAATACGTGCGCGCTTACTTTAACAAAAAAAAAAAGTTTACCTCGTAGCTCGGGAACACTGAGACATTTTGAATAGAAAAATATAAATACTCATAAGAAAACATTCCACAAAAAAATAGCATAATCGATAATAGGCCTTACACTTTGATGGAAGAGTCGAACATTAAAACACCTACCAGACAAAATGTTAAAATAGACCAGAGAAAAGATAATGATATGTTACCCCTCGCATGGGACAAACAGCTGTGATGTGACGCTATTTTGGACACATGTATTATCTGCAGAAGTCAACTGTAGAGCGATTATTGGGACTTTGGCACATCGGGACCTGGGACCGGAGCATCCGAGCTGTTCGTGCTCTGTCATTTCGGTCGGCCGGCGGCCTTCCTGGATTCGTGTGTCCTTGACCTTGACCTTTGACCCCCAAAATCCAAAAATATACTAATTATATTTAAAAAATTATTTTAATTTTTTTTAATTGTCAAAAAATGTATTTAAAATTATTATTTATAAAAAAGTTAAATTTACGGAGGTCCCCTCACCCCCTCCGACCATACTCATTCCACCAACTTGGTAGGTGCAGTTGGCACCTTGGTAGGTGAAATCGTCCGCCATTTTGGTCAGTGCAGTTCGCCATATTGGTAGGTGCAGCCTTCCGCCATATTTGTCGGTGCAGTCCCCCATTTTGTTAGGCGTCACAGCCACCGTCCGCGATCTTGGTTTTTTGTTTGTTATTTGTTTATACATTACTGGAGTTTGTCTCTCATCTTCGTTTGACCGCCATCTTGGTTTTTTCGTTTGTCATTTTTTTTACATTGCTGGTGCTGTCCCCAGAGCCGCGCCCAGGAGACGACTGACCCCCACCACTCCCCGTTTCAATATATATAACTGACTAATTGCCCCCTCCCTAATTCTCATTGTCTAATTGCCCACCCCCTTCCGATGAATTTAATTGCTCCGCAAATGTTTCTCATTGGCTAATCACTCGGGTGATTTCGGAAACCTTTGTTCGACCAATTAGTCGGTTCCCCTCCACCCCCTTCCAATATATTTAATTGCTCCACCAATGTTTCTCATTGACTAATTACTCAGGTGTTTTCGGAAACCTTCGTTCCTACCAATCGGTGGCCTACTTTAATCGCGAGGGCGGCTACTTTTTCCCCTTAAAAACTCTTTATAGGACGCGCTCTGAGCCACCTCGGCAAATCAGTCATTTTTCTCACTCTTAGAAATCTACGCGTGTTGTCCGAGCGGCCATAAAATATTTCGGCCATTTTGGCATTAAAGGGTGCGCTCGCTTAGTTCCTTGGACAAATGGGGACGATTTACCGTACCTGCAAAAAGAATTTTTCCTTATCTACACAACTTACGAAATTTCTACCGTATTGAAGTGTTTGCTGGCCTGCCTGCAGAAGGACGAAGACATACGGAACTGCCTCCCATGCAAGGAGTGTTTCGAGGGCTGCACCAACTCAGTCCCCGACACGCCGCATCGCAGGGGTTGGTGCAAGGACCACCGAGCAGCCCTCGCGACGTCTGCACTCGTGGAAGACGATTTCCCCGTTGAGGACGACGTCCCCGTTGTTGACGCCCTCCCCTTAGAAGACGACATCCGCGTGCAAGTTAACTACTCGCAAGCTGTACCTGTGGAAGATGCTCCCCTTCAAGCAATTTACTGGCAAGCACTACCTGGCGAGGAAACTCACCCATAAAACAGGTGCCCAGTGTGTATGAACCTCGATAAAGTTTTAAATAACTTTATTTAAAATTTTTGAAACTCGGTGTGCATGGGAACCTATTTTTTTTATATAACAAAAAAAACATCTAGTGGAAAAAAAATATTTTGCAACATCCAAGGTTTTCGCTAGTTGGACTCTTACACCATCAAGCAGATTGCCATCTCGCACAGTGACGAAGACGAGAAAACTAAAGTTTTCACTTTTTTACCGTCGTGTCTATGGCAACACCACGCAACATGCGTGACGCCTACAGACGTACGAAACTCATGGACTAAGGTAGGACGAGGAGAATATTTAGTACGAGAGACTTCTGGCAATGCTGGACTCTGTCATAATTCCCTATTACCCTGCGTATGTGTTTGGAAGAAGTCAAGAGTCGGTGATTCGCAATGCGTGTCCCATCGGAACGAACTTTGTAGACCTTCCCAAGCATTGCCGCTGCCCGCCGTTTCGACAGCTAGTCGATACGTACACCACAAGATTTCACGAGTGCAAAAATCAAAGATATTGCTGTGCCCCGTGCAACGCCGAAGCCCTAAGATTGTGGAGTTATGATAACCCATATTGTAATGTGTGTACATAAATAAATGTGTTTAAAATAACACATAGATTTTTATTTTATCTCGAGTTATGTCCTGCTCACGTACGTTTTAACAAAACACTGTTGGTAAAGAAAAAATATTTAGCTTTATGACAATTTAAAGAAAATAAAATATTTAGTATATGAGTTTAGTTATTATTTAAAGATAAAAATTTTATGAGGCTCTAGCCGTCACTAACAAAACGTATACATATTTTACTTGTACGAACTGAATTTTTAAAAAATAAATTGAGGTTTTGGAAAAAATCATGTGTCGTGTACGGATGCGTTATGCTGCTTTATATAAAGTAATCATGGCTCGAAAAACCGAAAAAAAAAACGGAGCTTCGCTACCCCTCGCGGTATGCGATACGCACAGTGAAGGATCCAATGCGTTCCCCCTAACCCAGGCATCTGAATTAATGTCACATGGGGCGAAGGTCAAAGTCACAGATATGTAATATCATAAGCAGAGTCAATAGAATAATTATATCCCAGATTTTTTTTACGATTTTTACAATTTTGTGTGATTTTTTAGATTTTTTGGTTTTAATGTCACCCGGAATCAAGGTCAGGTCATGTATATTTAAGATGGCGGTCAGGGTTAATAATGAAAACAACATGGCCTCTGTTCCTTTTGGTTCACAGGGCTTGACTCACGAGAACCTTTAGTACGCCTTAATAATTTGCACACTTTGGCTCACACGTCGGAAAGTCTTGAGTCCGACTAGCTTATTTTTGGACAAACTTGTGGCTTCGTTGAACTATAAATCTATGTTAAATGTTTAAGTGTTTAAATTAAAATGTGAACTGTTACGTGGCAGGAATACTTTTCAATGTCAGATTAACCGTAATCCAACCTTCGAGATGTTTACCTCCGAGGCCACAACTTCCGGATTTGTACTCCGGTTAAGATATATGATATGTTATATTTACGTGTTAGTTTAGCTTCTCTGTTAATCCGCCTCCCTAATGGCCTCCCAGCATACAACGCGTGAAATAAAACTGTTCAAGAGCCAATTTTTTTTCTTCTTGATTTTAAGGATATTTTATGTTTTCGTTAGACGACATCAATATTAACTTGATTAAAGTACCAAACAATTTGAAAAATTACGTTTATAATGTTTTTAGTATTAGTATTACAATCTTAATTTAAAATCTTGATATGTACAAATTTCAAAAACTTATTAAACGCCAAGTTTGAATTCGCGTTCATTTAAGTGTGTTTCCTTTTTTTAATTATTATTATGCGACACTTGGTTTGCTTGCGGTAATGTTCCAAAGTCTAACTATTTTTACTTATAACTTAATCTCAAAAATCAAATTTTACATGTTTAGAGTATGAGCAATTATTTGGGTTATAACCTAAGGTTATTAAATTTAAGTTAAATTTTGAAATTTAATGAATTTTGAAATTGATTGAATTTTGAAATTTATTGAATTTTAAAATTTGCAAAAAAAACGATTTGAAGTTACTGGAACTCTATTCATTTATTTTGTAAAAAGTAATTTTCATCTACTGTTGCTCTTTTAGCTTATTTCATATCAAAACTAAAAAGTGTAATGCTCAAAATGTAGAAATAAATGTTAGACCCTTGAAGACTCTTAATAGAGAATAACTTAAATGATCATTTTTTGACAAAATACAAAAGTCAAATTTTCCCATCAAACGAAGTTAGTCACATAATCTCAATATATACGAAAATATGCCAAATGTTACAGATTTTTATTTAACTAAACTAATCTGATTGTTAAATTTATTTAATTGTACAAATGTAACAATGCTGTTGTTTTTAGAATATAAACCAGTGCATGAAGGAATGTCAACAATGTGTGCTATTTGACTCCAAAAAAATAATTTCATTAGTTACGCTGGTATATTTATTGCGCGGCTCCAGAACATGTTTTTATTTTTTATTTATTATAAGTTTCTATGTTTTTAAATTACAATCTCCCGCCCCCTCCACAAATCTGATAGGATAAATCAGTCTAATAAAACCAGCCAATTTTTTTTAAAATAAAAGTGGCTGCACTAATGAAGTTCCAATTATATCACTGAAGTGGTGAAAATGTTAAGATTATAGGAATGACTCACCACTGAAAGATTTAACCGGCTTGCATTTATCCAGTTAAGAGTTGTATTGGTTTTTTAGCCCGATTCCTCAATTTCAACTCCGGGACTAAAATTAGAGTTGAGAAATAAACTAAGTGAAATAGTTTGCAAGAAATATACTTTTTACAATAAAAAAAATATTTTTCTAGGGGAACCTGCGCACTCTAGTTACAAACTCGTCCTCTTACTGCACTATTACAATCGCTTGCATAATCACCGCCATCCTTACAGATATATAATTATCAGTGATGAGCAGAATTAATAAAATATAATGTTAAATCTTTATTTTTCATGTTGCACTATATTTAAAAATGGCGGATTAATAACATTATTAATTCCTGATTTTAATTTTTACATGGTGTACTGTCAACGTGACAAATTTCGTTCAAATCGGTTGAATGGTTCCCAAATATAACGGAAACGTTTTTTTTTTAATTGGTGCTATCTTCCAAAATATCGGATTAATAACGTTGTAGCTTTCTAAATTTTAATTCTTATGTTATGCACCGTCAACGTATCAAATTTTGTTTAAATTGGTTAAATGGTTTCCGAGATATAACATGGTGCCCTACATATTTTAATTGCAGCCATTTTGAAGATAAGTACCCAGCGTGATTTAAAACATTAACAATCTGATTTCCTTACTAAATACTATATGTGTACCTATTTTGGTGACATTCGATTGTCGAGTTTAAAAGTAATTGTCCATTTCATGTAAGTTGGGAAAATTTTGAGAGCTCTACAAAAGTAACGCGGCCACAATGTATCCGTTAGCTACAGCTGTTCTGTCAGCGATGAAAACTACGTTTGTAAATAAATGTTATAAGTCCAGTGCACGCTTGCATTTTTCTCGTGTTTCCTGCCATGGCAGGCAGGCACTGAGAGACTGACGTTAGTTAACTTCCGTCCAGTAATCACTATATGATTTTGTGGCTAGGTTTTCATTCCACCCTGTTTTATTTTGTCAATTGCCATGTTTTTTGGCGCTCTGTTTATTTTAATTTGAGGATAAAAAGGAAACAGGGAAGTAGGGAGGGGGTTTAGCTTAACGTCTTTCTTGAGACGGCATTGTTTTGAGGTTTTTCTTACGAATGTGTGTCATTTTTAGTTGCACATTGTTTTAATAGAGCAGTGGAAAAATTTGCTCGTACGGAAATAACATTCAAATTATTATAACTTCGAAAGGTTTAACTTCAATAAAAAAAGAAAACGCGATGCATACGTCACTGTTCGTACAAATGCAGCAATAGACACACACTTTGGCCGAAGTTAACCTTCCACTCGTTGGATTTACGATATATGTCAAATAAACAAGTATTATTTACACACCGTAAGAGAGTTAGAAGTGCAACTTTTTTAGGCCACGTGCATTCCAAACATTATAGTAACGGTTTATAAATATGTTATTTACAAAATACGCTAACTTACTGTTTGTAATTCGCAACCTCTTGAACACATGTTTTTCTAAGGAAATCCTTGTACGACTACTTCACTAAAATCACGTTTGTTCGTCACTGATATTAAATAATTTATTTTCAGAATCATATGGTACAATCAACACTTCCGGACGTTTCCTGAATCCAACAAACTTCAACTTAGAAACGTAAATTATATTTCTGTCGCTTCATTGCTGACAGCTGTAAGGAAAATGGCGGAATAAGTCGTTTTACGAAGCGGTAAACACGTTCGCTCAAGAAAACGCACAAAAATGGTACCTACAACCAACTATGCTTAAAGAAATCAAATGAATAAACTATTTAACTATTGATAAAATATTCCGACAACACCAACAAAATACTCGTATAAATACGATGAGAAAAAACACATTAACAAAGGCGTTCACCGGGCTGGAAACTGGAAATATGGCTAGCCATCGGCTGGAAACGTTTACTGTTCGTTTTAAGTGTCGACATGCTTCGTCATAATTGCTAAACATGTTTTTAAAGTAAATTCTCTAAAAGCCTATAAAAATTTAATATTGCTTTAGCAACATAATTTAAACCATAAATGTTGTAAGCATAATTAAAGTTTTAAATTATAACTTTTAGTTCTGAGTACTATTTTCTTCCAAAGCCATCATCAAAAGCGTTAACTTACCAATATCCATCCCGCAACAGTTCATCAGCTGATGCAACATTTCGTAAACGAGAAAATTTGCTATTTACATTCTGGTTAGTTTGGTCACATTTTCTGTCAATTTTTACCACACTTATATGAAATGGGCAATATTTAGGGGGGGGGCATATATTGCAGACGGACATTCGGGTGATTGCATTAGCCTATCTTTCCTACGGAAAGTAGTCTTTACAAAATGCGGATTTTGAACATACTGCAACGCCATGTAGGTGACGCCCTTAACCAGCTTTCTTTTGAAGCGGTTTGACGGGGGGAAATGTGACGGCGTTACAAGAGCTCAGCGCACCACCCTCTCCTTTCCCCTGGGCACCTGTGGCAAGCTCGCCAGGTCACTGGCCACTCACTGCCTTCAATGCGGCGGTACGTGGGGAGTAACAAAAAAAAGTGTAGCGCGTCGCATCGCCGAGCTTCGTGCGGCAAACCACACGGCTCGTGGACAGCGCGGACTGGAGGTAAGTAGCGGTTAACGGCGCCCCGCTCCGGTGAGTTATCGCCGCTAAATAACTACTCGCCCCCGCGCCGTCCACGGCATCGCGTGTCCATGCGCGGGCTTGCCCCATTTCCGCGCGGCCCGGGGTCTTCTCGCCTGCTTATCGGAGCACCTCCGTGCAACAGCGCTCGCCTGGGCGAGGCCGGCCCACCTCTTCCCCCTCCCTCGTCCTGGCTGGACTGCTTTTATCGACAGTTTCGTATTTTTGACGTGAACACGGCTTTAAAACCAGACCGACACACGGGGCGCCAGCACGGAAACGACTACGTAACCTTTATAGGATAATCCATTCCGACACTGACACCATTGAAATAAGGCCGAGTGTCCGCTGTATACGTAGTCGGACGACTGATAGGGGCCGCGGTGGTGTAGTGGCTAGACTGATCGCCTCCCACCAAGGAGAACCGGGTTCGATTCCCGACGGGGTCGCTCCCGGATTTTCGGATGTGGGAATCGTGCCGGACGATGACGCTGGTCGGCGGGTTTTCTCGATGATCTCCCGTGTCCCCCGCCCATGCATTCTGGCGCTTCTCCATACTCACCTCGCTTCGCCCTCATCGGCTCTCAAGACCTCGATGTTGAAAGCCGCCGAGATATCTCCACTCCACTCCACTTCGACGTCATCAAAGTGCTGCGTACACTACGTGGCTGTATTACAGCCACTGGCGCGACAACGGCAAAGCCCTCGTTGCAAAGTTTTCACCGGAACACGTGATTTCAACATACGTACCTGATTAGCTGTGACGTCATGTAGGCAGCGTAGTATCCACTTTGCCCTAAATCAGTAGTGTCCAACTATTTTTATACAAAGGGCCGCAATCATTATTGTGGACTTGTCCACGGGCCGCAAGCGTAAAACACACTATAACCTGAAATACATAGATTAAAAAATAATAATACGTATGATCCAGTTTGTATTAATATAACGCAATATTTAATCACATTAAGTTTATAAATTACAGAAAATCCCATACATATCTAAAGGAATTAATCTTTGTTCCGATACCTGGAGTGATGTTTATGTAACATAAATAAGACTACGGGCTGCATGACTTGAAAGGACGGGCCGCATGCAGCCTGCGGCCCGCGGGTTGGACGCCCGTGTCCTAAATGCTGATGTGGAGACGCCAAACCTAACAAACAACTTTTCTATCTACCTACATTAATGCCTTGTACCTTGTAATTTTTTAACTTCGCTGATTTTCGTAAGAATCGCATTGTTTATATCTGCCGGTGTAAACGAGTGCTACTTATTAGTTCATTTTTTTGTAGTTACACTAGAGTTGTCTATCCACTAGCAACTGAAAAAGGTAAACACAGATTATTTCTCTCAGCGTACCTAAATAAATATTGCAACACATTCAGCAAGGCATATGAAAACATTAAATAGCATTAAATTACTAGAGATCATAAAATAAATTAAACTAATAAAAATCTAGCAAGTTCCTTTAAAAGTTTACTGCACAACACTGGAGATCAGAACCACTTCGTAGCACCTGACGTCGACGGCGCGACGGCAGGCGAAGAGCTCAGCAGCCAGGCATCTCAAGACGAATCGCTTCGTGCTACGCCAACTNATTACGTTTAATTAATTCGCCTCATTTCCTTCCTCTCGATCCGCGTTTTCATCGATTCATCCCACGCCCTCTTATCGGCCTACCTTCTGTCGAAGGTAATTAATTATTAATGATTCGAAAGCCTTCGCCTTCAATTTCCTTTTCAAGTCCCAAAGCTTGAGCTTCTGCCTTCCTGATTTATTGAACTATATTAATTTCCTTTCGGCAGCTGACGGCGACGGTAGGTCTGTGAATAGTTTTCGTAATCCCTACGATGAGGTAACGCGCATTTAATTTATATTTTAGCTGCTGTGTACAATCTGTGTGCTAAAAAAATTGCTTGCTACAAAATATGTTGTTAAATTGGGTGATGTCAAACGTTTAATAATTTAGTTGTCACCACAAAACTGTTGCGGGTTCCAGTTCAACAAAATACTCGTAGTCCGCCACTCCTTTCCCAACCCAAATTTTGTGCCAGTAGTTGTATTTGGCAATTAAGTTTAATGTACGTTTCTTTCAAAGTAAAGTTTGGCTAGTGACTATTGTTTTTATCGCTATCGTATTTTTTCAAAACATTTTATAAAATGTGACTTGACAGGCACATAATATAACTTTAATAGATTTTCTATTATTGCTCTTATTTGACAGATGTCACACATATAACATCCATAATCATTATTTAGAAAGTATAAATTCATTATTCCTACTAATTTAAAGAGGAAACACATTTCGAAAGCAGTTTATTAACTAGAGTAGAAAATATATACGGATCCTGGCTCTTTTTTAACATTCTCAGAAATTTTATAAAATATGATGAAGCTAAATGTTTTTTTTTTAAATTCTCAGAAATTTAAATATATCAAAAAACTTTTAAAATTCTTAAAAAGTTACCAAAATATCATGAAACTAAAATTTACTTTTAAAGTTCTTAGAAATTTAACACAATATCAAACAAACAAAATATTCAGTAATTTTACAAAATATAAAAAAAATAATGGCATTAAAATATTACAATTAAAACACAATTTTAAAAATTGTTTTTATAAAAATACACAAAAAAATTAAGTTACCTAACTATAATATGTACTCTAAGTAAAAATCTAATTATAAATTTTCTTTAAAAAAATTGTATTTAAATATATCAAACATAAAATTCAAGAGAATATTACCAAGCAGAAACCAATAAAAAGTTTTAAAACTAAAAAATATTATAAATAAAATAAAATAATATACTGGCAACAGAATCAGTATAGATTGCACATACAAAACATCCAAAATTAACAATTATTTGACGCTACTCCCCACCTATGGTGTACGGAATGGTTCGTAGGGTCTACAGTTAATGTAGCACAGACTATGGTTCCTTGAAGGTTGAGGGTATATCAAACAATACTTCATTGCGTTTTTTTGGTTTTAACGTGTTAATTTGCCCGGGAATTTATTCATACATTCCCGGACCTTTTTCGGCAGTTTATACATACTTTCCCGGCACCTTGTGCCGAGTATTTACTCATACTTTAACACCCTGCGAGTTCTGGCCTGAAGGGCTGGTTACAATGTTCTGGCTAACGTTTCCGACGCTGTGGGGGCATTAGGTGACAGGACACATCCCTGAGGGATGACGTGGTTACTTATCTGCACTTGTTGTGGGGTAGTAGTTCCGGCAGTTGAGGTCTGGTGAGTTGGATGGCCCGGATACATTCCGGCAGTTGATGAGATCTGGAGAGCTGGATGGCCCCTGTTACAGGCCCTCGGAATAGACGTTATTGGTATGCTGCACTCAGCTGGCTCCCTCTTGACATGGTGTTCCTCGTTGGAGCTCACCACTCGCTCCCGTTCTCGGTGTAGGGTTGTAACTGACTGTTATCTCCCTACCACATCCTGGCGAGGTGACCCTTGGTGGGCCCCCGCCCCGGCCCTTGGCACGGGGTTGCACAGAACTAATCTCACTAGCTCGACATGGCACTTCTCGTTGAAGCTCACCACTCGAATCCACCTTCTTGGTGCGTTATTGTAACTGACTGACTGGTGACTGACTCGCATCCCGGTGTGGTGAAACTACTCGTCCGACCTAACTCTGGTAACTGTCTCTGATTCTGCCCTTAAATTTACATCCCGATATGGCGGACCCCTTAATGTTGCGACTGACTGATGCGGCTGACGAACGTGGCCGGGGTCCGATATCCCAGCCTTGGTAACTGTTACACTGACTTACTCTCTCGGCGCGGAGTATCGCAGCTTCCAACTGCCCCGATATGACTGACCGACGGACTCTCTCGGCGCGGTTATCAAAACTGTCCAACCTATGATCTACTTCAACTGAATTCCACCCTCCACGCAGAGAAGCTTATATTCTCTCTTGGACCCCTCCCTCGATTCCTACACGTGTCTCCCTTGTTGGGGGAGGGGGAAAAAGGAGGGCACAGTACAAAGCACTTCATACACGCGCCCTGGTTCTTGATGGTCGGGGGGAAAGGGGGTAGTGTTGGCCAGTTGCCCCTGCCAAATGCTGTCAGCTTATTCTCGGTGCATATTTTAAACTTCGGGCGGAAATCGCCTTACTATCTCGTCATTTCTCGGCATTTACAAATTTCACTGGGCTTGCTATGGGGGGTGGAAGGAGGTCTGTGGGTGGCAAATGCTACCTCATCAGGGCTTGACCTCGGCATATGTTAATGGGCGACATGTGTTGTCCGGAAGTCCCTACACTGGTTTAAACTGGCGGTCGAGGGTTAATGACAGCGCGACTTCTAACACTTCCTATATACGCCACCCGTCATATTTAAAATTTGATTTGTTATAAATAATCAAAAAAAATTATGACACCAAACTCGAAGAATTTCAATATGTAAAATGTACTAATTGGTTGTTTGAACATTTAAAAAAATTGTATTAATAGATTTAAAAATAATTTAAGTTTATAATCTTAAAAACTGTTTACATTTTCTTGTAGTTTAACAAACAACNTAATGACAGCGCGACTTCTAACACTTCCTATATACGCCACCCGTCATATTTAAAATTTGATTTGTTATAAATAATAAAAAAAAATTATGACACCAAACTCGAAGAATTTCAATATGTAAAATGTACTAATTGGTTGTTTGAACATTTAAAAAAATGTTATTAATAGATTTAAAAATAATTTAAGTTTATAATCTTAAAAACTGTTTACATTTTCTTGTAGTTTAACAAACAACNTATTAATAGATTTAAAAATAATTTAAGTTTATAATCTTAAAAACTGTTTACATTTTCTTGTAGTTTAACAAACAACATTGATAATAAAATCTACATAAAAATATTGGATTTATAATGGAATAAAATAAAATCGTTGTTCTTTATCGGTTTGGGATCAAGAAAATTTATATTTCATAGTTCAATTTCAAAACTGAAGATAATTATACATTTTATAAAAAACATTTGATGAAATAAATTTCGAATTACTAACTTTTACAGAGTATTTAAATTGTTATTTATTGTAAGCAACTAATATTTAATTTTTAGTACATTTTAAAAATTTAAAAATTTTCATTGTTTTGTAAATTTAAAAAATATGTAACTCAAATATTATATTATCTAAGTCTAAATCATTTGAATCGTTCTTATTAAAACATATAATCTTAATGTTTTAAAAAATTACCAAATAAAAAANTCTAAGTCTAAATCATTTGAATCGTTCTTATTAAAACATATAATCTTAATGTTTTAAAAAATTACCAAATAAAAAAAAAATATATATATATATGGATCATTCTAATTCAAATTCTAGCATAAGTGAAATTAATTTACCTTCCGATTTAAAAGAATTATACAAACATATTTGTAAAATAAAATAATTTCAATTTTTAGCATATTTATTGATTTAAAATATAAATATATATAATTGTAATATTTATAATGACAATTTACCAGACTATTTATTAGAAAAAAATATGTAATAGTGATTGTAAGAATGATGACTATAATAAAATTGATTATAGGGTTTATGATACTTGTTATAACGATTATGATTATGATGATTATAAATATGATTAACACAATTATAGAAATGATTATAAAAGGGGTAATTATGGATTTATGATAATTATAATCTTGAAGCAGTTACTATTATAATTCTTCAAATACCCAAACTCTGATTTTTATAACATATCAAAAATATATATAATTATTTCAATGTATATTATTTTAATGAATAATGTATATCTAAAATTTGTATAAAAAATATTACGTTTCTTAAAATCATTAAAATTTTATTTTTGTGTCAAAAATGTAACTGTTTAATAATTATATTTTATATGTCATAAGCTAAATTCTTTTGACCAATAAAATAATATCACAAATTGTTTTACAGGTACTCATTTATTAAAACTAACTGAAATTTTAAAATTCGTTTTAATATTTGGAAGAGAATATATTCTATAAGTTCAATCAACATATAATGACCTTATAATAAAAAGTTATTAATAATCATCTACATATTTAATAGGTTCGTAATATAAAGCATTATTGTGTAAAAAAACCATTTTCTAACTATTATTTCTAACATGATTATAGGCTAAACACATTTTCATAATAAATTCATCATCAAAAGTAAAATTTAATTACAATATTCTTTGGAAAAAAATATCTTCTCCATTAATTACAGAATTATTTTGTACATGACAATGATCAAGCAGAGTAGCATAAACATATTGTTATCTTTTTTATCTATTAATTTGAAAACCAACAAAAATTTAATTTATCATATCATATTCTAAATTATTAAATTAATTATTTCATACANTATACACCTCGAAATTATTTTTCCAGCTGAAACATTTTTTTTCTAAAAACTCCCAGTTATTAAATTAAAAATTAATTTTAGACTGCTNCATACACCTTGAAATTATTTTTCCAGCTGAAACATTTTTTTTCTAAAAACTCCCAGTTATTAAATTAAAAATTAATTTTAGACTGCTTAAAAATATATTATTTTGGTCCTAAGGACATCTAATTGAAATTATACTATTGAAAATAATATTTCTAAATATTTAATAAAAAGTTTTCCTTGACCAAAAGCAGCTTTTGATTTTGTTCCAAGCATTTTATGTTCTTCAGTTAGATGAACAATTAGACAATTATTATCTGAACTATTTCTACTAAAAGTAATTTTATATCCTTTCCAAATAAGTTGAGAATAATATTTTGTAAAACTAAATAAATATCTTAAAGTATAAAGAATTTTTTTATATTACTTTTAATGAGGTCAATTTTATTTTTTTAATTTTTATCATAATTTTGTTTTATTATTTTTATATTTGAACCATTGTAATAAATTTTAGCCATTTTTATGTGATTTTCTTTTCCTAGGCTTCATAATAAAACATGTTTAATAGCAGTAGTAATTCCTGGATTGCCTGCAACTTCTATAACACTTGTATGATTAGAAATAACTATTTTAGAAAATTTAGAATGAAAAAAATTAATGTTACACCTATATCATCATCAGAACTATAATTTGTATTTAAATCTATTTTAGTTATATATTGTTCTTGAACATAAGTATCAAGAGGAATGATAAATATTTCAACTTTTTTTTTTGTTTTTGAAAGAATTTTTAAAAAAAATTCAATGATTATAAAAGATATATAACACAAAAAAGATAGCTTTGAAGAATAATGATTTTTACAAAAAGAACGAGGATATATAAAACATTTAAAAACTGTTAAATCTAAAAAAATTATTAAAATCAAGCACAGAGGTTTAAAAAATAAGGATACGATAACTTTAATCTATTGGCTGATAAATCTAGACCATGTATAAAATCAAAAATTGCTGGTAGGAGAAATTTAAAAAAACAATATCAACCTTTAATTGGTATATTAGAAATTATTGATAAAAATATGTGTGAAGAAAGTAAAAAGATCATTATTTCTTTAAGTACTATTACTGCAGCAGTTAAAAAATTTTACTATCCAAAAACATTTTTAAAAATTTTTGAAAAAAATATGTACTATTGATAATGATAGTAATATCTATATACCATAATAAATAGGTTTTGATGAAGATTGTACATAGTCAAACTACTTCAACTATCTCTGTAATTAACACTTTCTTTAAAATCATATAAAACTATTAATCTTGGTCGAAAATTACCATATTATATAAATCATATAAATGACAATGTATTTTTGAAAAAAGGAATTCTATATAAAAAATATAGTTGCTAATGCTGAAGTAAAATTTTACGATTATATTATAAAAGATAAAATATATAAACGAACAGATGAACTTTTAAAATTACTTACTCGGGCAGATATTAAAGAAGATGATTATACAAATAGTGACTTTATAATTATAAAGACTTCTGAAACAAATGCTATATGTAAAAACTATAATCCATATTCAAAAGATTGAAACTATCCAAAACCATCACCTGGTCTGAAATAGGCTATAAGACTATAATTTCAAAAATATGGAATGAAAGATCTAAACCTTAAAAATCAAGATCTCTTCTAAATGCTCCAGAAAAAAGTTATTTACCATGAAGTCCGAAATATGGCCAAAAAATTGCATAATTTATCAAAAAATTTGTTTGGATGAATTTTCGAAGAAAGTTAATTTATAGATTATTAGTTATTCATGGTGAAGAAAAGGATGGAAATAAAAATTATTATAATTAAATGTTAATATAAGGAAAATGATAAAAAATTAATTTCCTGATTTTATTAATGATTTTAAAGGCATTCCATATCTAATATTTAATGTTATTCCTAATCACTTTTGGAATTCTGAACATCATGAAAAAATAATTAGAAACTGGGCATTAAATAATTAAGATTTACCAGTAATGCATTTAACAGGATATACATATGTGATTTCACACTGAAATAAATAACTCCGTACCTAAGGTAAATGATTCATACATATACCAAAATACGCAGAAACTCACCTGGTTTTACAGCATACTTAAAATGTTTCGATATGAGCTCCCTCCGTGGCATGGCACACGTCTAGGCGGTAGTCGATCTCCGTCCAGATGCGGTGAATCATGTCGGGAGTCACAGTCGCTGTTTGGTCGATTCTTTCCCTTAAATGTCGCAAATCCCGGAATTTTTAAGCGTAAACAATGTTCTTCAGATAACCCCAGAAGGATAAACCCATAGGGGACCGATCAGGGCTTTTAGGTGACCACAAAATATAACAATTTCTTCCAATCCAACTCTCAGGGAATTTTTTATTGAGAATTTCAAGCATGTTCAGACTGTAATGAGATGGCGCTCCATCTTGCTGAAAGATTACATGTAGGCCCTGTATCCTTTCAGTGTCATCAATTTGAGAGAAAACGTAAATTTCTAACATGACCAGATACGCGACACCTGCAACCGTGTTCACGGCAAACATGAACGGGCCTACAACACGATCATGCAGTAGCCAACGCCACACATTTACCTTGGGCGAATCACGAACGCACTCGAAAACTTCATTGGGTTGCTGAGATCCCCATATTCGGCAGTTATGACGGTTAACACAGCCGTTATGCGGAAACATTATTCATCACTAAAAAAAATCGTTTGAGGTAATTTTCATCGTCGTCTATTGCACTCAGCGTCGTTACATCGAAGTCGACTCGTTTAGGTCGGTCTGTTTCGTTAATCGCATGTCTCATTTAGATTTTGTAAGCATGTAACCTCAGACGTTTATGAAGCACATTGTCTAATTTTGGTTTTAGGAAAACCAAGTTCCAAATTGCGTCGAGCTGTGGACTTTTTAGGGCCACGTAAACATGACAAGAGTCACATGCTCTGCTCTCTCTTCCGATGTGCGTGGTCGGCCTGGTGATTTCCCAATGTTCACTTTTCCAGTTTCTTTAAACTGTTTATATTAACGAAGACTTATTTTATCTGTAGGTGGATATTCTCCGTACGTACGCCGAGAATTACGCTACAATACAACGATCGATTTAAACTCTGCATACTGCAGCACATAATATGCTTTCTACTGTACTCTCTCCATGATTGCAGTGACGCGACTGGCTGGCGGCGTGGCGTCCACGCATGCTCCCAGCGACTTCAAGGTCACCGCAATGACAAATACCAAAACTCACACAGTTTGTGTGTTTTTCGTTGGTTTCACAGAGATCAGTTGCTTACTGATCATATCTGAAATCACGGACACCTTTCCCGACTGTATATAGTGGTCAATTTACAAACATTAAATGGAAGGTTTTAACGAGGTTATAAAGGATTAATTAAGTTAGATACAGATTTTATGCATCATGATATAGCTTATAGAGATAATAAAACTTTATAATCTAGACATAAAGCTGATAAAATTTTACAAAAACACGTCAGATAAATATAATTAAATTGGTAAAAATTTATTCTGCCATTTCTGGAAGTGTTTAAAAAAAAAATTGGTTGTGGAAATAGATTATCGAGATGCTTCTTTATAATTATTTAGAGTATTTTATAATGTTTAAAACAATTTTTAAAAGTAAATTAACATATAAAGNAAACAATTTTTAAAAGTAAATTAACATATAAAGGAAAATTATAAACATAACTTTCGATGTACCAGTTATTCAAATTAGAATATTATAAATTGATGAATTTTGAACAAAAGATCAAATTGAAAGAATAAATAAAAAATTAAAGAAGGTAAAGGTTTACCATTTACTTTATATGTTTAGCAAGGCTAAAAAAAAAACACAAGACAAAACTAGTGCNTATATATATATATATATATATATAAACAGTTGAAAATACAAGAAAAATTAAGAAGAATTAAAGACATAATGTTGCTGACCAGATGGAAATTTTTGGACATTCGCCATTGCAATGCAGATGTCTGTCATGGAAAAACGAGCCTGAACACGAAAACAATACTTAAATAAGATAAGTAACCTATGAACAAGAAAATTAATATATGTACGTTCTCAGACCGTGTGTCGCTGCCTGAAGATGGGAACAGATAGCAGGTTCCAAAATGTTGCATTTTGTCGGTTTTGGAAATACTACTGTTAGTGCGAGTTTCTTCATTGTGTTTGTTTGCCAGGGTTGTCTTATTTGTGTTGTAGATAAATATATATATATTTATTTCCCATTGTCCCCAACACCTTCTAATGTTGATTTCAAATGTGTTCAGTTAACCAGGCACCACTAAGGCTGTCTCTCCTTTCCCTTCTACTTCCATAGGTTTCTGTTGTGTTCTGTTGGTTTTTATTGCATTTCACCCAGTGGGTTTCTGATGAAATCCCATTGTTCTACTTTCATTACTGTTGTATTTTAGTGTTTTCTGTTGTATTTCTAGTGGTTTCCATTGGTTTCTGTCGTATTCTGATGTAGTCCAAGTAATTTCTATTGATTCCTGATGTGTTTTGCGGTTTTCTGGTATATTTTTAGTCGTTTATGTAGTATTTTGGTTTCTGTCACATTTCATTCTGCTGAATACTGATGTAGTCCATGTGGTTTCCATTGGTTTCTGGTGTGTTCTGTGGTTTTTATTGTATTTCGCTCTGTTGTTTCTGATGAAGTCTCATTGTTTTACTTAAATTTCTGTTTTTTTTTATTTCTATTGGTTTCTGTTATGTTCCACTGGTTTTTTTTTTCTTTTTTTTTTNTTACTTAAATTTCTGTTTTTTTTTATTTCTATTGGTTTCTGTTATGTTCCACTGGTTTTTTTTTTCTTTTTTTTTTCGTTTCATCCTGTTGGTTTTTGATGAAATCCTCTTGATTTACCATAGTTTTTTGAAGATTTCTGTTNTTTTTTTTTTCGTTTCATCCTGTTGGTTTTTGATGAAATCCTCTTGATTTACCATAGTTTTTTGAAGATTTCTGTTGTATTTTGTTGATTTCTGTCGCATTTCATTCATATAAATCTGTTGTAGTCTAAATTGTTTCCATTGTTTTCTGTTCTGTTGGGCTTTAATTTGCTTGTCCTGTTGGTTTGTTACGTAATAGTACTGTAGACCCCCTTAGTTTCTGTTTTGTTGTGTTTATTGGTTATTATTGTATTCAGGAAACCACTATAAATACAACAGAAAATCACAAACACAACAGAAACTACAGTAAAACAACATGAATTTTATCAGAAAGCAACAAAGTTAAATACAATGAAAACTGACAGAACACAGCAGGAAACTATGGAAACATTAGGAAATGCAAGACACCAAAGAAACATGGATTAATCCAATGGATATCACAGGAAATGCAACAACAATCAACAGTTACAGCACCATAGAACCAACAAACACAATAGAAACCAATTAAACACAACAGGTACCAGTGTAAACCACTAGAATACAACAGGAACCAACAGGCTACAACACAATANAGAAACCAATTAAACACAACAGGTACCAGTGTAAACCACTAGAATACAACAGGAACCAACAGGCTACAACACAATTTAAACCAACAAAATGCAACAGGGACCAATGTAAACCACTAGAATACAACAGAAACAAACTGACGTGAACCACACGTTCACGAGTCCTTTTGCCCACTGACTGCCGCAGTATGCCCACACCAGACGCACCACACCGACAGGCTTGTGGGCACGAGTGCATTAGTGTTTATTATTTATTCAGTTTATTTCGTCAGTGTATTTGTAAATAATGTCAGTGTGTAATTCATTTATAATTTGTTTTGTCATCAGGAGACAATTTGCCCAGCCCCAGCCAGAGACATGTGACATTCTACATTTGGCAATGCTGTGGCCGGTGCAATGAAAACATTTAGAATAAGTATTATCATTTTTATTATGTATTTGTGTAATTGTAATTATGTTTTGTTGTGTTAATTTAGTTCATATCATTTTTCATCCCATAATCATCTTTTAGTGTATATTATGTTTCACTGTACCACCGCATGGCGTCGGCGGCGTCTAGGCGGCGGAAGCCGACGCACATTTCCGGCAGTATTAGCCAGGACTTGGACGAGCTCGGACGTTACGCTCTCCCCACTCCGCAGAAGCCCTAGCAAGGACATCATCTGTCGAACAGTATCGAGTCGCATCCGGAACATTATAAATCATTATCATCATCTCTTTCCTGACTTAACTTGCATAGCGCCGAGGGGAGAGCGACGTTATTATTTATCGGGAATCAAAAGTGCATTTCGAGCTTCACATGATAAGACCATGTGGTCGCTTGTAGTTCCGGGCCATTCAGGCCACGTGTCTTCTGTATAGTTGAGTGTACATAACGGGGTAATAAATACCTTAACAACCAGCATCACTGTTTTAATTGATAATCAAGTAAGGCGTGCAAGGTGGCCCACAACCTCGGCAACGTGTGTATGACGGAGTGTTTACCAGAGTCCCTAGGCTGTCGGCCGAACGACCCTACATCTCATCAGCTCACCGCAGAGCTGTGGCGCCGGGCACACACATATTACTTCACAACTCTGGAAACACCGCAGATCAAGTTGGCTTTATCGTCGTAGCCAAGCTTGGTCACGTCAAAACTCACTACAGCATGATAGGAATTGAAAAGCACAACAGAAACCACTATAAAACAACAGAAACCAAATGGATGCAGCACAATAGAAACCAATAAAACACAACAGAAACCAATGGAAACCACTATAAATCAACAAAACACAACAGAAATCCCTACAATACAACAAAAACCAACCGACTATGGTATAACAGACACCAGTGGGAGCCTCTAGAAAACAACAAAAACTAATGGAACACAACAGAAACTAATATAAACCACTAGATTCTGTCTACAGCATAGTAAAAACCAAACACAACAGAAACCAACTGTAACTACTAGAATATTGCAGAAACCAACAGGCTATGGTGCATCAACAACCAACAAAACATGACAGAAGTCCATTGAAACCACCAGAATACAACACAAACCAACAGATTAATTTACAATAGAAACCAATCTAAGTCACTAGAAGTAGTTGTACCTGTACCCCAATAGAAAACAATTAAAACCAATGGTTCCAGTGTTTTCTGATAACACGAACCAACAGAAACCACTGAAATGTTCTCTATCCACTAAATTTGTATACAACAGAAACCACTGGAATCCGATAAAAGCTATTGGGTCACTAATACAAAACAGAAACCAACAAAAAATATATATTACAAAGATAATTTCTCACAACAGAAACCACTGAAATTTCTGTTGGATAATTTCGGTTTCTGATGTAAAATTTTGGTAGGAGTGTGACATAAGCTCATGATTCATTGTAGGGGGTATTTAGGTAGATGGGGGGAGGTAGACTGGTTAATGAATTGAATATAATAGTGGTGTAGAATAATGTAGAATGTAGCAGAATAATTACCCAATGGAAAACAGGCTAAATTTATTGTTATTGGAGAAAGGGGAGGAGGTCCCCTTGAAGACAGGCAAAATGAGGGGGGAGATATAGATAGAGAGGGGCGTGCATATGTGTGTGTGTGTGTGTGTGTAGCAGTGAGAAAATGTTGATGGAGTAAGGGGAAGAGGTCGTGTGTGATTTAAAACCAATAAAATATTGCATGGGTGTATGGGGACAATTAAAATGACAGCAATTGGAGTGGGGAGGGGATGAGGAGAGCCAATAAGAATTTAAGAGGGAGTGGAGATAGTGCGATGTAAATCCGAGATGTTAGAGGGGAGCCAATAAAAATAGGTGGTGGTTGGAGATGGAAGGAGAATAGAAGGCCCGAATAATCAGTCAAGTTATGGGTTGGAGGGGAGAGGTATGAAAAAATAGTGGTAGGGGGTCAGTCATCTGCTGGTCTTCGTGCCAGGAGGATGTGTGCTCTGCCACATTTGTTTCAAGCTCCACAAGACTTGCATGTAGTCTTTAAGTGTTTTTTATGAAATTTGCAAAAAGTTTTAAAAAAATTTTAACGTGTTTTAAAGATTATTTTTTAGTTCAAGGTTATCCAAGGTCACTGGCACGAGGTTGTCAACTAGATCCAATATGGCGGCCAGGCGATGTCACGCCATGGTGGCCGGTCGGCTGTCCGTCCCCCCATCCCTAGAACGTACATTTGTATTCTATTTCCCTACATTTAACAAAATTCACACCAGAATAAGTTTACAGTGACTATATTTATTTTTGTGGTAATCTCTCTGAGATTGTAATGACACTAGATAGAGAATTTTCGGCCAACACTGGGTAAAGGATGTTAAGCATAATTGGATGGGCAGGGCTGCAGGTTGCTCCACTTGACGTTCCTATGTGCAAAGAGTGGCAAGCATCGCCATGCAGTCAACTCCAGCACTAGTTGTTAAATAAGCAGTACACAGCAAATTTTTATATTTGAAGGAATTACATCTTGAAAATTATGTACAGCAGAGTTATAATATGTAAAAGAAACTGTAGGTGTTTCATTGCAATTAGGGTACAATGCATGGACAGTGTTTAACAGCGGAGTTCTGAATCGAGGTGAAGATGATATAACAGCGAGAGAATGCAATGGTAGGGGAAACAGGAGTACCCTGAGTAAACCCTTGATCCAACAGTAACGTCCACTACATTTCTCACATTCGGAAGTTCATGGCTACCTCACTGGGACTAGAACTTGAGTTTGCAGTTGTGNTAACGTCCACTACATTTCTCACATTCGGAAGTTCATGGCTACCTCACTGGGACTAGAACTTGAGTTTGCAGTTGTGGAAGGCAGTAGGCTGGCCACTACACCACTGTGACCTCGAAGTAGGGGAATTGGGTGGAGAAGGAATTTGTAAAAGTTTCACAAACTTTTTTTCCATACTTTTCTGCAATAAACTAAAATTTTAAATACTCTTAAATACTGTTTTTATTAATACAAAATAGGTACGATTCATATTTTTGTAGACAACCTAGTCTGAAAAANAATACTCTTAAATACTGTTTTTATTAATACAAAATAGGTACGATTCATATTTTTGTAGACAACCTAGTCTGAAAAAAAATATAAAAATAAGTAATTTAGTGATGTTACTTTTGTATACATTTACCCATTGTTTTTACACAAGTGTAGAAATGGTTGACACATAAATACACATTGCACATGAAGAAAAAATTATGTTCTATTATTTATTTTATTTTCACTTTTATATTAGACACACTAGATTCACGAAATAGCGAGTTTGCCTGCTACAGCATGGAAAACGCTACAAACTACACACCATCTATGCTGACAAACTGGATGTGATAAGACGAATGAGACACCAAACTTGAAGGCACATTTTAACTTGTTTTTGTGAGATACCATAATGTAGCTGATCAGTTACAGGCACACTGTAAATAGGGGAGGAAACTTGCAAGACGTTGGTCATCGTCGAAAACTAACAACTTCGGGGGTCTGCAGCAGTTGTTGTCGCAAAAAACATGGCAATCGCAGCAGTAGTTTTACGTTCATAACGCTTTAGCCAGGACTTTCAGGTAGGGATAAAATGTATGTACACGAATGTATTTGGTTGCATGCCGTTTAGTTTTTAATATATGAAACTTTTCCTGAAAGCTCCAAAGCGTTTGGGAGTTACAAATGATAGATACTCTGTAGCATACAGTTTTATATTATCTACCAACTATTGTGAAATATGCTGCTTCATCTCAAGCTGTTTCTAATTATTTTTAAATTAAATAACTGTATCTGAAACACAATTTTTATCAGTGGTGGATACTTTAATTAACAGTTCCTTTACGGCACAATAAATTTTATTACTTTTCTACTTCATTTAAAAAAAAGAATAAACTTGCAGCATTTATACCTTACTTAAAACTGTAAAAAATCAACATCTATCACAACACAGTTACTAGAGATTCAGTGCGAAATCTATATTTTATATTTGTCAAATCATTAAACTGAAGTTTGTAGATGACAACATGCCAGTGTTTAACACTAACATCATAGTACTTTCAGTTATAAATCTGTATGTCAGAAGCAAAGTGTCCTAAATCCTAATAGTACATTTACAGGCAGGAGAGCCAGTTAAAGCATCAATTCAAACAACCTATTAAGTGGACAAAGCATTAATAAAGCAGTATGTATGTTTCCTTGCTATTTATACAAATACTGGGATATGTTAGTTTAGGTGTAGTCAAAAGAGTGAAATATTGTTTATAACTATTAAATAACGGACATGGGACACTTTGCACACCCCCACCTCATACACTAGTCACATCATGCCGCCGAAATCGCCCAATCAGGACATCATATGATGCGGCCATGGCCAATTGAAAAAAACCACCTTACCGAGTCCCTGAAACTTTCCAAAAACCAGATGAAGACCTCCTTGCATCTATCCTTTTACTATATCTAAACTGTATTGACATTTTTATAGCAAGCCAAGGTTCCAGAAAGTTAAAAAAAAAAAAAAANTCCTTTTACTATATCTAAACTGTATTGACATTTTTATAGCAAGCCAAGGTTCCAGAAAGTTAAAAAAAAAAAAAAATTAAAAAAACCATATTACATTTAATGACTGTAACCACTTCTATCTAACTCAACAGAAAAATTATAAATTTTAAATTAAAAATTTTTTTTGTAAAATTGCACACAATTACTACAGCCTTACAGTTCCAGCATACATGTAGGCAAAACTAATACTTCATGCAGTGAATAACACGCAGACTGTTGTCAGAAACAAAAAGGCTGCTTCAGTACTATAAACTTGTTAAAGTATGTTGTTTACAATAAGTGTTTATGTTCTCCACCATCGCCTGTACTGTACGCACAACAGCATACCATGGATGCATGTAGGTAATATTGCCTACGTTCTAGGCACCATATCACTGCAGCCAAAGCTGTGTGTATGTTTTACACGAAAACTGTGGGTCCTGGGCAGTTGCAACAAAAGGGCTATTTTTGTTGATTGGGTCATATTGGTCAATAAACAATGGTGGTACAACTGATGGTACAAAGGTGGTATGTAATAAGAGGATGGATACCCCTTTTATTTTCATTACAGGGAGAGGTATTAATGTGATTTTGTTCTTAGGTTTAAGATACTGTTAACATAAAACAATGTTTAGTGAATTATAATTTAACTTCACTTCATTTCTGATATTTTACAAAAACACAGTTTAAAAACTTGGTTTTTTTACATTCATTTTAAGTACAAAGTGTCCTGTACATGTATTTACTACTTGATTTTGCATATGGAATCACCTCACAAAGTTTGTCAGTCAAATTCGGTTGCACCCCCTACCCTGCATATGTACAGGAATATATATATATATATATATATATAGGGTACAGTTGTCACAATTTTTTTGCAGACTCCCGGTGTTGTGTTGTTTTCGAGAAAAAGGGGTGCTGTGAATTACGTCTGCGTGTGTGTGCACGTGCGTGCATGTGTGTGTTTATATATATATATATAAACACACACATACACACACGCTGGTGATTCACAGCACCCGTATCACCCCTTTTTCTTGAAAACAACACGACACCCGAGTTCGCGAAAAAATTGTGATAACTGTACTTCAAATCACAGTTTCAGTCTGACAAACATAACCAAGACATGTGTTTCAAAATCTGACATACCATACAGATGCAACGTAGTCACACAACAAAAGCCAAATTTTAATGTCAATTTCAGTAAGTTACTTTTCACTTCTCATATTTCAGGTCTCCACACAATTCTCTTGCAGAATGCTTGGAATTGGTGAAGTCAAGATACAACCCATTTCACAATGACAAACAAAAAAAGTTGTATGCACTTTGCAAATGGCTCGCAGGGTTATGTAACTGCCGCCGAGTACAGCTTATTGCTCTTTCACATTAAACGATACCTGTGCACCATCTAAATAAAACCTATTCTGGATAATAAGAGTACTGCCTACACTGTACGCCAGATATCTGCCGAGCTTGAGCAATGTCACAAGGAAGGAAAACATCACAGACAATTCCTCTGGAATCCATTAGAGAGGAAGAAAACAGTGGGTATCTAACCGAGCACACTGCAGACTGCCATATTACGTAAAGAACTGGGACCATAACTCGTGGTGACCACTTTCCATGCACATCCCTTCATAATTTCAAAGCCATCCACTATAGTCAACAAGAGAACACAACTATCACCTCTGCTTTTACTACATAGATTCACTACTGTTTCATAGATACTTTGAACTTTGAAAACTAATTTACTGCCACAGTAGGTACTGAACTTATTGAAAGAGTTAATTCTGTAGCAATCTATATACAATTATAAATTATCTGTAATTAAATGTTAATGCATAAAATTGATTGCTAAAAACCATCTGTTTTAGATACTATCACACTCACATACAACACCCACAAAAAATGTTAAACCTGACACTTTTATACATGTATATAGCATTTGCCATTTGTAAGCAGACACCACTCAAAGCATTTGAAGAGTTTTTAATGTTTCACTGGAAACAAAAGCAGATAACCAGAGGAATGGTTACCAAACACTAATACTTTCAAAATGGTAAAATAATACACAAAAACAAATAATAAGGCAATTTTATTTGTTAACAGAAACAAAGCCTCACAACATTCAGGCTAATTTAAATACTATACTTACAGGTATCTACATTTTTTTTTGCAAATATCAACTCAAAAATGTAATTTAATACTTGAAAAAGATGTCATTGATGATTATAACTGTATAATTTTTACTGTTTAGGTAATGCAATGTAATTAGAGAAGCAATATTAATATCACCATATTACAGTAAATAAGTTAGTAAAAGCAAAAAAGAAAACTCCAGTATTTGCATAAGACCTGTATTGCATTCTGATAAAATAATTCTCTACTACAAATACTATATATACTACATTAATTTCATTTTGTGAATGTAGTAAATGTGACAACATTACAAACACATGTGTCATAAATAAAAATATCATAGAAATTTTTCAACAACTCTCTCTCTACAGAAAGGAACTCACAATTTTTATTTTACAAGAAAAATAACTGAACTTTAAAATGTCACACCAATTTGCTGTATTGTACATGTTAAAAGTTTTGATTTTAAAAGTAATTAACTGAACTTCAAATGTTTGATGTATACATTAAAAATTTAAAAAACACCAAGATTAATTATTTAAATTTATTATTCCACACTAAAAAAGAAATGCTTTATATATATATAAATTACATAACTCTTACTTCAACTCTGACCTTACTTCAGACTGTACACTGTCTAAAAACACAACACAAATGCAGAAAAATTATTCAATATTCCACGTCTGTGAATACTTCTCGTTTAAGTATAATATTATTAAGGGTGCATATATACTAAACACAAAAAAAAATTTCCAATTAAAATTATTTACACAGTTTACCAAACAATTTCTTGCCACTACCACTTTTGTTGGTGTAAACAAGGATAACTGCTATTACACCCATCCTTTTGTTCCATAAAACACTGTTGTGTGATGTATCAACATTCTCCTTGACAAATGAAAGGGAAGGTGTTCACAATACCCAAAAGCAACCCTACAAAGGAAAACCCATTTTTCCAACACATTAGAACAAAATATTGTCCATTTCATGTAAGTGGGGTAACATTTGACAGACAACGTGGCCAACATACACAGTATGTAAACAGTAAATGTTCTCCTTCACAAAGTATTATATCAGCTGATGAATTGCTGTGGGGGGACATGTTATGTTGACAATATTGGTGATGACAAAGGAAGAATATAGTACTAAGAACTAAAGTTGTACCCTAATTTAAAACTTAGATTATACTTACAACATTTATAGGTTAAATTAGGTTTTAAAACAATATGCAAATTGTTCGACTTTCAGTGAATAAGCTTGAAAGACATGTTTACCATTTAAGACGGGGCACAGACACATAACGATCAGTGAAGCGTTTCCAGCATGAACGCCATTGTACACGTCTTCTTTTTCATCCTTATTGACGTAGTCTGAATATTTTATCGGTAGTCAATTATTTTTGTATTTGCTCTTATTAAGCATAGTTGGTTGTAGGTACCATTTTAGTGTTTTTTCTTGAGTGAAATGTAATATTATCGGCACGTGTTTACCGCTTCGTAAAAGGCTCATTCCGCCAATTTCCAACTGGTGTCTGCCAAAAAAGCAACAGAAATGTAATTTACATTTCGAAGATTAAGTTTGTTGGTTTCAGGAAACAGACAGTGTTAATTTTCCTTGAATGATTTTGCAAATAAATTACTTCATATCAGTGGTGGACAAACATGATTTTCATGAAGTAATTGTGCAAGAATTTCCATTGAAATACACGTGTTCAAGAGGTTATGAAGTAACAGTAAGTTAGCATGTTCTGTAATTAATGAATTTCTTAAAAGTTACTGTAATGTTTGAAATGCATGTGACCAAAAAAACTGCTTTTTGAACTCTTTCGTAGTGTAAAAATAATATTTGTTTATTTGGTATATATTGTAAAGCTAAGTTAACTTCTGTAAAAGTATGAGTGTTTATTGCTGCATCTGTACAAACAGTGACGTATGTACCGTTTTTCTTTTATTTTGATGTTATTTCCGTATGAGCAAAACTTTCCACTGTTCCAACAAAACAATATGCAATTCCAAATACACTCTCATAAGAAACACTGCAAAGCAATACTGTCTCACGAAATATATTAAACTAAGGCCCNCGAAATAAAACAAACAGAGCCCCAGCAAACATACATGGCCATTACAAAAACAAAACAGGTTGGAATGCCAACCTAGCTATAACATCTTACATTGATTACTGGACAAAAGTTAGCTGACGTCAGTCTTTCAGTGCCTGCCATGACCGGAAACATGAGGAAAATGCAAGCGTGCATTGGACACATCCATGTTTAACAATTGTTTATGAACGTTTTCTGCACTGACAGAATAGCTGTGGTAGAAGGATGCATTGTGGCCGTGCTGCTTTTCTAGAACTGTCAAAATCTACCACACTTACATGAAATGGACAATAAGAGTGAATTACAATGGATCGATGTACAAGAGTTTCAAAGAAACAGGAATAACCACATTATTACAAGAACCAATTATCCAAATGGCAACTACCCTTTTAAAATTCACCTTAAACTGCTGTGGTTGTGATTAAACTAACAACCTTTACAGTGGAAGACGTGGCCCCACCTAATGAACCACTTGTGTAACCAACTTACAATGCTTACACTGATTGCAATCTAAAAATGTGATAAGGAGCATCAATAACAAATGTTAACTAAGCAAACATATGAATAAAAATTGGCAAGCAGCCACACCATACTTTAAAGAATTAAGAGTACTTTATCCCTTTTCCAGTGTTCTTAAAGCAACTAGGACCATTGTATAGTACTGTCAGCTGTGATGTCCAACAGTTCTTCTCAGTAATTCAGCACATTGGACACACGTTTAGTAGTTTCATGGAATAATGTGTATTTCAAACACACTGCACCGCAGTTCAAGCACCAGGTAGGCAGGAGCCCTAAGTTGTTGGCAAATTCTGAAGATGATTGCGCTACTAAACCACACCACACTAAAAAAACCCTTTTTTTTACGAATTATGAACATACTTAAAAAAAACGTATGCTCACTGCTTCCATATGAGCAACTAAAACCAAACTACAACCCATAAATTGCACGAAGTTCATAACAGCTTCGTATATTGATGCTGAAGGGAAACTAAAGATGCTAGTAAAAATCATTACTAAATAAAAAAATTACTCTGTCTGGGTCAAGATCTTTCCTATAATGATCCAACAACAATGCACTGGCAAAACGTGAATAAAGGCCAACACATTCACAAAAGCTGGACTAACAAAGCAATCAAATTCAGAAAACCACTGGAGAACATACCGTACATTGGACAAACCTACTGTATTGTTTACAATTAAATTATTTATGAACAAACTACACATTAAAAACAATCAAGAGGTCAATTTCTTCTGTGGTGAAAGATGATAAATCTGCAGCATCAGAAATCACTCTCTCACCACAAGTGATTGCTGGTCAAACATAGATTTAATTATAGTTTGTCATGCAACAATAAATAACAGTCATAAACTGCTGGGTTATCATATTTTCCTTGCAACGATGCATGTGGGTTAACTCCCAGATGACCGCAATAAAATTGAGTAAAATTTATACACTACAAAACTTACAGATAAAAACAATAACATTAAGGAACACTACAATATNAAATTTATACACTACAAAACTTACAGATAAAAACAATAACATTAAAGAACACTACAATATGCAAGTTCAGTACTAATGTTAAAGAAGTTCTCATGTGCCATACCTCAAGTAAAATGTGGTAAGTATACAGGGAATCTAATGAAACACTAACAACACCAAATATTTTTCTTTTCTGTTCAGTGACAGATATCCGTAACACTGACCACAACTAAAATTAATAACATTTACACCACAACATCAACACACACACACACACACATAAGTAAGCCATAAATGATCATGCTATAAGGTACACTACAATTACTGCCTGTTCCTACGGCAGAGATTGTAATCTGGAGCTGATACTGCCACTGTCTACAGACTATAAAATTAATAATTGAGGCTTTATTCACAAGAAGGGCTTACAATCCAAACTTGCATTCCGAGATATTAACGTTTAAAAATTACATTGTTTTGCTTGAATCACAACTAAATTTTATCACATATTGTATATTTCACTTTTGGTAGAGAGTTGTTACTTAATTATTAACAACAATAACAATTTGTCATATAAATTAGTATACTTTTGGAATAAAATATTCAGTGGGCCTATAAATTAATGTTTAAAATAACATAAAATTACAAATATTTTAATAAGAAAAAAACATGATGAAAGTTCCCACATGTTACTTGTTCTTCAGCCAAAAACAAATTAATAACAAATTTAAAATCAAAACATGCAAGAAGATTACAACTAACAATAAGTATTTTTTTGCTCTGCTCTGCATTCAATATTAAACAAGGAAGACAAAACCACTTCACAGTATTAGTCTGCTTTGGATTGCAGATTGCTTTTTTGAAATACAGGAATACATTGCCATTATAGTGTATGCTTCAAGAGTACATTGTTTCCCCCTCCCCCTCTTTTTTTTTATTCTTACATTTTGTACTGCCCTCACAGAATTTATGGCATATTTATACATAAAGAAAATCATGTTCTGTGTTCTAGTGATGTAATATTGGGAACAATATTTGCACGGAATATACTTCAGTATACTGTAAATAATTTAAAGCGATTTCCCAAAAAAAAAGGCATAAAAACCCAAGTGCTCAATTTCTGTAATTGTCCTCAATAATCCAGCAGGCATTCTGCAAAAAAAATAATACTAGTTCTCAGCTATACAAAATTTAACATGTGTGTGTTATTTCAATTCAATTAGTTTATTGATGCAAATCAATAACTGTGCCCTCTTTTTGTGTCTACTTTTGCATACAATTGAATTAAGATGAAGTGCATTCACACAGCAATAGTAACAAAGGGTAACATTACATTTTTAATAAATGTAATTTTTAGTAAATTACTTAATTAAAAATATTAGGACAACACTTATTTGCTTTTGACTAATAATATTTATCAAACTGTTTTGATGAGTTTTATGCAATAAATTTACAGATTTTTGTATATTACTATTTACCATTTGAACAAATAAAAGGAGAAAAATAGTTTCCATGCTGTAACGCACTGACGCTTGCACTAGATGCGCGCTCCATGTGCGGTCTGACTTCAAAGGGGGGTGACGAACCTCCCCCCCCCNCCCCCCCCCCCAGGCAGACCCGCTCGCTGCGCCATCGCTCACCTTGCAGCCAGGGGAATGATTGACAGTGGCAACCTGCTGCTGAAGCCTACGAGTTTAGAGGATGCGCAAGAATATTCTGGGCAATGGCCTACGACCCTATAAATATTGCAGCTGTGTTGGCGAACTGGAATAGAGCCCGGCCATGTATGACTGAGAAGTTGTTAGACTTTATATTGACAGTCTCATAACAGTCCAGCACAGAACCGGGAGGAGGGGGGGGTGGATGAATTTGGATAGAACCACCACCACGAAGAACAATTGCAGTGGTGTACAACAAACACATCAATGACAGGGGTCGCCATCAGCTCGCTCTGTTGGTATCAGCAGATAGACAGGCCACAGTCCAGCAGATCCTCAGCAAATCAATGCTGGACCACAACTGTGAGCAGCCATACCATCCAGAACGATCTCCTAGCTATGGGGTACAGAAAGAGCCACACCACTAGGATGCCTGTGCTCAACACATGCCACAAGGCTCAACTACTAATGTGAGCACGGGAACACCACCCTTGAACTCTCAATGCATGGAAAAATGTTACCTGGACAGATGAATCAAGGTACATATTGGTACGTGCTGATGGCAGACTATGAGTGCATCGCCAAGCACGTGAAGAAATGGATCCCTAGTGTCAACAGGGTACAGTTGAGGCCAGTGGAGGTGGTATCCTCGTATGGAGACTGTTTACCCAGGATGAAATGGGTCCCTGGTACATGTCATCGTCCCTCACTGGTGAGCAATACAGGGACCTGCTTGCAGATCATGTGCACCCATTTCTGCAGCTGCAGCACCCTACAGGAAACCTGTACCTACAGCCAGACAATGCACCAGCCCACCACTCCTGTACTGTCTCTGCATGGTTGGATGGACACTCCACGGACTTGAGGCTGCTTGCCTGGCCCAGAGGTCACTCAACCTCTCTCTTGTTGAATATATCTGGGATGTTGTCGAGAGAGATGTGCACACTGTGGATTTNCCCAGAGGTCACTCAACCTCTCTCTTGTTGAATATATCTGGGATGTTGTCGAGAGAGATGTGCACACTGTGGATTCTGTTCTGACCAATCTCCGTGCACTGTGAGAAGCTGTGAAGCGGTTATGGATCAGTATGGCTCCCAACTTCTTCTGGTGCCATGTGTAACCCATGCCATATTGCATTAGTACTGTCATCAAGGTGAAAGGGGGGTGCCACATGCTACTTGTCAGCTGTATCTAATTCAACTGCTCACGAGCATAANTACTGTCATCAAGGTGAAAGGGGGGTGCCACATGCTACTTGTCAGCTGTATCTAATTCAACTGCTCACGAGCATAAATAAACATTACTCCAAACTATTTGTGTCATATTATATTTGAAAAATTCTGTTGGGCCTGAATAGCAGCAACCAGTAATAGAAAGACATGTGGTTCAATAAGGTAAATAGTTCAGCAAAATACTGCAACACAAAATTCAATAAGTTTTTTACTTTACTATTAATATCACCATTAAGGTGGAATTTGTATAATTTTCTTTGCGAGACAGGAATTTTGTGTAATGAACAAAAATTAATAAATTTTTACAGATGAAAAAAAAAAAAGGGGGGGGGAAATATTAATGTGCTGTTGTGAAACACGACTAAAATAGGTATGAAATTAGTACGCACATAGTAATCAATAACATATAATACTAAAATTATTATAACTGGATATTTATAAAAGCTCAAGCAAGAGTGGTATAAAGAATCACTGTAGTCAACATTAATTCCCAACAAATTTTTTAATATATTTTGTCACACTAAATGTTTACATGCAAAGTCTCAAAAATATAGCTATCTTTCAATTTACTGACTCAATCAATTTAATGGCGTCTACTAGGCATGCGAATTGTGTTGCAGTGTGTTTTAAATTCATGTTTTTTTTTAGGAAACCACAAAATGTGTTCCATTATACCAATGTACAAAAAAAACTCTCTTCAGACAATGTACGAATACTACTCTAAAAAAATCCTGCATATTATAAATACTATTTCTGAGCCCCCCCAACATAACTAAAAATTGGTTTTTCACACTGCTGAATTTCCCAATATACTGGGTGGAAACATGTGAAACTGCACTGAACTTTGCTCGAGATATTCCACCAATAAAATTATAGGGTCAACGCTTAAAGTCAAAAAGGTACATGTNACTGCACTGAACTTTGCTCGAGATATTCCACCAATAAAATTATAGGGTCAACGCTTAAAGTCAAAAAGGTACATGTAGCATGACAAACACTGCATGCCAGTTCAGCGCCTTGCACATTGGAGTGATGGGGGCATTCGGTACACGTGTCAGTGTCAGCCTTATTGTTTGCCTGTTTCTGAGCCTCAAACATGCTAAAAAAAAAAACTCCAAGCAGGCAGCGCTCTCTTAAGGACATGACATTGGTTCTTAAGCCCNAGCCTCAAACATGCTAAAAAAAAAAACTCCAAGCAGGCAGCGCTCTCTTAAGGACATGACATTGGTTCTTAAGCCCTTGAAAGGTGATGAACTAACAGATTACTGCATGTTAAAATTAAAGCAGATTTACAGTATTGCAGAAGCATTCCTTGCAGAAGAGCATAATGGTTTCAGAGCAGACAGACTGTGAGTGAACTGTGTTTTTACCGTCATTCAAATTGTTAGGGAAAATTACAAATACAATTGATTAACTTTCATAGAACATGAAAAAGTCTTTGATAGAGCTACTATAGAATATTTCAGAATAATTTCAAATACCTCAAAAGTTAATGAAAATAATAAAAGCTTGGTATAAAAATGAGATCAATTTCACAAGAGAGAAAAATGTTTTCACCTATACGATTTGACATGTGCATGTATGCATACTTCATTAAAACATGACAAGAACAGCTAACATGCAAGTAAACACTTTAAACGACATTTTTAAACCTTCTTGTATTCACAGATGGTTAAATTGTGCAGTAATATTCACAGGTGATTTGTACAGGCTACAAAATCTAACACACGTATAATCAAGAAATTATAGAACAGCTAGGTGTTTTTGGGATAAGAGAATAGCTCTAACTGTATTGAAGAAAATGGCATTAGCATGTTCCAAGATGGAAGAAAAATTACTTACCTACTGTATCTAAGATGGTGTTGCAATGTTTGCCCTAATGGTGAAGGACTGCTCGACAAGATGAAACTGTCTCCAAGACGAAATGTGTGTTATGATGGGCAACGTTGAACTAAGCAAGTTTTGTAAATATTTACCTAAATTTATCACGAATATGAATGAGCTCTACAGAACATGTAAGGTTTTCTGTCACAAATCCAGCACGATAACAAAACTAACTTTAAGAAACATTAAATAATTAAGATAAATACATATTATACATTTAGCCTAAAAGTACCATTTTGAACAGAAAAATGTTATGATCACTTGCATCAATTTTTATGCAGTATGCCAATATCAACAAACTTTTACAGGTTCACACATTCATTAATGGCATGCTAACAACTATAGATAAATCAGACATCATTTTAAAACATCTTACTTCCACTAGAAGTGGTCATTGTCTGATGCACTTCTTACACACTCAAACTACCGCAGACAACAATCTTGAAATATTCTTGTTTTATAAAATGGTAAAATTTAAATAAACCACTAATAATGAACTGCCAAATAAATTAAAATCTGTAGCATTAAATTAAACAATTTAATGTAACATTCACTCATTGAAAAGAACCCTGGATAGTGAGACTACACTGCTACCTAGATATGTTGTTTTCATGTTATAGAAACCAAATGTGACTGCCTATTTCTCTGCCTAGCTATCCATGGTATAATAATACTGTTAACTCTCAATGACCACGTGTAAGAGCTGAAAAATCAACTGACAAAGTACAGTACCAATTTTCTATTAAACTGAGCGAGATTTAGTATAATGAGTTTTTGTTAGTTAAAATTTATTTTTGAGTCTTAAATGTGTTTAAAATAAAGTCACAGGAAAAAAATCTACATAGAGAGGTGTATCATTTTTGCAACCTCTGTTTCATATTTATGACAAAGTTGCTATCTGTCGTATATACCTGGAAATCCCATATGTATAATTTATTGGAACATCTGTATAATTTTTACGAATTTCAGACCAAAATATGATACAGCAATTTTCTTTTTTCCTGTGAACTTAATAACTGCGATTAATTAAATATAGCCTCATTAGTAAGTTGCTAGTTCTATCATTCTAATAACATTTTTTTTTGTCTTAAGATTCTCCTTTTGGTTTCATAAAAACTCAATATTTTGGAATTTTGTGACATATTTAGGGCACCTTCCCTATATTAATAAATGTTTGAACTAAGATATTACCTACATTAAAGCCTGACGCAAGGCAACTTGACAATAGTAAAGCAATGTTAAACAAGCACAACGTTGCCAATGAAATGGCAAAATGGTGGCTTTCACATTTTTGTACTCACTAGCCTTTAAAAATATGATTATGTCTTGGATATACTATAGTGCACATTTTACAAATTCATTACTAAGAACATTTACACATTTCTTTCTACAAGTTTCTGCAAATATATACAACTGATATGATTTGCTTTGTAAGCATTACAAAATTATAATCTCTTTTAACTCTGGGAACACGTATATAAAGTACGCCGCAATCAATCAGCAGCAAGCCTTGTAAAATCTGCCAGGTGCTTTACTGTGAATTATTTATGACAGTTCTCAGTGAGAAGGGCCTGTGTCACTATTAAGTGGAAAGCTTAATGTTTGCAACATAACTAAAGCAATTATATAATACTATTATTAATAAAGAAAGATTAAATTTCACACAAAATAAAAAATGTAAGCATGTGGCAAAGTAAGTAGGTTCCATAAAGATGACTTTTGTATGCCACTCCACATTCATAACATGGTAGAATCTCCCTTCACATCAATGTAGGAATAGAGGGTCACTGGTTAAAGGACAATATTAACAGGTGTACCTCTTGTGGCCAAGGTGTCTTGGATCTTTACAATGCACCTTCATAAATAGCAAATCTTGTAAAGGGGACTAAAACTGATCTCCAGGAGAGAGGATTAACATCAGTACCCTTCTTCAGTTATAGTTGCATATTACGTACATTTCTCACAGCCTGTTTGTGTCAAAATACACATGGCCTAGGTACAATTGCATTAGAATTAGTCCAATGTATTTTGGACACAAGCAATATTCACATTCAATAACTTACTTGCACAGCAGATAGAATTCAGACAGAAAAAAAGTAACGAGGGTAATAACTACGTGGTTACACATCAGTCTTTACAAATGGTATTTCTAGAACAGAATTTGTGTACATTACAAGAACGTAAGTATCTTGTTTGTTATTGCAAAATGTTACAATAAAAATTATTACTTGGGCCTTTATATTCGAGCAATTTTTATGGCTAGGGTTACAAGTCCAAACTTTTGTTGACTGAATTTATCTTATACACTGCAATTTGTCTCTCAAGTCATTGTAATGAGAACCATCTTGCAAGTGTTAACAATTAAATGATGCAGATATGCACAAATTTCTCTAACACAAACACATGTTCAAATCAGTAGCGTGAGAAATTGTGCGCTGACACACCAATAAGCAAGTCACAAACTTAACAGCCCTGCTGAAAATCAGTCAACTCATTGGAACTTCAGTCCACACCCAGCAGTGAACTCTCTTTTCAAAAATGTACAATCTGGCACACAAATACACCAACATAGTATGACAATAGCGTATATGCAGCCATATTCATGTACATTAACACTTCTCCATTCTCCAATGGAACACAGTTTCAAAAAAAATACTGCTTACTATCCTATCACATGGCTGCTTTAAAAGATATAAGATATAAAAATTATTTACAAAATTTTTATTAACATATCCAAATTAATTTAACTTTTTCCAAAAAAATACATACATACCAAAGAGCATACACCCAGTACATTGTCAAATGTACAATTTAACATTCCCATGCTTCCAGCATACATTCCATAGTGACAACACTACTGATTCAAGTGTGAAATACAAGGGTCTACAAATAACAGTAAAAATATTGAGTTACAAAAACGTATTTACAATTCTATTAACATACAAAACCTATCTAACACAAAATATATACATATATAGTAAACATAAATGTTCAGTTAAATCAGGACATTAATGCATAACATTATTCTTTTGACAATATCTTGAAATTAAACAACTGAGTTTAGGCATTCAGATGCACATAGGTCCTCAAAAGTTAACACTAATTTGCAATAAATGCAGTAATGGTAAACAAATTTTTGACTCAGATTAAAAACATAAGCATGATTAAACTGCTATGGTATTGACTATCTACTTCAAAACAGAGATAACTACAGAAAATTGCAAACAAACATACCATGTAAAATAATAGTGACAAAACAATTTCAAGCATGTTACCACCTGCTACTCAAAGCAAAACTGAAGCACAGCACAGAAATAGGTACTTTTCCTGTCTTCCTTCCAGTTTAATAAACTCTCTTATCACTGGACATGAACAATAATAATTTTTGTTCCAGCTTAGTCCTGAGGTCACTTTTTTCTAAGCCTACAATTTTTACAAGTATCAGTTTCAAACCAACTGATGTACAATTCAAATCANTCATGTTAAACAAAACTTTTATCATTCAGTTTTAACAGATTCATATAAGCAGGATTGCCTTAATTTATTAAAAAAATTGTCACTCATCAATAACATAATACTCAATAATTAGTATCAGAAAACTTGACTAGTATGCTAATTATAATNTTCCCAAAACAGTTTTCTTTCTAAGAACATGACTAGGAATACATAAGACTACATCTGGTAGCCCTTTAAAGTATTTAATTTTCTGTATAGAACAAATACATTTTTGTAGTTTGCACTCACTCACACATTATCTTAAAACTAAAACATCCATACCACATCCTGCTAAAGAGAATTTAATTTATCATGTTAAACAAAACTTTTATCATTCAGTTTTAACAGATTCATATAAGCAGGATTGCCTTAATTTAATTAAAAAATTGTCACTCATCAATAACATAATACTCAATAATTAGTATCAGAAAACTTGACTAGTATGCTAATTATAATTTTTCAAAAGAAAATTAAATAATTTTAAGAAAAATACTTGGTAGATACACTTATTTAAATCAAAAAATATAGATTAAATGGAGCATACATAATAGTAATGTACGCAATTAATCAAAGTATCCAACTTTAACCCTTAAGGAGATCTCTTTACAAGCCTGTGGAAAGAAAAGTAGCACTGGTTCAAAACTGGCTGCTACGAGGGCAGAACCAAGTACCGCAGTTTACATCACCACTTGATGACTTCACAGAATGTTACAGCTTTGTATTTTTGCTCACTGTTAATTTTCTATAAGGCTACTTATGGTCACACAATTTCTGAACCCTTGCTGCTTCTCTCACATGCCTACTATCTACGTGTCATGTCTACATGCGAGTATGCCACTTTGTAAGAGTTAATTCAGTAGGTACCCCAAACATTACAATTATTTGTTTAGTCAAGTATTCTATGTCATTTAAACACTCCTGCAATGTTAGTAACAGTGGTGAATCAGAGTACTGTAAGGCAATATTCTGTAAATTATCAATACAGAAATACAGTCAAGAGAGGAATCATTGGGTGCAAGAATAATTCTTTCTACAATATCATCTCGTAAGTAAACTGAAGCAAAACGTTTCAACCTAATTTTTTTTACATACTGCGTAACTTATAAAATGCAGCAGCTAAAATTTTAAACACAAATCGCATGTCTCACCTAACACTACCCATTTTTAATGTTTCTTCCTGTTAAAATATACCCACAACACCACTGATGCAACCCTCTTCACAAACCGTTTTTTTTTTTTTTTTTTTGGAAAACAATCCGTAAACACTGTCTCTATGGCTACGTGGGACTCGCGATCATAGGATTTGCGGAAGGTGGAACTTACAGACGCCAAAATAAACGTAGTGCATTTACATTCACCACAATAGCAGGATATGTGATAGGAATCAAGCTACTACACATAATTCCCCTGATCCAACGCATTATGGAAGAGCCAGTTAAGCCATTGTCGTCAAAGACAATGACATTGGAGTACCCAGTAGAAAATGAAAAAAAATTTGTATATCAATTTAGAAGCAAAAATAAAAGCAGCTTCACAAAATTTTGAAACTACTGTTGACTTGCACAAATGCTTGAGAATGATTGCATATGCCAAAATATTTGAATGAAGAGTGTAAAAATACTGACGTGGGTTAATAAATGATGCATATTACCAAACAATTATTTTTTATAATTTAAAAAAAAATTACAAGGATTATTAAAAGATTTTAGTTTTTTAAAATGCCAGTTTGTTTCATCACAGCACACTGCCAGTCCTAAAAATGTTTCAAATGTAAAGGAAAGCTGCTTAAGATAAATAATAATAGCAGGGTCAAATTTTCACTACTATCTCCCACCTTCTTCTTCTCCACTGCCAAGTTTAAACAATATGTAGGTTTGTGGCCGCAAATCGCACTACAGTAGTGCATGCGACTGGAAATCCCATGACCACAAATCCCGCGTTACCATCTCCGCATCTGTTCTACCACACACCTCTCTTACAACAGAAACCTGTAGGGCCTAACTTGAAAACTGACAAAAACAAAGGACACATTAAACCACTGTTGGAGCAGCCTGAGTGGGTGAAACTGTCGTCATGAGACACACATGGCAGAAGAAGTGACAGCGTTACACAAGATTCGTGCAGTATCTAATTATTGTACCTTTGTTCACATGTACACAACAATTACAACAGTATACAGCAGCTTCCAAACACAGTAGGTCGAAGACTGCCACACAACACTGGCATAACACAGTAATGTTACCATACATTACACTACTATTGAGGTCAAAAGTAATGATACTGTACTTTATTCATCATCTAAGGTAAATAGAAAGGAACCACCACAGTGTTATACATGTAATAAATTGGGGTTTTCACCTCTCTTCCTGATTTTGTTCTACTTTTGTCTTCATTTTCTCCTACCCCATTTTCTTCTTCTTCACTGTTCTCCTCCTGGGTTTTAACTTTATTTTGACTTTCGACTTGTAATTTCTTCACTGGTTCATTATTTGTTTGTTCATTTTCTACACACTGTAGATTCTTGACATCATTTACTGTTTCATCCTTTGTTTGGTCATTTTCTACACAATGTTCTTGAATTTGAGGTGCCATTACATTTTCCAGAAATGTAACGTTTCTGCTAAAAGTTACCTTTTTCGTAACTGGATTCATGCATTTATAGCCCTTAGTGTTGGTACCATAGCCCACTAAAATGATTTTTTCTGATTTTGGATCCCATTTCTTCCTTAATTGTTTTGGGATTTGGACCATTACTGGGCAACCAAAAATTCTTAAATGAGATAACCCAGGTGCTTTACCTGACCACGTCTCAAATGGTGTCGTATTACAAAGTGATGAAGTTGGAGAGCTATTTATAAGGTACACGGCAGTATTGACAGCTTCTGCCCAATACTCCTTTGGAAGTCTTGCGTCAAACAGTAAGCATCTTGATTTTTCGACTATGGTTCTATTGGCTTGTTCACAAACTCCGTTCTNAAGTCTTGCGTCAAACAGTAAGCATCTTGATTTTTCGACTATGGTTCTATTGGCTTGTTCACAAACTCCGTTCTGATTTTCTACCATTTTCTTGAATTGTTGAAAGACCTCTAGAACTTGACTTTTATTTGTTAAAAAATAAACAAATATCTTCCTCGAATAATCGTCAATAAGAGAAAAGAAGTATTTACT
>NQII01004165.1:135854-164021 GCA_002778355.1 Clitarchus hookeri
ATGAGTGGATCGGTACCCTATTGTTGGCGGGGTTACCCGAGGAATATAAACCTATGTTGATGGGATTAGAGAGTTCAGGAATAAAAATAACGGGAGGTTCAATTAAAGTGAAACTTTTGCAAGACATTAAGTCTAATGAGGTCAAAAGTAATGATACTGTACTTTATTCATCATCTAAGGTAAATAGAAAGGAACCACCACGGTGTTAGACATGTAATAAATTAGAGGCCCTACTCAAGATTTGCAAAGCGTCTGGAATAGTTTTGTTCAACGCCACGTGAAAAGCCATGATTCGCACTTACCTAACAAAACATTTGTGGCACATGTAACAGTAACACTAGCATCGGCATCAAACACAACGACACCTTATAAAAGACAAAGGTCACGAAACCCATGTAGGCCTACATACAAAAATCAATTATTTGTGAAAATCTTAGTGATATCAATAAAACATAACCTATTTAAAATAAAACTGCTACCTAAGTATGCAGATGATAAGTTATATTAATTAAAAACTTTAAGGAACTAAACTGCTGGACAACAAATGCATGTCACCACAAAACTGGCCCAATAACTAATGTTCCACAGCACACACACAATTTAAAACAGAACAAATTGAACTCAAATAACACAGAATCCAAACCAGAAGGGGTGTTATTTTTACCAGAAAAAGTACAGGCAAAAAAATACAACATGAAAATTTTCCAAGTTCATTAACTTCTTAAAATTTCATCCAATAAAAACAGAACCCAAATATAAAACTACAGAAGCACAAAGGCTTTGCAGACACTGGCAGTGACGCAGTTAAGTAGCAAACCTACACGCAGACACCGCTACATACAAGTGTCGCACTATCACCAGATAACACGACGTGTATTTTCATGGAACTCATCATTCTTACAATTGTAACATAATTCTAGGTACAAGTCTTTTCTTTACTTCCACGAAGAGCTGAGCAACTATGGAACTTTCTATTTGCCATATTCAATGTTTATGAACACAAATTTGCACAGTAAAGGTAAAACATAAAGGTGCATAAAGGTGACTGTATGAAAGAGATGAGTGTTGCATTGGACATGCTGAAAAAACAACTTTTGAGCAGTTTGTAGGTCTACTGGCAACAAGAAAATATCACAGTGCCTCCGCATAACTTTTTATAAAAACCACTACAGTAAATTATCATTTTTAAATGTTACCCTGTGAAAAACAAATTATAACTCAATTGTTGTGATAGTTGTACTGATAAAGCAAACATTAAAAGACACAACTGGAAATACAACAAATTTTATAATGTGGCAACACATAATAAAACAATGTTAAAAATGATCAATTAGCTCATGAGAAGGATATTTCCTTCCAATACCTTCCTGCAGGTATGTAAACCAGTATTGCTGTAGTAAGTAAATCTGTAAACTTTTTCAAATGCATGTACTTTAAAACAGCTGTTGTGAAACGAGCATGGAAAATAGTTCATTAACAGCTTCGCAGGTACACACCACATATAGTCCTACAGGTCTTCTTGCCACAATTCATCACACATAACCATACTGAGGGGTTGTTAGTATTTGCCGGTTTCACATGAGCAAATGATTAGCATACATACTGCAATCTGGATAACTTTCCGGGAATAACCAATACAGCGCAGTATGCTGCAAATTTTTCAAACCCATCCTCAGGCTGAGATGTCTACATTTAAAAAATGTCTATAGAGTTCATTCACAACTTAAGCTTTCACTTCCCTAGGAGTGATAAGTTTTGCTGCTTCTTCCACAAATTCTGTCAGTCTAACAGTTTTTTCTGCTCTTAAGAATTCAAATTTTAAGTCGGCCATGGTTAATTTTCATTTTACGTACTGCAAGCTGCAATGGTCATTCCCCAAAATAATTAAATTTTCAGACTGCATTTGCTAGCTTCTAAGAGCAAGTAAAATATTGTTAGTAAAAAAAAAAATTCCATATGAAGGTTCTGAAAAAGCATTCACCTAAAATGAACACGATCTTAAACACTACTTACTGGCTTCATTATACAATGAATCAGTCCTACGGATGTTACATCAAGATAGGCACCATTGCTGTATGCATTTTATTGACCTTCGAATTTCTAAGATGAAATCATTTCGGAAAACGACTTCACGTACGCTTCGTGGAGCTTATTGACAAAATCAGGATCATGTTTTAACAGGTACGTAGTTGCTTGCAGCAACTGCTTTTTGGTAAGAGGTTCAGGTCTGATATCCGAGAGTGGCACTTCATTCCTCTGGAGTAGCGTGGACTGCGACACAGGCACCACACAGGCTTGGGAAGGAGTGGAGGTGAACATGGTCGGCGGCATCAAAGCAGGAGTCTGGGGAGTTTCCCAGGAACCGCACAAGGGAGCCGACAGCGACCGCTGATCTGCAGTCCCATCCCCACAGTCTGCTACGATAGACCCAATCAACGGTGGCTCGCACATGTTGCTCGGCGAAGCTATGCGAAGAAAACCCATGTTGTCATTAACTTCTGCCAATTCCTGGCGAGCGTGGACATCTAACTGATGACTAGGAGTTGACCGACTCAGAGCAGTTGTGTGCGAAGAGCCTCCAACTTTACAGGCACATTTCAATTTCACACCACCTTCTTCTGAAAAAAAATTGCATTTATTTATATTACCACTGTGTTTATGCAAGTCAGTATTCACAGCTTTACCCTTCAAACTCTTGGTGGTGGTGGTGGTAATTTCAAACTGAGGGGTGATGGATCGCTGCTGTTTTTCAATGTGCTCGACACTGTGCACAGGATTTGACATGAGGCGCTGCAACAATGGCTTCAAATTTTCTCCTTGGCCAACCTCCTTCGTTATGTTGAGGCTCACAATGGCATGACCATTTTTTGGAACTTGATGACTAAGAAATACATCACTAACTTTATCTGCAGATAGCTTTGTGCTACCATTTGGTCTACTAGCTTTAACAAAAAAATCAACCACTCCTTGCGGCATCAGCTGAATACTTTCTACATCTAATTTAGGCATTTCAGTTTCCGATTGTTTCTGACTGCTGTAATCTTCCTTCGCTTTACTTAATAAGCTAAGTATGTCAATGTTGGGTTTACCTTTGTACTCAGGTCTGCAGGCTACTTGAACCATTTCATTTGGAAGTTTCTTACGCAAAGAACATTCTGCTGTTAGTTTATTTAATATTGATGATATCCGAACGCACTCATCTTTGTCATAAAACCACACGCCAAAAATTTGACCTTTAAAGTTACGGTAGAGTAAGAAAGGTTCTTTCAATTGTAGTTCAAGACCTACTGTAACTGGTTCGATCAAATTCTTAGTATTCAGTCTGTTCATAATTAGGATACTGTTGAAGGGTTCTCCACTCCGCCTGTAAACAAATAACGCACCTTCCACATCAGTTTTCTCCCATTCATTGTCTTCCGCGCTAAAAGTATATAACGCTACGTGAGTAGCAGTTGCCAAAATTTCCTTAACATATGGATCAACTCTCTTCAGAGCAGCCACGTTCATTTGACCCTCCGCCAATTCTGCCATGGTTCACCAGTATTCAATAAATTCTTGAGCTTCAGAAATATGTTACACGACGTAAATAGTTCTATATCATTTAAATGCGTTTACAGATGTCTCCAGGACCCACTAATCTTCAACAATGATTAAAACATGTGTAAAAGTAACGTGACTTAATTTAAAACTGTTAATTTATATTCATTGCAACAATATGCATATGTCTTACGACATACAATAAAAACAATCACGTTAGGCTATATACAAACCCAACAGCTGCTCAAATGTTATCGAACGTAGGATATGTTCCTATACAGGAAAGCTTCTAAAAGTCTTTTGCAATTTATTCTTTTTTTCTCTCGTGCCCTGGATGGATTATAAACCAAAAATTTTTTCGTGATATCATAAATTTTATATTTAGGCTAATACAGAAACTAACTAATATGTACATTATATTCATTATACTCTAACTAAACATGTAATAATGATAAAATCATGATTTGTATCGTGACCGCACCATAGGCTGTTTGTCGCGTCATATGTACTCACCTGACTATTTAGGGCCGACAAAATATGGAGAAGTGCTTGTAGTATTCTAGCACTGCGGAATATGCTCATCACGAAAAGAGCGTTTCACGTTTATCCATTAAGATAAGACAGACAGAAGGTGGCGTGGCTGATCTTTGATGTAGTGAGCTCTGACACAAGTAGGCAATGCTTAGTCGCCATATTCCCGTTGACAAAACCAATGGTTGGTAGCATCGAGTATACTGCACTGAAATGCTTTAAAATATGTGCGTTTTGTACTGTTTTGATGGAAATTTAAGAGTTTATTTTATGAAAACTTACGCCATAAACAATCTCAGACAGCATCCTTTTTCAGTTCCACTTGTCATTCGAGTTATTGTGCGATATTTAAAGAAGGAACTACCAAGCTTTTGGGTTGACATTAAAACAAAGACAGAATATCATGTGTTTCAACAAAATTATAATTTATGAAGCATGTAGATGAAATAAGTTATGTGTATAGACGACTCGAAGCGGTAGTACATGCAATGAAAGTCTCGTGCCTGCCACTTGACTCAGGAATTAACAAGTTGACACTATGGCAGAACTCTGGTGTTTGTAACAATGTTTTTGTACAATACAGACAGTTTCAAGGATTATTTGTAGGGTTCAGCATGTAAACGAACATTATTGGTTAATTTTCCAGTAGTCATCCACTTTTCGTTGATAACCTAAATACAGTTATTTCAAAAATAGCGTTTTCATGTTTAATCCAACAACATTAATAGTTATTTTACAAAATAGCATTTAAAGTTTAATGCATTGTCCTAATCGACTTCGTAATGCGAATACAATGAAACTAAACTTCGGAAAAAGTTAAATCAATTTATTTCATATACTGTATGTATCCTTATAAATGGAGGCTGCTGCACATCATTGTTTATAATATGAAGCATACTTTACCGCAAGATCTTTACACCCAAACTCAAATGCTGCCATTTTTTCTTCAGAAAGCCTGTTTAATTTCACAATTATCAAACTAAAAAGATAGCAACATGCACGATTTTTTTTTTTGTAATTATGAATAATAGCTAGAAGCTATACAATAAAATTAAAATAATATAAAATATATTTACAAACTCACCGGTACGTATAACTAGTACTAATCGAAAAATTTTGGGGTAAAATATGTATGACTTGGAAAGACCTCTGTAAAATGAAATGTATAAAGGTACAAAGAATGTCAAACACAACCCCAAAAGCCACCAGCAAGGGACCGATTAAATATACGTTTTTATCGGTGCAATGAAAAATGTGCACTTGCACTGTAACGCAGTAGAATTAAAAATGAACATACACACAAGCTGTCACATGACCGACACAAAATGCAGAGAAATCTGCGCCGGGCAGATACCTTGGAGCAGATGGAATTGATCTCGCTGCACATGCGCAGTCGAGACATGTAGCCTTCTACAACATGGCTGTCGTATTGCAATTGTCGAAAAATACACCTTGGCTAGTTGTTGTTGGTAGCATATAGTGTAAATTACTCAATTAGAGTGATTTCAACAAAAAATTGAAGAGGGTGTAAAATGTCATTGATTGACACTAACAACGGCCATCAGTAGATCTAGCAGAGGTTGTACTAATAGGTTTGAAAATCCAAATACAGCTGTGACGTTTCTCTGGTAAATAGCACTTGTTGATTAATTAATTTTAATATATTTCTTACTAGCTGTGGTACATGGTGTATACCCTATATGTGCGGTGTTCTTTACAGGATCCATAAAGGCGAAGTAAAACTCGAATCTTAAATTGTAGCACTTCAGTGCGAAAATTGGAAACCTACTGTACAGAGTAGCGCTTGTTCTGACTGAAGTAAAGTTAGCTCCAAATCGCAGCTTCGAAATGTACAGCACGTGAGTCATCGAGTGACATTCAACTTAATAACACAGTGAGTCATGCATGCGGCGCATGACATGACGATGCGTACGGCGCAACAACGGCACAACAATCATCGAGGTTCCACTAATAGGGTTGCAATAGGAATGCTCACAGGGGTAATAAGAAGTTGCATGTTCAGCGGCTTATAAAACATAAACTATATAAAGTGTGTTTATATGACCCACCACTTTTTATTCCCAAGACATAGTAGTGTAAAATAATATTTAAATGTCTGAAGAAGCTGTCACCAAGTTTTTGTTCTTAAGTTATCGAAAATCGAACTCTGCCCACACATGTGTTTCAATGTCGCATGTTCAGAGGCTTATAAAACATAAACTAGAAAAGGTAGGTTAATATGACCAATGACACTTTATTCATAAAACATAGCAATGTAAAGTAATATTAAAAGGTCTGGGGAAGCTGTCACCAATTTCTTGTTATAATTCATCAAAAATCGAACTTTATTGACACAGGTGGTATTATAAACGAACAATGTGCTGTATGGATGATCTTGTAGTGTGCATAATTACATTTTAAAATGCAATTTTTGTATATTATCTAGATAATACTTGTAGAGTTTGCATATGTGCATACCAGATTCATTATTCATTGAGAATGTTCTTACTTCTAAGGCTTACAAACTTGTCATTGTGGCCATTGAAAACGACCAAAGTCACAAGTTGATGAACATATAAAAAAAATTTAATAGTAGGTTTATATGACCTGACACACTTTATTCTTAAGACAGAATAGTGTAAAGTAATATCAAAATGACTGTGGAAGCTGTCACCAATTTTTTGCCATAAGTCTTTCAATATCGGACCTTGTTCAAACAGGTGATCCAAAGGTGTGTGTTAAGAGGCTCAAAAACTAACTAGATAAGGTAGGTTGTGACGTGATGAAGGTTACACAGGGCCGGTTGAGTGTTGAATTGCCCGGCGCCATGACCCAGTGGAGAGTTAATGATGAGGATCGTTCGGTCGACAGCCCAGGGGGACCTGGAAATCTCCATCAGTTTGCTGATGATGTTGTCACCTACTTGTGGATGATGTTACATAGAGTGTAGTAACCTACAATTAATCAACACACATTTAATTTTGTAAAGCAGTTTATTCACTGTGCTTGCTTACAGGTAAATAATATATGAAAATGGACCCAGCACTTACGGCCTGCCGGTGACCTTAGCATGAAATAAACGTGGTATTATATTGATATGCGATAGCGTTAAGCTCTCTGGCAAGAAGCCAGGTGGCTCTCCCCTCAGTACTTAGAAAAAATAAAATTAATGTTCCAATCAATTAATTTTATATTGCAGTGAACCGATTACAGCCTAAATTATGGTACCGAGGGGAATCGCGAAGCGGGCGACCAACACAGCTGGTCAGGTTCGAGTGCTGAGGAGAACTGGCCACGTGACCTTGGTTTCCGTCACGTGTGAAGAGAACCGAAATAAAATGGTGAATGATGAAACATAACATGAACAATATGTGATATGATTCCAATGGTGAAAAATTGTATAAATAAGGTGAACAAATTGGTGACACCCCCATTTATTAACAAATGTCTCCTAAGATTGAAGTTGTGAAGTTGACAGGGCGAGTTATCGCACTAAATGACATATTACAAGGATGGAGGCCTTTATAGGCAATCTCTCTTTGTGGAAACATAATAGACCTTTTATAAATACACATTAATAAATTGGTAGTATGTTGCATCGTAGGTCGTGGTGCGAGTTGCTGCGAAGCAACGACCATTTGCCAGTGCGCCCAACGGCTGTGGCTTCAGGGTAAACACCGTTTCGGATCGCCTACCCATTTATTAAAAGAGTAATGTAATAAATGAGAAGGATGGGCTCTTGGGTTATGTAATCCTTATCGGCAAGAAGGTGCAATGTGCTTTTACCGAAGGGTGTCCTTGTCTCTGGATGTGCATAATAAAATAATTATGTCTGATCACCACATTGTGACACCCACAACACGAAAAACCTAACCTGTCACAGTTAAATTGTTAATATTTTATCACAGCAAGTTGACATTTACCCTGAAAGTCTAGCGCCAATGCTTGTTATTTGTTTTTAAATATCTAAATTGTAAACTCATTAAATACAAAAACCTGCCGCAACATTTACAATGTTTTGGGTATCTCACTATGGCAACGAAAGAAAACTCAACTTCAATTTTGTGATGCTACATTTCCTCCCCTTTTTAATCCCATGGCTAAAGTAAATTCTAATCAGGTTAGAAAAAAAACGAGGTTTCTTATGGAAAAGTTTGGCATAGGGAAAATTTCCACTGTTATGTGCACAGTGTTCCAAAGAAGTTTCTTTTAATTAGAATTTTAAGCTATGTGATTAATAACAGAGAAAGAGTTTGCTTAGCCTAGTAACTAAGTAATTTTATATTTTACTTATAATTATTACAATTATCCTTTTTTTAAAAGTACAACTTAGTAAGAAAACTGGTACACATGTAACACTTCTGCTTACCTAGTGGCGAAAATATTTCAATTGATGATTACAGAAAGGGCCTGAGTCCAAGACAGCATATATGCCGTAAAAAGTGGGAAAAACTGGTTATGAGACTACTAGTGTCTCAAGTATATATTTACCCTCTAATAAATTGTATTAATAATATTATGTGTTATCTGCGAGATTTAAAGCAAGAACACAAGAAATATTCAGTGCATGGTTAGTTGAAGATCATAGAATCAGGACATTTCGGCAATTAACAGGAATGCAGGAGGGGGGGGAAAGAAATGTATTTTTAGCGTATAATGTAAATTTCCAATTTGGAAACATGTAGTTTCTGTTCAGTTTCCATATGGTATTTATTTTAAAAAAGATATCTACAACAAATTAGTTACAGCTGCAATTTTGCATACATATTATATTATCTCTGGCTAGCATGACTCACCTACAATGGTTCATCCTGCTGTTTTTAAAGCTAATAAAAGTGCTTACATGCAAGCTTACGCAATGAGCCCTATTTTTGCAGTATTTTGACTTCGAAGTACAACATGTGCCAGGGTCAGAAAACCAGTTGGTTGATGCACTCTCAATGTCGCTGGGTGAGACAATAGCGTGCGACGACATTCATGCACCCGTCGAGGATACAGTTACATATGCGCAGCTGACAGCAACTTCTCAGAATCCCACTCTTACTGACGTGTACACACACATAATACAGGTGCAACAGTCATGCCGAGTAACGCACAAGTGAACACTGGACTACTTACGTACCATGTGAAGCCAATGACAAAGTATTACAGATCGCGCATGACACCGAAAATGCAGGCTACCCAGATTCACAGCAAATCCAGCGATAAATGCAATTACAATTTTATTAGCCAAGCATTTCGCATGATACTCGCAAATATGTGCATGTTTGTGTGCCGTGTTATTGTTTCAAAAGCCGGCGCACTGACCGTACACAACAACAACCACCACGGCTGCCAACTGAACCCTTTGAAATATTTAGTTACCCTAGATCTCATGGGACCCCCTCGTATTGCCACAGGGAAGAGATTTGTGCTAGTGGTAACAGACTTATTTTCTAGATGTGTGGAGGCATATGCAATATCCAGTGCTTGCGCGAAGTTCATAGCAAAAACAGTTAGAAATGGAATTTTTCCCATGATGGATATACATGCGGACAGTGCTATCAGAAAATGGTACTCAATTTACCGGACTTATGTGGCACGAATGTTGTATGAGATGGGGGTGTTGTGCATAATACTATGGTAATTTATCATCCACCTGGAAATCCAACCGAAAGGAGAAACCAAGAGCTCAAAACTCAGCTTTGGTTTCACGTAAGTGATATCCACACATCATGGAACGACCATCTGCCAGCAGCGATGTTTACACTGTGCACTTGGACCAATCTCGCCACTAGAAAAACCCCAGCGGAGTGCCTCATAGGTCGTCAGCTTCTGCTTCTAGGTGAGTTCGCACATGTGCCCCAAAGCCAGGTCAGTTACCCCAATAGCAGCAGATCATGGTGCTGCCCAAGGAGGTGTACCTTACAGCAGGCATGCAAACACCAACAAAAATGGTGCAGTGGCTGCCTGTCACCATGTGCCAACCTGCTGCACTACAGTCAGGCCAGCTGATTTGTGTGGTCACATAATCTATCTGTGGCATCTAAGAATGTATGCACCTGTCTCACACCTAAGTGGAGTGGGCTGCATGTTATCCTAAGTCGCGAAGGCAATACCACATACCTGGTGTGCATGGGGAAATGGCACCGCATGCAAGTTCACAGGTACAACCTATGTTACGCCGATGCCCTCCCCGACACCTCTGCAGTGTCACCTGGTGGCGACGTACCAGCTACACCATCACTTGCAAGTGACTCATACGCCATGGTGCCTGAGTCCACGACCAATGGCAGACTGCAAAACCTGTTGCAGCATTGTGATGCCCGAAATCCCGACGCCCTTGGGGCCCACAGACAGCAGGTCATCAACAGACAACCTGAGTGTCCATGCCATCGACACAACATCTGAGACTGTAACAGCGATGCCCTGCATCACAATACCTGCCTCAGCTGATGTCACCCAAGGTTCACCTACAGGGGCACCTGCCAGGATCACGCTCCCGCCAATGCCTCCCCTGACTGGCGAATCCGTAGACACCCTGCATCCAGTAGAAGCGTGATCTGCAGCGAGCACCCAGCACCTCTTGCTGCCAAGTCGCAGACCTCACCCCTCTTCCTGCAGCAGCAGTGACGAGACCAAGTTGGAGGAGGGCTCTACCCCCTTCGCCACTCCAAAGTCTCCATCATCCACAGCGTTCATCCAGAACGGCATCAAGAGGACACCCGCCTCTTTCGGCAACCGTTCCACAACTATAGCAGTGGGGCTCCCGCTGAGTCTCGCCACCTCCACTTCGCACCCGATGCTCATACCACCTGCAACCTCGGCGAGTACGGCTTCCCTTTTCCCTTAACCCATTCGTCTCAATACCACTGCACAGCTTCGATGTGCTCTCTACTGGTGGTAGTCTGCCTGAATATGTCGGTCACCCCCTCCAAGATTCCTACATCGCTGACCTGCACCAGAGTGCATCACCTCGCTGCAACGAGCTGGGGACTGCCGAAGTCAGGTCACCATCCCGTTTTCATGTCCTCAAAAGAGATCTTCTGAGGGCTTGATAATTTGGGCCGACCAATACTACCAAGAGATGTCCCCAGTAAGAATACCGCCAGGGATATGAATGCAGCGAGAGGACACAGTAGTTACAGTTTTCACAAAACACCTCATGTACCCCCTCAATTCACTGTTTGGATCGCAGTGTATGTAGTGTGAGTTGGTAAAATGTAAATGATCTTTGGGCTCTTATAACACATAAACAAACTCTGTATTTTTGCACCCAGAAAAAAAGGGCTCTGTAAAACACATCGATATCCACACTCATCCTGGTGTCAGAGTGGACTTAGCCACCGTGAGCCACTTGTTGCCACCCTCAAATTTTCATAAATTGATTTTTGCATTAATTAAAATAAAAATTCTATAACATAACCAAACCCAACTTACATGCAACAGACTGAGAGAGAGAGAGAGAGAGAGAGAGAGAGAGAGAGAGAGAGAGCGCGAGCCTTGTGGCATATTTAAATTATGTTACATATGATGCAAATTAAATATAAAAAATTTTCTTGTATTTTAGTGAACTGTGTTTTTGGATATATTTGTTTTCCTAGAAAATGTGCCACTAAACAGTTAAAATATAAACGAATAATGTTTTATTAGCAGCAAAGCTAATTTACAAAAGCACTAATATAACAGAAGCTAGGCAGCTGTGTATACGAGTCCGTCCTCACATATTAGGATGGTCTGATACTAAAAAAAATTTTCAAATCACGCACACCTGTGCAAATCATGATCTATTGAAGTTATTATATTTTTGTCACAGAAATATTCACAGGAGTATCATGGCATAAACAAATTTATATTACCTTTCATCAAGTAAAAAATATTAATGTTTTATAAAAATTAATATTCATGTCCACAACTGATTTAACATGATTGGCTCAGTGTCGATGACGACACACGAAATGCAAAGATACCAAGTGTAATATGGATTCCTTGAAATACAGATACTTTTCATTCCGACATTCGTAATGGCAGTCTCAAGAATACATAATTTGGCATTCCGACACTCGCTACCGGAATTGAAGTATCGGATCAATCCTCCATTGTAATTATTTTGACAGTCTCAGGAATTAAGTCTCTATATATTCCTGTTGACACGATAAAGTCGATGATGATGATGTTTCCAGATGACTATTGTTGTATGTTTGCAACCTGTCATACCTAGGAGGTATAGGCCCCCTATTACACCACTAAATGCAAGGCTGTTTGGACCACTTCAAAATGCTTATAATTTGCAGTACTTATGTCTGATGTCAACTATACTGACAATGTAATAGTAATTAATAAAGTTTCTAATGTATTATTAGGCTGCGGACACTCTTAAGAGGCTGTGAAGCGACCTGACACATGTATTAAAACATTAGATGTGTGATCATATGTTGTTTTTGAATACAGATACTTTCGTAATTTGCACATCCTCGATGGCTGAGGCACCCGAAGCAGTAAAAAGTTTGGAGTGTGAAAAAAGTTAGAACTGTGAGGCAAAAAGGGTGAGAAAGGACTGCCCACAGGCATTGCAAGTAAAAAGAGGTTCCATAAATTAATTATTCTACTAACGGTAATCTGATAGGAAACAGACAGTTGAGGTGCCCATGGAGTGGTGCAACAGCACTCCGTTCTCCTATTCGCTCGTGATTCTGACTGCCTATCATGGTGGCAGGCCGCTCAAAGGTCGGAGCGGCCTTGCACCAAATTTCTTGAAAAGAAACCAGATAAAATTTACAAAACAAAAAACAGCATATATAATGTACAAGTTCTCTCAGAATCACGTAAGACACTTTAAAATATAATCACATAACAGATTACATGTGAGAAAAATACAGTAGTTGGTAATCACACTATAGAGACATGTCACTGTAATTATATTGTGGGATGTATTTCAAAGTTTATCGTGACAATTAATTACAAGAACACTTATTACTTAATAAAAAGAATTTAACAAGAAACAATAAAATTTGTAAAGTGAAATGTGTAACCAGAACTCTTACATCACTGGACCAGTCATTTTTGTAAATTGGAGAAGAATGGGTACAGTTAGATATTGAAAATTGTTTGTTTGTTTGTTTTATTGTCTTCGTAAAATTTTTTTAAATACATAGCTGTGCAAAGATATTGGACAAGTCAAATAAGTCAAATTACAGTAGGGGAGGTGGGGGCAAAACCGCCCCAATAACAATCAGTCTATTAAAATATAAAGAAATTAAAGCAATTTAGCTATTTTTACGGCTTTATTAAGTAATAGTACTATTAGTTCACNTATTTTTACGGCTTTATTAAGTAATAGTACTATTAGTTCACACATTTGAATTAGTTTGTATGCACAAAAACAACATAAAAAGTGGTAGTAACCTCAAAATTGAATTAATATAAAAAAACGGTTTTGCCCCTAAAGTGGGGCACAACCGACCCCGCAATTTTCATTGGGGGCACAACCGATTTTTGCCGTTATTGGCAAAAATCACAGACATAGTACTCGAAATCGTCTTCTTCATCTATGCCTGCACAGGCATCATGAGCCCAACCAGGACACTTTGTACATTTAATCCAACCATCTGTTGACTTAGATTTAGAGAATATCTCTAAGCAAAATATGCATTCATTATCTTCATCTTCAGCTTCATCTTCACTATCGCGTTTAGCTTTCTTGATTGATTTTTTCACTGCTTGTGTTTTCTTTCGCTTAAATTTTTTATTTGTAGTTGTTTCAAGCGTCTTCTTTTCCTTCAATTCCTTTGTTGTTAGTGTGGTCTTCTTGCCTTTTCCTTTGCCTTTAGTAACACCTGGGGTTTTTGTTTTAGATTCTTTCTCAGCAAAAGCAGCTTCCAGTTCTGATTTGTACGGAGAACCTGTTAAAATGGCAGTCTTTCCTTTTCTTTTTGTTTGGCGAGATGCTACCGGTCTTCCTCTATCAGGCAATTTAAAGAGGTCTCTGGGAGACGTAAATTTAAATGTGGATGATGATGGTTGTGGTGAATGTGCTTGGTTGGAAGGCTGTATTTGATTGGTTGTTTGTGGAACTGATTTCTGATGAATAAATGTGGATGTTGATGGTTGTGGTGAATTTGCTTGGTTGGAAGACTGTGCTTGATTGGTTGATTGTGGAACTGGTTCGCTATGAGTTGATCCGTAACCATCATTGCTGAATATGGCATTTAACTGAAGGGGTGGTGATATTGTAATATTATGCTCGGATGGGATTGGTTCCGTCTGGTGCATTGACTGTGGAGGAGAGGCGCATGTTATTTCATCATCGTGTGAAATAGCTTCCAAATTATCCCAAATTAAAGGTGGCAAGATCGAATCTGACGCATTAGTTTCCTGGGAATCACTGTCATGATTATCTTCTACTTGGGGAAGTCTAGAAGTTTCAGTGACAGCAGCATTTTCTACTGTTGCTTGTAGCTCCGGAGCATCTGGCCTGTTCGTGGTTTCTGCGGGTTCAAACCTCCAATCTTCAAAAACGTCAGGGTTCAAAGGATAAATGCCTGTCGCTCTGAAACTGTTAACAGCCGTCAACATTACAGCCGCTTGCATATATGCCATTCCAAATAATTCTGGGACCTGAAGCTCAGTCACCATCCTTGGATAATTTTTGCGCAACCATTTTTTCACTTCTGTTGAATAATATTGACTCAGTGGTGACATAAAGCCAACGTCCAGTGGCTGGAGATTGTGGGAACAGTGGGGCGGAAAACAAATCACAATGACGTGGTTTTCTCGAGCCTTGTTAATGAAAGACAAATTTTTGGTATGCGTAGAGTGGCCATCTAATAATAATAATATCGGCTTTTCCTTTGATGGTTTTGTGTGAGACAGAAAATGATCAAACCACGTCAAAAATATGTCCGTTTGCATCCAGCCACTTGGATGATAAGTTGCAACTGAACCTGGTGGAGCCCTTTCCAAAATGTTGAGATTTTTGGGTGCTCTGACCCTTGGAAAAACGAATAGAGGTGGGATATAGTGACCTGATGCACTCATACAAATTTCAATTGTGATTGTCTTACCACGTTCAGCCGATGTAAGAGAGCCAACCTGAGCTTTTCCTTTTCTGGCCAGGACTTTTGATTCTTTCTTTGGTACGGTTGAAATTCCCGTTTCATCAACGTTATAAATTTGCTCAGGGGTTAGCTTATGTTTGTCCATTGTTTCAGTAAGCAAACCAAAAAAATTACCGACTGCTACCCTGTTGAAACCCATTGCCCGAGCTCCTGAAGTTCCTTCTGGTTTACGCAGGGTTATGATTGGATTCCTTTTCAGAAATTTTTCGACCCATGTGTACCCAGCCATCCCAGTTTCTTTATCAAAATCATGTTGTATGTTATTTTTTTCTGCTAAATTGAAAGCAATTTCTCGCAAATCCTTCACAGTAATGGGAAACAGACGGCTTTCCAGCTGCAGAATGTGATCCACCATTTCTTTTTCTTGATCTTTTGTAAAAACAGTTTTGAAGTTCCCAAGCCCTTTAGCTCCGCTGTTTTCAATATCCAACCCATTCTTAACTTTTTTTACTCTGTCTCTAAGAGTACTAATAGGCACATTAAAATTCTTGGACGCTTTTTTGTAGCCCGTTTCTTTATTAATAACAGCCTCAACCGCACTTTTCATGGCAGATTCATCCCACGACTGCCGCGTTGTGCGCCGCACGTAGTTCCGTACCATTATCAAAAACGATTTCCTGCTGTTGTACCTAGAAACACAAAATAACAAGCATTAAACAAAAATATTATATAGAAATATTTTAGGGGCACAACCGCACCCTATGTGGTTGTGCCCCTATGTGGTTTTGCCCCAGGTACTCATTTTGAAATTAGACGTTCGCTGTGTCTGGTATTTTTAGGTTAGGTTACGAACAAACGATGTAAACAAAGCGCAATAAAGAGCTCACAAGTTTAGTAAATCACTCAATCATAAAACTAGTAATCGGTGTACCTATCGCATGTATAAAATTGTAACGTAATTATAAAAAACTTACCAAATTTCACAAAAATGCAAATAACTTTTTCTTCGCACAACCAACGACACTGACACAACATGACAAGAGAGCGGCCATTGATAAGGTGTGACCATTACGAAAAAAATGTTGCTTTTCAACAAAAAAACACTCGAAATGGTAGAAAACGGTTGTGCCCCCATATGTGGTTATGCCCCCACCTCCCCTATAAAAATTTTATACTCTTGATAGAGACACACCGGCACACACACGTCAGATTACTTGTACACTCACCATATCTTATGCAAAATATGTATGTGTTTATTAACAACCCCTCTTTGAACGATCGTACTCCTGATGGGAGTGGATAAGGAAAATTCGGTTTTGAACACCCCAAACACTCATTTCACTAGTTTCACCTTGGTTTGGCAATGCTGGCAGGATGTGAGGGGTACATGTGTGGTCGGTGTCTTGCAGTTTCCAGTGGTGCCCGACGTGGCCTGAACGAATACGAACCCAAAAGTTACCTCTCAGGTTCATGTAGGCTGGATGGCTGCTTGATGCTGGTGGTATTATGGTGGCTCGGCTGGACGCCTTCCCAAACGTCGTTCCAGTGAGCTGTGCAGGAGAGGCCTGACGAAGGGATGCTAGGTCTAGGTACATGTCAAAATTTTGAGGTAGGTTTTTGTGTTTAATGGATGTAAAATGTAGAAGTTTTTAAACACATAAGCACTAATGAAGCTTAACTCTCAGGTTAAATATAGATTTGCTCTGATACAATAATTTCAATTTAATTTTGACAAATAAGTTTTTCCTCTGTTTTTGGTGTCACAAATAGCCACCAAGCTTCGCTTTTATTTCCTCATAAAAGGACAAAACACAGAATATTTTTTTTTTAACCATATTATGGGATGCTCAATTGACAATCTTTCAATGTGAAAATGTGTAAATTTTCTGCCCGTATGATATTACTGAATTGGAAAGTTCGCGTATCTATGGCATGGCATACGTTAATACGGAATGTGATCGGGGTATTGCTGGCGCCCATATTTGTTTTAAACTTAAAAACGATACTGTTTATGACACATATAATTGTGTACATTATACTCAATTTTTAAATTTTCGTTTTTACAAATTAATATTTCTTGTCGGCCGTGTTCAAGTATTGTTCTACGTGATGCATTACATTACCGCATGTTCCCTAAATCCAGTCGCATAATCAAATTAATTGCTGTCCCAATCAGATTTTCAAATATATTAGTAAACTTAACATTGTGAGGCCTTTACTATTGCAGTATACTGATCAGTGCTGAATTTCTGTTGAGTGACACTTGTTTGGGATTCGCGATGAAGCACGACAATTAAATTTTTTATTTGTAAATAACTTCTGTAGCACGTGAGGTAGGAATGGTAGATGGTATTTGTCGAAATATTTTCGAGCGGGAGTGAGTAGTGGTACCATGTGGCGAGTTTCTCTCTTTGTCCTTGCGCATGATAAGTATGGATGCGACAGAAATGCACGGTATGCTACTTTCACTTGGCCCACTTTCGTGTTCGTGTGTACGTGAGCATTCGGCAGGACCTGTTCTGTGGGCAGGACTGGCGAATAGTGCTGTGAACTGTGTGGCAGGCTGACACTGTTGTGCAGGCGAAGTGTACATTTATAAACAAGCGAAATGGTTACGTGTGTTCCAGTGAGCAGAAGTTTCTTAAAAAACTGTTCGGATACGAACTTTCCCCGCGCTCTGCGCCGCTGGAGCGTTGCGTTAGGCATTCGACGTGGAAACGAACGCTCTGCGGATGGTTTGTCTTCGTGTGAAAGATATTTTAGCGTTGCGAGCAGTTCTGTCCGTTGTCAGAAACCAGACTGGAACAAAGCTGTGTCTGAAGCCGAAAAGATCGTGGGATATCCGACTTCATTTTTAAGTCTGAGGTGGTTGCTAAGTGATGAAATTGCAAACGTTGCTCTCCATCTTCGTAAGCTTGTGGGCTCCAATCACCCTTTGTTGAAAACTGCCAAGTAAGTAACACTTCTAAATGACTGGATTAAGCCATAAACATTTTAACAGTGTAAACGCTAAATATTTTTGCTACAGCTTTATCCCATCATAGGGTAAAGCTTCCAAAGGTTTATGCCACCACAGTCCTAGTTTTTGTAAGGTGCACATGTCAAAAACTGCTTGCAAAGACACTGTAACTAGAAAATGTGCAATTGTGTTGAGAGAGGTAATTATAAAATATGGGCTTTTCATAAATATTGAAAATATTTCTAACAAATTGTAATCGACACTGCTAATCATGCTAAATTATATTTTCACAAAGCATTGTAATATTCCCAGTGCTGAGATTCAATAATAATAACCATTACCCGCGATTGGGCTACTGCCTGGTGGCGAGCTCACTCACCTCCCCCCCTTCCCATCTAAACTCCCCTTTCACACACTTCCTGAACTTTCCAACCCCCCTTCACAGATACCAATTCCTCCCGCAACAATTTACATTCCTTCACAGACCTCACTAGCATAGACTGCGTACCCCGCTCCGTTCTCCTCCATATCCTCTGAATCTTTTCACTGTTGATTTCTCTCCCTCTAAAACACCCCCTTAGCTGGCAGCGTAACCTTCCCCACCCTCCCTCCATTCACCACCCTGTAAATCCTGACCTGCCTGAATCTTCTCACTGTTTCCTGTCCTTCTAAACACCCCGTTACTTAGCTGACAGCGCAACCTTCCCCACCCTACCTCTCCATTCACCACCCTGTAAATCCTGACCAGCCTTTCTACTTTCCTCCTGTCCTTAAACAACCTCCACCCCATTTCTGTCATCATCACTGATGGCCTATAGTTCCCTTCATCCTAACCATCCAACTCCTGCCTTATCCACTTACCCATCACCCATGCAACAATATCACGCACACTGCAGAAGTTCATTGTCTATACCAAAATATGTATTTGTTATATATAAATACATACACACGCACACATATACACACATGAATGCAAAATACATTTTATCATACTCACCTTTCATGCAAGGACTTTGTTTGACGTATGTTAACAATAATTACGGTAACCAAATGATAATTCTTGAGAACAAATAGTGCAATACTGCTAAGTTCACTCATGCTATCACTTTTTAATGTTTCATGTTGGAATTTGAAATTAATTAATATAAATAGTCTACACACCTAAAATAAGGTTCAAGAGCAAAGAGTGTTAATAAACTAAAAAACTGTAATTATTAAGTTTAAGGGCTTTTCTGAAAAAAACAAAAAAAAATTCAAAATTATGATATATTTCTAATCTTCTAATCACGTAAGACACGAATATACTGGGGGCGTAGCTTTAAAGTAAGTACAACATATTGAACAAAATTGTGAAATGAGCCGTATAGCCAGTTTGTTTACGTTTCTGAGCGAAACATCCTAGACCAACAAAAGTTGTCTNGTCCTAGACCAACAAAAGTTGTATTAATGGGTTCTGCACAGCTTACCTTGTTCATATTCAAGAGGGCGTAATGTTAAAATAAGTAGAACATATTTTAAAAACTTACGAAATATGTTTGTTTACGTCTATTAACGTCAGAGGTATTATACCAGCCCCCTACCTAGGTGAGTCAATTTACATTCTTTTGGTGTGTTTAACGGTTCCTTTAATTCCCTACAATCCTACATTCGTACTTTAGTGTAAAACCCAAACAACCTAGGTTAGTGTAAAACCCAACAGCCCTAGGTTAGTTAAAAAATGTAAAATAGTGATTCACCCATCGTGGGGTTAGGTTCTGTTAGGTTAGGTGGGCACATATTAAGAAATTAGTTGTACGTTAATGCCCCTCGTATATTTGTGTTCTGCATCATTAGTAGAGTGGAAATATGCCATTTTCCGTAAAAAAAAATTATTTTTTTTACAGAAAAGCTTTTAAACTGAATAGTTGCCACTATTTTCACTGCTGTCACTCACTGTCTGTACTAGTCACCAAGGTGCACAACAAATTTTTCCCTGCTCCATCAGACAGTCACTTTTCCAATACTCCGCTTCTGTCTTACATACATGTGAAATATCATTTCCCACTCTTTTTTGCTGACATTATTAATAGCATTGATTGCGAGCTTTTCAATGCTAGCACCATCTTGAGATACGTTTTTTTTCTGCAAAACACAATTTTACCATGTCACATATGAACTCAATGGCATTGAGCTCACAATGGTATGGTTGTAACTGCACAACCTAATGTTCATGTTGTTCTAACACTGCATCAATTTGATACATCGTGGGGGGATGTAGACAACGAACAAGCTGAAGTTCGCTTTTGGTAATTTTCCAGAGTAGCTGCTTTTTTGAAGAAAACGTCCTAGACCAACAAAAGTAGCATTAATGGATTCTGCACAGCTTACCTAGTTCATATTCAGAATGGGGTCATGTTAAAATAAGTAGAACGTATTAAATAAAATAGTGAAAAGTACCAGTTGTTTGGCACTTAGGTCGTTATTATGTTTGGTTACTTCATGATTCCTGCCGTCACCTTATTGGCTTGAAGATATTGTAATGTTGGGTGCTACAGTTACACCGGCTAGCTGCTCAGAGGTAGAACACGAGACTCAGTAAAATGGACGCCGATTAATTAAGAAATAAGTTCAAGTTCCAGAGTATTTTGTTCTATACTTTATTTATCATTTAGTGACACAGTTCACAGCAGAAGTTCATAATATGCAGAGTATGAAAAGTGCATAGATAACTAGATATGGGCAGAACAGAACCACAATTGTTTACTTAATTATTATGTTCTCAAAACTTGCATCACAAGAAATATGAAATGCGGCAACCTCCCACACCGGCGGAGAAATAAAATAGCAAAGTATAGTTGCTGATGTGGGGGTTCTTGTCACGCCCGACGCGGCCTAGGCGAGCATTGTAAGACGACTGAACTCAAGGGCGACTGCCCTCCAACTGTCCTCGCCGCCGACCTGCCCTCAAGGGCGATTGACCTGAAGCACTGCTTGACCTGAAGTGACTTGAAGGGCGACAGGCACACACGTCTTTTTGCTGCCTATCACCCCCCTCTCCTGAGATAAGGGCCTGGCCATACACGCTCTCCACACGTTATCGAAACTGACACGTTAACGAAACTTCGTTGTACACACTAAAACTGTGCAGTCAAAATGCAGATAAATGAACTTCTCGTACAACAAAACTTGTTGACGCATTTTGAAAAAAGTTAAATAATGCTGATGCCTAACAAAAACTCTAACGTTCGAAACGAAACTGTAAACAGACGCCTGATAAATGTAAAACAGCAAACGTGTTCCGGATAAACATACTATCATGGGAAACGAACCACCACAGCTTTAAACTTCAAACCCGATAAAAATATTACGAAGCTTAGCAAAGCTTAAGAAAAATGAACAAAATTGAAACACGTGTCCCGAAAATTAAGAATACTGCTTCATTACAATATTGTTACGTCACGGCGATGTGTCACATGTGATTTAATGGACAATTTTTCAAACAGCTTAGTAGACATTCTGATTTTCCGACGTCGGTCGTGATGTTCCAATCTGGCAAATTTAAAACAGAGAAAGCAAGGATGAGTGCTTCTGTGCGTTATATTCGCGTATTAACAATTGCTTCAGTCTATAATATTCTGGTATGAACGAGTGCTTCAGGTCTTATATTCGCGTATATGGGGTTTTAGTGGTACATGGGGTTTCGTCGAGTGAGGTAAGGTTGAATTGGCTGTTGACAGAGGAATTGTGCCAGCCTAGGTGAGTTAATTGATATTCTTTTGGTGTGTTTTATAGTTCCTTTAAATTCCTAAAATCCTACATTCGTAGGTTAGTGTAAAACCCTACAATCCTAGGTTAGTTTAAAATCCTACAATCCTAGGTTAGTTTAAAACCCTAAAAACCTCAGTTAGATTAAAACCCTAAAAACCTCGGTTAGATTAAAACCCTGTAATCCTAGGCTAGTTAAAAATCCTATAATCCTAGGTTAGTTTAACACCCAACAATCCTAGGTTAGTGTAAAAATGTAAAATAGTGATTCACTTATCGTGGGGTTCGGTTCTGTTAGGTTAGGTGGGCACATATTATGAATTTAGTAATACGTTAATGCCCCTAGTATATTCGTGTGTTCTGCGTAATTAGTAGAGTGGAAATATACTACTTTTTGGTGTGCGTGTGTGTGCGTGCGTGTTTTTTATTTTTAAAAAAGCCGCTACTCTGGATAATTACCGGACGATACCTTGTAGTTCACATATTTTCAGGTTGCACACATGCCGCGGTCAAGTAATACTTACATTCTGCTGCTTCTCTCTTTTGCCCCTCCCATCTGTACATGTCCCTAATTATTACCTTTTGCCTTGTAAACATCATTCTCTTAGTTCATCTTACATTTATCTTCATTTTATTCACCACTGTCCACGACCGCATCCTGTCAATGTCTGCCTGCAAGTTTTCCCTTCTCCCACCTCTGCATACAATACACAATCATCTGTAAACAATATTATTGGTAATTATCTAGTTTAGGGGCTTTTCTGAAAAACACAATAAAAATTTAAAATTATGATATATTTTTACTCTACTAATGATGCACAACACGAATATACTAGGGGCATCGCTTTAAATAAGTGCAACATATTTTAAAAAATTGAACAAGTTTGCGAGATGAATGTTTCTGACAGTTTGTTTACGTTTATGAACGACACGTTTTATGCCAACAAAAGTTGTTTTAATGAATTCAGCATAGCTTACCTAGTTGATATTGAAGCGGCCGTAGTGTTAAAATAAGTAGAACATATTAAAAAAAACTTGCGAAATATGTTTGTTTGTGTCTATTAACGTCAGAGGAATTATACCAGCCCCCTACCTAGGTGAGTCAATTTACATTCTTTTGGTGTGTTTTACGGTTCCTTTAAATCCCTGCAATCCTACATTCGTATTTTAGTGTAAAACCCAAACATCCTAGGTTAGTGTAAAACCCAAACATCCTAGGTTAGTATAAAACCCAAACATCCTAGGTTAGTGTAAAACCCTACTATCCTAGGTTAGTTTAAAACCCTAACATCATAGGTTAGTGTAAAACCCAACAATCCTAGGTTAGTTTAAAAATGTAAAATAGTGATTCGCCCATCGTGGGGTTAGGTTTTGTTAGGTTAGGTGGGCACATATTACGAAATTAGTCGGACGTTAATGCCCCTAGTATATTCGTGTTCTGCATCATTAGTAGAGTAGAAATATATCATAATTTTAAATTTTTAGTGTGTTTTTCAGAAAAGCCCCTAAACTAGATAATTACCATATTATTTTTTCCCCATATCTCTAAACCCATGGAATTTACCAATATTGTAAACAACAAAGGGCCCAGCACGCTTCCCTGTAGCACCTCTGATGTAACCTCACTCTCCTCTGATATGGCGTCCCCCACTTTCACCCTCTGTCTTCGACCCCTGAGGAAGTTCTCAATTCATTCCACTAACCACTTGTCCTGCATCAGCTCATCCACTTTTTTCTTCAAAGTCCCATGGGGCACCTTATCAAATGCTTCTCAAAGTCTATGAAGCAGGCATTTACGTGTTTCCCCTCTTCAACTGCCTGCACCAGATCTTCTTTAACAGCTGAGCCAGCTAGATCTCACATGAGTATCCTTTTCTGGAACTTTTTTGGGACTCCTGCAACCAATACCTCTTGTTCAGAACATTCACCACATACTGTACCACCAGCCTCTCCATTACCTTTCCTGTACTCAATGTGAGACTCACCGGTCTGTAGCTACCAGACCTCCACCAATCCTCCCTCTGCTTGTGTATTGGGACCACCAACGCAACCTTCCAACCTTGTGGCAACTTACCCTCTCCTAAGGACTTGCCAAACAACACCTCCAAATATTTTACTAACTCTTTCCCACCTAACTTAAAGGGCTGCATTCCCTATCCCACCTGGTCCCACTGCCTTATTACTCTTCTATCCTCTGATTTCCATTGCTATCTCACGCTCCCTCATCTTATACTCACTAAACAACCCCCAATCCCCATTAGTTTCCCTATTCCAATCCTCCTTTGCCTCAAACATTGACAAGTAGGCCTACTGGACTCGCAGAATATCCACATTTTCTTTGTCATTTGACGCAGTCCTGCCATCCCTACCTTTCAACACAGAGATCCTTCCTCTCCTCCCCTTGTCTTTTTAAGATTCCTAAACAATTTCTCCCATTCCTTGCCTTTTCCTTCTTCCGTCATGTTTCCTAATAATATATTCTTTGCTTGTTTGTTCTTTCTTTCAAGAACCCTTCCCATATATTTCATAATTTCCCTAACCCCTGTCATCCCCTTATTTCTCCACCTGGCATTTAATTTTCTACATTTCGTCTTCATTTTTCTATTCCCCTGTCCATAATATGGTGAATCTCCCTCAGCCCTTAATTTTTTCTTTGGGACAATTTCCTCCAGCATAACCTCTATTATTCTTCCCATAAGCCTTCTACACTTTCCTCCATTGACATCTTTTCAAACCTATCCCTCAGGAAGATTTCTGCACCGTTGTTATCTCCTCTCCCATATTGCCAATATGAGAACAAGATGGCCACTGCAGGAAGGCGAGAGGTTGTGTCGCTCCACAGTTAATAGATTTTTTACATGTAATTAGGTACTAGTAGTAAGTTTAAATATACCTAGGGTAGTCTTTAGTATTTAATGAGTTAGCTTAGTGACTTACGTGGTAATTTGTCATAATGATAAGATTAGTGCTCTATGTCTAATGATTTGCACGTGGCCATTGTTCTCATAGGTTGTAAGTGCTTGTGTTATTTTTAAAGTTAGACTAGTATATAAGTGAGTATATATAAGTTTTTTTATAAGTGAGGTAAAATATTTGTATAATACCGATAGGAAAAAAAACTGCACGGGGGTAAAAAAAAAAGTAGGGAGGTGCAAGTGCAGGAGATGTGGGAAGGTGGAGAGGAGGTATGATATTGGGGTACAGTGTGACCATTGCAGCGGCTGGTATCATTAACATTGTGTAGGGATCAGAGACCGGGAACTGGGCTCACTAGGACAGCATGAGTGGAGATGTGAGGAATGTGTCGGGAGAAAGGAAATACTCAATAGTGGCAGTGGCAGAAAACAAACTAACAGTAGAAAAAGAAACTCAAACAGATGGGGAATGTGGAAACTGGATTTCGGAAATGCTGTTGGGGAACCTTGTTCAGGGCGTGCCAGTGACAACGATGGAAGTGGCTGAGGTGGAAAGGGGAGATGGTAGAATTGATGAGCAGGAAAGAGAGGGAAATGACGCACAGGATTGAGAGGGTGGAGGAAAAGGTCAGGAATGAGATGAGTAAGTGGTAGCTTAGCAATAAGGGTAGAGAAGTTAGAGGAGGAGTTGGAAGACATAAAGGTTGAGTTAGACAAAATGCAAGCTGGTCTGCAGAAGGAAAAGCAGAGGAGAAGGGAGACAGAGATTGAGGTGGTAAAATTGAGGAGGAGGATAGAGGAACTGGAGACAGAAGAAAGGCAGTAGGTGACAGTAGGAAGCAAATAAGTATAGAGGAGCGGGAAATAGTAGCAAGGGATCAGGCGATAGTAGACAGCAAGAAGCAAACAAGGATAGATGAGCGAACAGTATGTACGGAACAGGCAGTGGTGGAAGGCAGGAAGCAGTATGTTGAGGCTTGTAAGAGAAGGATTAGCAAAGACCAGCAAGTAGGAAAAAATGGACAGTGCATTGCCGGAGGGGAAAAAAGAGGACTGGTCAAAGGGAAGGAAACAAGGGTAGTGCCAGAGGAGGCTGGTGGCAGGGATCAGGGAAGAGGTGAAGTGGACAAGGGGAGGCAGGTGGGTGGAAGGGACACAAAGCAGGAAAGGGTTGTAGGAAATGAACCAGAGGTAGTTTTCCTAGGCAGCTCGATTGTAAAGTGGGTGCAGTTGAGGAAAATCAGGAAAGGAAATGCATACAAAGCAACGTTTGGTGGTACAGAAATCAGGGATTTGGAGGAAAGAGTTAATAGTATGAGAGGTAGCAGGGTGGCAAAGGTGGTTTTAATTCATGTGGAGGGAAAGGACCTGGCAAGAGGTAGAGATGGACCTCAGGGGGTTACTGGGTAAAGTACAGGAGAAGTTCCCAAGAGCTAGGACAGTAGTTGGCTTGCTGGTTAGAAAGGGAATAACTTACAGGAAGGCAGTGGCAATGAGTGAGGTTTATGAGAGAGTATGTAGGGATTTGGGGGCTACATTTATAGATAGTAGGAGATGGGTAGGCTGGGAAAGTGTAGGAAGTGACCAGGAACACCTGACAGAGCAGGGAAAGAGAATCCTAGGGGATCTGCTAGGTAGGGAAGCAGCTGGCTCTATGGAGAGGGTCAGGGCTGAGCAGCGAGTGTTTAAATAGCAAAAAGAGAGGGACAAGGTAACAGAATTACAGCAAAATGGAGAGGTAAGCACTGATGAGGCCACAGGGTCAGAGAGAGGGGGCAAGCATAGTAGGAGGATAAAGCAGCATGTTAGCATAAAGTTAATGGTGGTGAACTGTAGGAGTGTGTACAGCAAGCTGGAGGGCTTCTGGGTAAGGTTGAAGGATTTGGGGTGGATATAGTGGTAGCTGTGGAGACTTGGCTGAATGAGGAAGTGCTTGACATTGAATATAGGCAGGATAAGTTCACCATCTTCTAAAGAGACAGGGATGGGAGAGGAGGAAGAATAATGGTGTGTGTAAGGAAGGGATTAGTGAAGATGTTGAGGTGATTGAAATTAAATTAAGTGGAGGTAGTAGTAGGAGGATTACTTTGCTGGCAGCATATAGGCCACTAGGACAGGGATGGCAGGCAATTGAGACAATCAAGGAGAGGGTTGATAGACTAAACGATAAGCAGTGGGTTGTTGTATCAAGGGATCTGAATATGCCAGTTGTGAGATGGTTAGAGGGTGCAGAAGGGATGGGCAGCATGATGCAGAGAATGGCAGCTCAGTTAGTCAACAGAGGCCTGGTCCAGGTAGTAGAAACACCTACAAGGTGGAATGAAGAGGGTGTTGGGTCAGTCCTGGATGTGGTGTTGGTCAAACGTGGGGATTCTGTAGTTGGTGCAAGAGTATTGGATGGCATAAGCGATCATGATATTCCTGTTGTGGAAATCGAGCTGGGCAGAATGAAGGAAGAGCAAACGGCAGATACTTTGGTGTGGCAGTATGGGAGAGGAGACAAGAAGGGAGCAGAAATCTTCCTGAGGGATAGGTTTGAAAAGTGGTCTATGAAAGTGTAGAAGGATTATGGGAAGAATTTAGAAGAATGATAGAGGTTATGTTGGACAAATTTGTGCGAAAGAAAAGATTACGGTCTGTGGGAGATCCACCATATTATGGACAGGAGATTCAAATAATGAAGAGGAAGTGTAGAAAATTACATGCCAAGTGGAGAAATGAAGGGATGACATGAGGTAAGGAATTTATGAAACAACTGGGAAGCGAGCTTGAAACGGAGGAAGGGATCCCTCTGCTGAAAGGTAGAGATGGCAGGACTGCCACAAATGACAGAAAAATCGGAGATGCTGCAAGGCCAGTACTTGTCAGTGTTTGAGGCAAAGGAGGATTGGAATAGGGGGGCTAATAGAGATTGCGGGTTGTTTAATAAGTTCAAGATGAGGGAGTGGGAGATAACAATGGTAATCAAGGAGGTTGAAGAGCAGTAAGGCTGTGGGACCAGATGGGATAGAAAACGCAGCACTTAAGTTTGGTGGGAGAGAGTTAATGAAATATTTGGGTGTGTTGTATAGCAAGTCCTTAGGAGAGGGTAAGTTGCCACAAGGTTGGAAGGTTGCGTTGGTGGTCCCAATACACAAGTAGAGGGATGATAGGGAGAGGCCTGGCAACTACAGACCGGTGAGTCTCACATCGAGTACAGGAAAGGTAATGGAGAGGCTGGTGGTTCAGTATGTGGTGAATGTTATGAACAAGAGGAATTTGTCGGAGGAGTCGCAACAGTAAATATCTAGTTTAGGGGCTTTTCTGAAAATAATAAAAAAAACCTCCAGAAAGTGGTATATTTCGACTCTACTAATAACGTAGAACACGAATATATTGGGGGCATAGCTTTAAAATAAGTACAACATATTTTAAAAAATTGAACAAGTTTGTGAGGTGACTGTTT
>NQII01004165.1:165122-212404 GCA_002778355.1 Clitarchus hookeri
ATTTGATAAGGTGCCCCATGGGACTTTGATGAAGAAAGTGGATGAGCTAATACCGGACAAGTGGGGAGTGGAATGGATTGGGGACTTCCTCGGGGGCCAAGACAGAGGGTGAAAGTGGGGGAGGCAATATCGGAGGAAGGAGGGGTTACATCAGGGGTGCCGCAGGGAAGCGTGCTGTGTCCTCTGTTGTTTACCATAATGGTAAATGACATGGGTTTGGGGATTAGGGTAAAAATAAGATTGTTTCCAGATGATTGTGTATTGTATGCATAGGAAAGAGGGGGGAAAACTTGCAGGCAGACATTGGTTGTGGATTATGGAGAATAAAATGAAGATAAATGTAAGAGGTAATTATCCAGAGTAGCGGCTATTCTGTAAAATTAAAAAAAAAACCCAAAAAGTGGTATATTTCAACTTTACTAATTATGCAGAATACGAATATACTAGGGGCATTAACGTCCAACTAATTTCGTAATATGTGCCCACCTAACCTAATAAAACCTAATCCCACGATGGGTGAATCACTATTTTACATTTTTAACTAGCCTAGGGTTGTGGGGTTTTAAACTAACTTNAACCTAATCCCACGATGGGTGAATCACTATTTTACATTTTTAACTAGCCTAGGGTTGTGGGGTTTTAAACTAACTTAGATTGTAGGGTTTTTAACTAACCTAAGATGGTAGGGTGTTAATCTAACCTAGGATTGCAGGGTGTTAAACTAACCCAGGATAGTAGGGTTTTAAAGTAACCTCGGATTTTAGAATGTTAATCTAACCTACGAATTTAGTCTAATCTAGGATTTTAGGGATTTAAAGGAACCTTAAAACACACCAAAAGAATATGAATTAACTCACCTAGGTAGGCGGCGGGTACTATTCCTCTGTCCACGACCTATTCAACTGTCATGCATCTGACCTCAATCCACAAAACACCACTATCTACTAAAAAAATTGAATAACACCCTCCACATAGGTAAATATTACGCACAGAAGCATTTGTTCTTGCACCCTCCAATCTTAAATCACAAGCCTTCGCACTGTCAGATTCGGACGTCACAACTCACAACTGCAAAAAAAACACCTGCACTGTGTTGCATCTCAACTACAACTAATGGCATCCCAACTTTGGCGTAAAATTCAATGATGATGACTTTTACAGACCCCACAGCCAATAAGGTGATGGCACGATGCACATTTGTTCACGTTAATAGTGCATTACTTCACCAAAAATCATTGCGTCCGACGTAAACAAAGGGGCGAACTGCTCGTACTTTTAACTATTTTATTTAATACGTTCTACTTATTTTAACATTACGCCCTCCTGAATATTAACAAGGTAAGCTGTGCCGAACCCATTAATGCTACTTTTGTTGGTCTAGGACGTTTCCTTCAGAAAAGCTGCTACTCTGGATAATTACCATGTAAGAAAAACTAATGTAGTTGGGTTTATAAAGAAGAAGGTGATAAGCAGGGACATGTACAGATGGGAGGGGCAAGAGATAGAAGAAGCAGCAGAATATAAGTATTAAGGGATTGTATTGCAGGGAGAGTTCAGATGGAAAAAACATGTAGAGAGGGAGGTTGCAAAGGGAAGAAGGGCTTTGGGTATGTTGGGAAGGGTGTTGAAGGGAGTCAGCTGTGAGGTGAAAGAGAAGGCATATGGCACAATGATACGGCCGATGTTAGAATATGCGGCAGCAGTATGGGACCCCTACGTGCAGGTGTAGTTGCGAGAGCCGGAGAAGGTGCAAAGAAGGGCAGCGAAATCGGGGAAGGGTAGGTGAAGAAGGCAGGGGCAGGATAGTGAGGATGAAGAGAACTATAGGCCATCAGTGATGAAAGAAATGGGGTGGAGCTCATTGAAGGACAGGAGGAAAGTTGAAAGTCTGATCAGGAGGTACAGGGTGGTGAATGTAGAGGGAGGGTGGGGAAGTTTACGCTGCCAGCTAAGTATGGGGGTTTTAGAGGGAAAGAAAACAGTGTAAAGCTTCAGGGGAATGGAGGAGAACGGTGTGGGGTGGGCAGTCAGTGCTTGTGATGGAGTGGAATGTGTTGCGGGAGGAATTTATATCTGTGAGGGGGGTTGAACAGTTCAGGAAGGGCGTGAAAGAGGAGTTTGGTCGGGTAGGGGAGAGGTGAGAGAGCTCGTCACCGGGCGGTAACCTAATTGCTGGTGTTGGTGGTTATTATTATTATTATTATTATTATTATTATTATTATTATTAGCCTATCTAAAATTTGCTCTTCCCTCATCTTGCCAAGCCCAATTTCCACAACAGGAATATCATGGTCGCGTATACTGTCTAATACTACTGCACCAACTACAGTATTCTCAGGGCCGACCAACACCATATCCAATACATTTAATATTAAATTAACACACTGAATTGAATATTATAAACTTAGTATGTTAGATATTTTATTTTGAACTTCTTATTATCTTTTGTTTTTTCTCTACATTACCTACATATGTTTCTTTTTTCCTTCTTCGATGGTAGGATTAAATAATATCCATTGATTGTAGAAATACATTACAGTCTCCCATGCTTAAAAGGAGCATTTCAGAATTTTAGTAATATTTACAGCTTGATATAAATTTTGAAAGATGAAAAGTTGTAAATATTACTAAAATTCTGAAATGCTCCTTTTAAGTATGGAATACCGTAATGTATTTCTACAATCAATAGATGTTAATTAATACCATCACCAACATCTGCAACAAAAACACTGAAGTACTCCCCTCGCAACAGAAAACGGCATGAACATTGATGACCTTATGCAGATAAAATAACAAAATTGACCCAAACATTTGTCAATTTACAAATAAAGGTAGGTCCTAACGTACAACTTTTTTCGGTAATTGTTAAGAATCACAGCTTTTCTGAATAAAAATTTTTTTTTAAATGTTATAATCCACTTAGTCTACCAAAAGGAGAATCTGTTCAAAATTTTAGCTGGGAGGGGGGGGGGCGGCTCTCTATTGTGAGAAAGTATCCACCCATGTGTTTATTTGTTTACATCTAAACTGAGTCAGTATATTTTAGTTTTATCACAATTGTTTTGTTTAGTTACGTTTCTTTTAGTTTGGCTATAATTGTATCTTTTGGACAACCTCTCTTACATTTCTTTATAATTTTATTTTCTTAAGTATGATAATTTTACTACAGAGCGCAGTTTATATTTAATGATAGAAGTTAATGTTTTTTTATTTGCGCTTTGCAGCAGTCTATTTAAAATGTATGTAAGTAAGTTAATTTTTGCACCTCAGAGAAATGAACTTTTACTATTTTTAATCTATGTTCGTGATAACAGGATATGACGTTATCTTTTCCGGGTCATTGTCTTTGCGCGTGAACCCGGGGACGCTCAAATAAGACATGATGGAAGATAGTCCATCGTAAATTTTGTACAGCGTTTTTTCAGTAAATTTTGCCAAGACTTCCCAGCGTAGGCCTAGGAGAGGTGTTCAGAGGTGCCTCAAAGTTCTATAAATGTGGGTGGACAAGCAAGAGTCCTGAAACACCAGATTTTGAGTGGGTTTTATTCAACCAATGCTGCCGACTCCACTTCGGAAGGAAGAGTATTCCTAAAGACTTATGCTACCATCTCGTCATCATACATCAATGAATTTGTCTGTTTCTCATCGAGAGTTAGATTGTTTCTGGAAACTTATTACCGTTAATTTTATTCGGAAGTTTTACAGTTTTAACTACCTACGACTTTCCAGAGGTCCGAGATTTTTAATTATACCATGCGTGCTAGCAGAGGTGTAATAATTTCCAGCATCTTAATTTGAGACTCTGATAATTTGGGTATATTGAAGCCAGAAACTCCAGTATCAGTTATGTTGTCATGTAGTTTGAAATTTAATAAGTCTTGCAAAAGAGAGATGATAGTCAAATTGATTTTAATGTTTAATTTGCCTGACTCAGTTATCGTTTTGGATGCACTCCTGGTGGGGCGTCTCAGCGCTGGCCTCTATGGCCAGGCGGAGGTCGTCCCAGTGTGTGGTGACTCTCCTGTTGCTTACCATAATAAGTTAGGTGGTGTTTCCGAGCTCCTTTATTACTGCGTGCGGTCGGCTCCACTTCGGGGCGAATCCCGCACAATAATTTTTCGCGCTGCTGTAGAGCTTATGCTAGCGAACATACGCCAGCTGTCCAGGTGTTAATCTGTGCGGTGGCCACGTGGTTGACGGCACCCACNCGTGCGGTCGGCTCCACTTCGGGGCGAATCCCGCACAATAATTTTTCGCGCTGCTGTAGAGCTTATGCTAGCGAACATACGCCAGCTGTCCAGGTGTTAATCTGTGCGGTGGCCACGTGGTTGACGGCACCCACTTTGCTATATAGCAGGCTTGGCTCTTGCTGGCGGCCTGCAGCTCTGCCTCCGGGCTGCGCTGTCCTCTAATTCACCCGCGCTCTCTCTGTGCCGTCTGGCGAAGTCCCCAGTCAGCATTAGTTCTCGGCCTTTAGGATTGTGGCAGGTGATTAGCCCGTAGCCAGATTCATGTGCCGTAAATGATTTANCAGCATTAGTTCTCGGCCTTTAGGATTGTGGCAGGTGATTAGCCCGTAGCCAGATTCATGTGCCGTAAATGATTTCTTTTATTTTCTGTTTTTTTAATGCACATAAATGTAAGAATTAGCATTTTGTAAAATATTTACATTTCTAATAATGTCACAGTTTTACTTGACCTATACACAAATAAAGTGGTCAGGCCAATGGCAACGTTTATTTTANCAGCATTAGTTCTCGGCCTTTAGGATTGTGGCAGGTGATTAGCCCGTAGCCAGATTCATGTGCCGTAAATGATTTATTTTATTTTCTGTTTTTTTAATGCACATAAATGTAAGAATTAGCATTTCTAATAATGTCACAGTTTTACTTGACCTATACACAAATAAAGTGGTCAGGCCAATGGCAACGTTAATTTTANCATTTCTAATAATGTCACAGTTTTACTTGACCTATACACAAATAAAGTGGTCAGGCCAATGGCAACGTTAATTTTACGTATGGTGAAAGAATAAGCAAGTCTTACAAAAGTGTCCAATTTACTGAGAACGTCTTATACTTTTGTGTATTGCAGACTCTATGGATGAAAGTGTCTTGAGTTTACGTGCTCTGGCAATTCATCAACTGTTAAAAGTAATAAGCTGTATATGAAATGAAAAAGAATGAATTACAATCAGTAGTTATTGAAATAAATTGCTGTGATATGTTAAACATGNAGCTGTATATGAAATGAAAAAGAATGAATTACAATCAGTAGTTATTGAAATAAATTGCTGTGATATGTTAAACATTTTTGAAAATATATTATTAGTAAATGTTAAGTTCTTGGGAAATTTTGCATGTTTCTGTTTCACTATTATTTTTCACNTTTTGAAAATATATTATTAGTAAATGTTAAGTTCTTGGGAAATTTTGCATGTTTCTGTTTCACTATTATTGTTCACAGAGCAATTTTTCTGTGCTGTTAAACACATCATTTGAACAAAACTAAAAAAAGAAAAAGTTAAAAGCACACAAACATATATACAAAATTAACAAATAAAATTAAGAAGTGCGCATATATACAAATGAATTAAATTAGTACATAAGAATCATGTTGAATACAGTTGATATTAAATCATTTACAAATAATATGTTTAACATGCGTATCTATTTAATATCCAGTTGTATATTTTAAAGCCAGTTAAACAGGAAACCACAAAAGTTTACTTTCAGAAACCTTAAATAACGCTTACAGTGTGATACAACAGGCCTACAAACCTTTTTCTTTAAGCATTCACTATTATTTTATGATACAATAATACATTTGTTATAATTTAATACACAGAAGCACTGTTGTTTTCTGCAGGAGCCTGTTGTACAATGGTCGCAACAACATGCAGGCCTGGGGGCTCATCGTGCTGCTCATCTCAAAAGCAGCTGGCCACCTCAATGTGGAAGACATGGAGGAAGACAAGGCGGCCGGCGTCCTTCACAGGTTGGTGTTCATTCTCAAATGCATTTCTTACTGCTATGGCATAATGNGGAAGACAAGGCGGCCGGCGTCCTTCACAGGTTGGTGTTCATTCTCAAATGCATTTCTTACTGCTATGGCATAATGCATTGTATAGTTTGTAAATCAGCATTTGAAATAAACCTCTGCCTTCAACCTACAAGACGTGTGTCTTTTCAAAACTACTTATTTCCATTTTCGANTGTCTTTTCAAAACTACTTATTTCCATTTTCAATCAAAACAATGTATTTCATTGAAATTGGCTGTGGAAGCTCATATTCACTAGTTCCTTGAATACTTTCAGTCAAATCGGCGTATTTCCCAATGAAAATTAGGATTGAAAAACAATGTTCGGCACAAAACTGCTTATTTCTAGGAATTTACATAGCCCACAACAAAATGCTTTATTTCATATTACAGTGTCAAGTACATTGTGGTTGATACTGTTTAAAATATCTTATTTACATATCTGAATAATCAAACGTCCAGGAAATCGCTTGTTCAATAGATGCAAGTTGCAACATAACCTCGGGCAGAACTATTTTGTGATGGATGTGGCAGATAAAATAAAAACAGGCATGTCCTTCATACTTTAATGCAGTGATTGTTTTTGAGGTCGCCAGTTCATATTGAAGAAATACGTCTTTTCTTCCCTATCCGTGGACACAAATTTTGTGCCTGCCGATAGAGTATTTGCCTGTATTGAAAAAGACATCAGACAGCAACCAGTTATTATGCAACAACAAAAGTATCATGAGATTATCAGAAAACATGGTGATGTCAAAGATCTGGGTCAGGATTGGAAGTTATAAAACATTAAAAGTTTGTAAGACACCTTCAAGAAGCTTTCTGTGTGTGAAACGAATAGAAATATGTAAAATCAGCGGAAGCAACTGCAAACCTAGAAGGTGCACTGTAAAAAGTTTCCAATATTTGAGGATAAAGAGGTATGTCAGATGTTATTTAAAATAAAAGGAAAACAAATTCCAATGGACATAGATGATTACAGATTGTGTATCATGCACTAAAAATGAATGCGAAAAAGTATGTAAACAAATTGCTTTCTAAGCAATTTAGTGATGACTGGGATCAGCTCAAAGAACTTGCTTGGGATAACGTTATTATTGCTGGACCAACAGGAATAGTCCCTAACGTTCAGCCTGAAACAGACAAGGGGTGTCAATGCATTGAAGAAGATGTTGGGGTAATACAGATTTAAGATGTTAATGTTGTATTTTGTGTAGAAGTTTTAGTTTCTTCATTAACTACTTGATAAAGTTAGTATGTTGTGTAACTACTAAACTGTGTTATTGTCTTTTGTATACTCTACAACAGTTGTATTTCTACACAGTCCGCATCAAAAATGCCGTATTTCCATAGTGTTTGTGACAAACTACTAGCACATTTTCTGTAATGCGTGACAAAGAGGTTTATTTCAAAACTTTGATAATTTGTTTTCTCTCCTTCAGTTAACACAACAATTAACAAACATCCTCGTTAACATTGTAAAAAAATGTAGAATATGTGGACATGTAGGAAAAAAGTACCTTTACTGGTCTGCTTGCAGTTAGTTTTTGTAGTTGCTGAAAAACCAGTTAAGGTGGAAATAAGCCTGTTTGAAATTACACTTCTAATATATTTTTATATAAACACTTCCCACAGTACAAATGTTGGCAGCATCACAAAAAGGAATTATGTCTCTTAATATCTTGTTAAAACTATTTTTGAATTAGTGACTTCCAGAATTTTTACTTATTGTCTGATAAATATTTGATTATTTGTAGTAAAGGGTTTTTCACAGGGTTACCCTAATACTGCTGCTTGAAAGAGCAGACACAAGTAATAAAGACCGAGATTAGTTTATATATATATAGAGAGGGAGGGAGAGAGGTTATAACTTGTCTTGTTCCCCACTCGCTATATAGCACTGAACATTGATTGGCACATATTCTATCAAATTTCACACAGAGAATTCTGTCTTCTTTATGAACTCAATTTATAGATGTTACATCCTCTTCGTCATTTCTGTTCCTCCATGAATACACACCTTATTCTAAATTCTATTTTGCATGTAAAGATGTTGAATGATGAGGAACTCAAACCCAGAATATTTCTGCTCAAAAATGTTAGTATATGTACTAGGCTCAGGTTAATTCCCAATCTCAAAAATTTGGATGTATGTACTGTACTCATAAAAATTTCATGGTATGTTTTGGGTTTTATTTTGACATCAGGCAAGTTATTATAAAATATATTGTCAGTGTTTGCTTCCAATACTCTTGAAAGATGTCAATCGCTATTTATTTCCTTAGAAGGCAACAGGAGGCTGGTAGCTCATTCTGTCACCCGATCCTGGGTTAAAAATGCACAGCATCAAACAAATTTTTGAGATAATATAATTTTCTTTATTTCTCACTTTTCATGCTAGTCTTTTTGTAATTTGTAGTTGCCAACTAAGTTAGGGCATTTGGCTTATAAAAGGTAGCGTAAGTTTAGTTTTAGTTGCCACTGAATAAGAATTGGGTAAGATGGAGCTATTTTTGGCATGTTATCAGATGTAAACATTTATCATAAGTCTCATTTATCTCGTTATTTTCAGTCAGCGAGCTTTGGCAGAGGTGACGGAAATGATCCGTACAAGCCATTTAGTTCACAAAGGGTTGGTGAACATTTACCCTGGCTTGTACGCAGAACCTGCAGTTCTCAATGACATGACTTTTGGCAACAAGATAGCGTTATTGAGTGGAGACTACCTTCTTGCTAATTCCTGTATGGAGTTGGCATCCCTGCGCAACCAAGATGTAAGTTTTAACTAAAGGGACAATTAGGCCTATTACAGTTAGTGAGGAAGAAATGGAGTTATAGAAAATGAGCAGTTATGGCAAAGAGAGCCTAAGCTAGGGGGAAGGGAAAAGAATCTGTGTATGTGTGTTTATGTGTTGTGCACATGGATGTGTGTCACATGTTCATGTGTGTGCACACCCTTGAGCATCTCTGCTAAAGTGTACTTTGCGATACCTACGTTAATAGGAGTTTGAGATGTATGAGACCAAAAACCCCCACATTCCCATGGATGCCCCATTTGAAGACAGAAACTGTGCTTTGTGCAGCATGCTAATTATAGTCTTCTTTCCAGGTCCCATATCCAATATGTGGAATGACTCTTAATTTATGACATGATAGTGTTCTGGGGTTCACAGTTCACTAAAATGAGCGTGTTCCATCAGCATGGTATCGTCTTTAATGTTGCAAACCAGGCAGTTGTTTACTCTGTCTGTTGAAAATTTTTAAAATTTTGTGAATGGCTTTGTTAGTCTGGAACTTTGTAATTGTTGCTTTCTTTTAAGTATCAATTTTGTATAGTTGGAGGAAGTGATAAGACACGTGCGCACAAAATGTTGTTGAGTAAGTTGCGATGCAAACACTGGATGGTGNTATAGTTGGAGGAAGTGATAAGACACGTGCGCACAAAATGTTGTTGAGTAAGTTGCGATGCAAACACTGGATGGTGTTTTGGTGTAGCTGGTGGAGTTGATAAGCAGTGCAGTGCGGGACCTGACTGAAGGGGAGTTTATTGGGCGGCGAGACAAGCAGAACAACCCCTTGCCCTCCTTCAAGGATGGGAACGCAGTGGAGGAGTGGACCCTGCGCAATGTCCTGTCAGGAGGCAGCCTGCTAGGAAAGTCCTGCCAAGGAACGCTGAAGCTCGCTGGCCATGTAGCTGAGCTGCAAGAGCAAGGCTACAGGTTTGGAAAGCACCTGGCTTTAGCGTGGCAGGTACGCACAATTTCTAGTTTAAGTTGCAAACATTTGCATATGTTTGTGAACACTTTGTGTTTTGGCTACTAGTAGTTGAGCTATGATAATTTAAATATTTGTGTTTTGTGCTAACATTTTAAGTGTACTGTACTGTAAAATCTTGCTATAACGTACATGAATAAAGCCTCAACTTTTGTTCATAATGAAAGTACTTTATACTGAAACCTTTTTTGTAAACCTTTACAATATGGGCTCCTTGAAATTATGCCACAATTATACATTTAGGTAAAGAAAATTAGTATGTAATTACAAATAAACATTTTTTTTAAATTCAAGAATAAAACTGTACTTTCTAAAATATGAAAATGCACAAATTACATCCTGCAAACATAATATAATGTGTGGTTTGCACATACGTACTGCTTACTTATTGGTGAAGTTTTCTTTGGAAAAAATATTTCAATAACAAATCTTTTATATTTTGACCGTAAGAAGCACCTTCTTCAGCATTTTACACTCAGTAAAACATGCCGCTCAACGTTAATAAACATTTTTTTGGTGACGGGAAAAAATGTTTACGCCTTCGGGGTATAATTTTGTTTATAAGACGTCTGCCTATTGAATAAAATTAATATTTCAAATAAAATAATTTTAGTTTTATGCGGAAGTTGTATAAACAGTCTTCACTGGAAAAAAACGCACTTTGACGTGCAATTTCTGAATTTTTCAGGGGTTAAAATTAATTGCTTTCCTTTTTTTACAAGGGTAGTAATTTTACGCAGTCATTCTTTTAAGGGTCTACTGTATCTTATGAGTGCGGTACCAAAACAGGCATACAGCTACCAATTTATACATTCATGTTTTGATGTTTTAATGAATGAAAGAATTCATGATGGTGCTGCATGTCAACACCGTTAATATAGGTTGACACAAGTTGATAGATTGTGTTGCAAGTCATCAGGAAGAATCAATTGTTTGCAGTGTATATTTAAACAATATAACAAACATGTTTCTGCCATGTTTTTTTACGTTTTGTGTTGGTAAACAAAGCCCCAATTAGGTTGGAAATAGTAAAAAAAAATCAATACCTTTCTGTGAAAATGCTAATGAACATTTAATTAATCCCATTTTGGAAGACACTAGCAAAACAATCTGTGTTCTACTGAAGGTTANGTTGGTAAACAAAGCCCCAATTAGGTTGGAAATAGTAAAAAAAAATCAATACCTTTCTGTGAAAATGCTAATGAACATTTAATTAATCCCATTTTGGAAGACACTAGCAAAACAATCTGTGTTCTACTGAAGGTTACNAAAATGCTAATGAACATTTAATTAATCCCATTTTGGAAGACACTAGCAAAACAATCTGTGTTCTACTGAAGGTTACCGTTAATTTTGTATGTTAAAGTGAAATATTTGTACATAGTTTACCTAGAGTCTTTAGGCAGGAATTGTATTCTAAAGTGAAAGATACATTAATGTGAAGTATGTTGTATCAGAATTTTACTGTATGTAATAAGTACATTTTGAGACTTGATTATTTGCGAGTTTGAAGTGTGAAAATTTAATTTGTTTCATGTACCGGCCTTCTTTACTTAACAGATATATCATGAGCTTTGTTTGGGACCTTCAAAAATTAATGCATTTGGACTTTATTGGAAAGAATTTTGGTTCCAAATAATATTTAAAGATTGTCATATATATCAAGGACAAAATTAGTATTCCTGTGAAAATTACCTATATATATGTACACCACTTTTATTTCCTAAATTAAGTTTGCCATATTTCCTTGGACTGTTGTGTCTGAATTCAAAGAAACTAAACCTACATTGGGAAGAAAGCCTTGAAGCAAGTACCTCCTTCCACTCCTCGAGGAATACACATGAAATAGATGCCATTTTATTTCCCAGATGCAGTTTGAGCAACCACCTACAGTCTGTTCACATTAACCAGTCTCCATCATTTTCTCTTTCTTTCTTTTTCTCTCTCTCTCGCGCTCTCTTTTTTTGGAAGCCTTCCCTATCAAAATTTGTATTGCTCCATCAGGCATAACATCTCGCCATACAGGCAACTACATGGTCACTTAAAGACTCGTGTAAAGTCATACAACTCTCCCTAGCTTCATCCCTCGTTTTATAGCAGTGTGCAACCAATTCTGAAGAGATTATGTTATTAAACTATGCAGCTATTCAACCCACTCTTTGCTACATTGAGGCCCAATCCTATACTATCTGCACATTAGTTCATATATTTACCTGAATGCATTCATGGGTAAATAAATTAAACGTTCAGAACAATTTTGAAATACTTCATAGAAACCATAGTCTTTTAAAAAGNTGGGTAAATAAATTAAACGTTCAGAACAATTTTGAAATACTTCATAGAAACCATAGTCTTTTAAAAAGTTTATCAAATAGTCATTGAACCATGTTTCCTTAGCATTTATTTTGTACATGCAATTTGTGGGTTCACAAGAACTAACACACAATTATAGAGAACTTCACTTCATAACTTCTCCCAGAAAATGTCCCCCTCATACTTGTTCTTGTCTTTGCATGTTTGTGTTTTTGCTTCTGCAGGCATGCCTTGATTTGGAGCCATTCACTGCAGGTTCAAACTATGTGCCTGATACACCATTCACTCTGACGTCAGCGCCTGTCATGTTCCACCTGGAGTATGACCCAAGCTTGTTTGTGGAGATCGACAAAGGAGTGGAATCTGTGAAAGATATTGATTACGCATTGGTAAAGTAGTACTCTTAACTATCCTTGTATCTATCCACTTCACAGCTTGAAACAATACTGTTCATATACCAACCCATGTACGTAATTTTTATACAGTATAAATTTCCCCCCTCACACCTATTTTTATTCTATTTTCTCAATTTTCATAATTCACCTTACCATTATGTAGAAGCAGCATACACATAATTACAACCCAACTATAATCATGTGGCAAAAACAGGGAAAAATAGACTCAATGTGAATATTCGTTTAAGGTGTACAAACCTATTACTAAACAAATTATTAAAAAGGATGAGACTGCCATGTGCATAAAGTGCATCATCGCCACTAAGTGCAAGGCTCTCAACTGGCGCGCAGTGTTCTCGTCGTGCTGCGTGTACCTATAAAACTTTCAGCAGTGACCTTATTATTTTACTGGCAGAGAGTTTGTAGCAAGGTTCAGTGCAGAGCCCNAGAGAGTTTGTAGCAAGGTTCAGTGCAGAGCCCTTGAGTAGTGTGGTATGTATCTTACACATATTTTGAGATACAGCGCTTTGAAAAAGCTATTTTTAGCCATTTTGGAGTACTCTGAAATGGTGTGACATCTTGAAAGCACTCGACAGCCCTCATCTGAAGTGTGTTCTTTTTGCAGATTAGCACTGACACATGACGCTTAGCTGGCAATGCACTATGTAAGCATCTACGACTGCAACTCAGCCCATGGTCTGCCCCTACGCAAGCACAGTGATACCACCTGCAACACTGAGCTACCCTGCTTACAACCCTTGCTAAGAGAGTGCAGCAGGGGATTACGCTGCCCACTCAGGGAGGAGCCAGCCGGCCGAAGATGCACGAAGGAAGTCAAAGGAAGACACCTGTCTGTATTTAGGGCTGGACGAGCTCTCAGAATGGCAGTTGACGTCGAGTTGTCATCATTGGCAACTCTGCAGCTTGCCCTACCACTGCCGTGCTAGGGCTCTGGCGCAACTGATCTACTGCCAGCAAAGCTTGCTTCAACCCCCGAGAGACGCACTCCACTTGGAACTGTTACACCCTGTCCCTTCAGGACCACACTAGGCGACAGTAGGGTTTGAGTCGGTTCTCACGACAATTTTATTAGTTGCTGTATGTTTGCTATTGCTCTAACAGGTCCCCTTCACCTGTTCGTAACGTCACTTCCGCCGGGTGCTTGGTAACTACGAAAACCTACGAGTTAGTACTGGTTACCGTGTTTATTCTCCCAAGAATAAATACACTGTGTTCTAATTCCAAGGGTGATTTGTACTTTTCAACCCCCCTGTAAACGCCGTCCCCTAAGGGAGCGGCAGGTGACCGGGTCTTGCCAAACCATTGCAGATACAAGGGTAGGACTGTGGGCTCCCTTATCTGGGTAGTTCCTACGTCACAAAACACCACACGATTCGCCGGCCACCCATACTGTGGGCCCAGTGTGCAAAGGCACTTGGTGCACACATATGGTAGAGCCCCCTACTAGAAGCCTTCCCGCCGCCCCAAATCAGCTAACCTGCTCCATCTACCGCGTGCAATTCCCCAATTGGAGCACCAGGCCTGATGAGGTGTGATGTTTTCGCATCTGGGTACTCTTAGCTAGGAAATTACTGTCACCTGCCCCTTGCTTACTGCGACAACCCATAGTACCTAACATGATGCCATTCACCCGACGATGAGGGACTAAGTGGACCGACAAGAAGGCATATACGGCTCCTACAGTCAACCAATGGCCAGGTAACTTATCCCAGTCGGCCTTCAGCTTTTCCTTCGCTCAACCCCCGCCAGCCACACACCATCCGCCTTTGGACGGGGACCACAGAGTCGTCCGCCGCAGCCTGTCAGCATTCAGCTACAGTGCCAGTCTACAGGTGGTTAAGCCAGCATCCACTGCCACCCATGCTGCTGCCCAACCAGGCCGACTATATACACCGGCTCCCTCCGAGTTAAGACGCACCCACAGTAACCAGCCCATAAGGCTACCCAGGGTTCTTGACCTGACCCTACATAAAAGAACCCCCCTCCTGTAGACTAGGTGATGCACCAAGCTTCCCGGCCATTATGCGTCAGCACATTGGGGACACGTTTAATTCTTTCGTGAAAATATGAGTATTTCAAACACACTGCAACCTTAAACTCAAAATGTTTTGTTTTCGTTTCTACTTTCTGCAGCCAGTTTTATTACCAAAAAACAAAATTAAAGTTCTGTTTTCTTATCATTTTGCCACACCAAAGATTTGCACAACCTTAATTTTATTTTGGAACTTTTGTAATANAAAGTTCTGTTTTCTTATCATTTTGCCACACCAAAGATTTGCACAACCTTAATTTTATTTTGGAACTTTTGTAATAAAAAAAATGGTTTCACAGTACATTAGAATAGCATTTTATGCTAGTCAAATATGTTTAAATGTGTGTGACATAAAATGCAGGGGCTGTAATTAATTCTTGATGCTCTGTTGTGGCAGATCTACAGCATGGTGATGGATGGGCCAGGTCTCTCCCGTACCAAGCAGCTACAGACTGCCCACTCGCAGAAGGCCATGGAAGTGCTGGAGGTTTTCGAAGACAGCGATGCAAGAACTGCCCTGCAGAACATCATCGTAGCCATGGGAGACCTGTGAATTGTCACCTTGCTCCTGAATGCGCAAACAGACTGAAACAGTCATTGAAATTGGCTGGAAAGAATTAGGGAGGGAAGAAGGTTTTTGAGCAGTCTTAAACCTTTCCCATTCCACATCTTAAAATTCTTGTGTATAAACTGAAGTGCAGCTATGTATATAAAAACCTGTATATACTTTCAGTTGGAGAGATTTAGATCATTATTGTGACAATATGATTGAAAAAATAATGCACTGTATTACAGTTATTTTTTGTTGGTAACCAGTTATCATCCTGTTGACAGAAATAATGCTTTTTTTTGCTAGGCTACTCTTTTTGTCAAAATTCTATTTATTTTCCACTGAAATTGTAATTAACTTATTAATGAACTCCATAAATAGTGTTTAGCAACTCATATACAAACTGCTAGAACTATTTTCAGCTGAGCGCTAGGTAGCCAAAATCATTAGAACAAAATATATCCACTTCTAAACTTTTCATCTGCATCAAGCAAATGTCAGCTGAATCTGTGGAAGGAATACACAAAAGCAAGACAGGAAAAATCTTAAAACATGCATCATTCACATCACTGACAGTGTGCTGATATAAATATTCTGTATAGTTTAGCCTACCGTAGCTGTGCAGACCATTTCTAGGATTTACTGTACTATGTGGTGCCAGTGTGACCTCACGAATAAAATGATGACTAGAAATTTTCTTTTAGTTTTGTTAAAAGTAAATATAAGAGGACTGCTCAATATCAAATTTATTCTTTAAAACATTGGTTCTCCTCATTTACCAAACGACATCCCTTAACATAATCCCTAATGTTTAGAGAACTGAAAAAATAGCATTTGCAATAAAAAGAAAAATTAATTGAATTTTAGCATTTTAATTTGTATAAAGCGATTTTTCCCATTTTATTTAAAATAAAACTATGTTGAAAATTTACATCGACCTTTGCTTGCAGCTAAACCAATATTCANTTTTTCCCATTTTATTTAAAATAAAACTATGTTGAAAATTTACATCGACCTTTGCTTGCAGCTAAACCAATATTCACTGAATGAGTGTTACAAAGTGTTGCTTTGCTAACTAATTTTGGGGGGTTGGGGGGGTGTACACGGACACGCAATAAATGTTTATATCGCGTTTTGTGATTGAGGTTAGGAATACTTGTACTGTTTACCAAACGTCCGCCGTCTGAAGGTAGCGGGAATTATTACAAGGCCTTGCAACCATAGAATACACGCGGCTAGAGAGTATTCGTCAGCAAATCTGAACATAAATTAGTGCATGAGTTAAGATGAAAATTTAGCAAATTCTATAACGCAAATTTTCACATTTAAAAAAAACTATGACTTTTGAGAATTTCCCGAATGAATGTTTTATGTCACATAGTTGCCTCTTACAAAATATTTTATGTTTTTTTGCATATTCGAATATGAATGCATGTAGAGTTGGCCAGTAGATTTCTTTGATTTATCACCATAAACANTATGTTTTTTTGCATATTCGAATATGAATGCATGTAGAGTTGGCCAGTAGATTTCTTTGATTTATCACCATAAACGAAGATGCGGCACTTAGAGTGAACATTATTGTGCACGGTCCTGCAAAAGTTATTTTGCTCACTAGGAAACCCTGCCGNAAGATGCGGCACTTAGAGTGAACATTATTGTGCACGGTCCTGCAAAAGTTATTTTGCTCACTAGGAAACCCCGCCGTTGTAGTGTTCACGCCTACCAAGCACCACGTTATCTATGGAATTTGCGCCAACTAGCTCACTGAGTTTGTTTACATTCATAGCATCTTCACATTTTATCCAACAATTATTTATTATTTACAAAGTGGCGCGACGGTCACAAGTGTGTTTTTATGCATTTATTTATTTAGAATATATTTGTAAATCGAATTATCTCGTATTTTAAGCTTGTATTCTTCCAGTAAACTGTATTTTTTATCATACATANAATATATTTGTAAATCGAATTATCTCGTATTTTAAGCTTGTATTCTTCCAGTAAACTGTATTTTTTATCATACATGTTCTCTGTAAATATGTGCGGTGAAAAATGACACTTTTGAACAAACAAAAATTTTGTTAGCGGGTCTAACGAAAAAATTTTCTGTTTGTACAAGGCACTTCTTTTTTTTTAACAGTGCTTTTATAATTTTGTATCAATTGTTTACATTAGTCTCTTCATGAAACAATATGCCCTTGCCAGTGTATTGTGACCGTTGTTCCAGGTATCAGACAGAATACAAAATCATAAGTAAGAAAATGTGAAATGGTTTTCAATGTTGTCTGTTGATAAAGGAAACTATAGTCGGTTCACGACTGGAAGAGACTTTCTTGAAGCCCTGCTAAAGATTTACTTTCAAGCCCATTTTGTANAATATATTTGTAAATCGAATTATCTCGTATTTTAAGCTTGTATTCTTCCAGTAAACTGTATTTTTTATCATACATATTCTCTGTAAATATGTGCGGTGAAAAATGACACTTTTGAACAAATAAAAGTTTTGTTAGCGGGTTAACGAAAAAATTTTCTGTTTGTACAAGGCACTTCTTTTTTTTTAACAGTGCTTTCATAATTTTGTATCAATTGTTTACATTAGTCTCTTCATGAAACAATATGCCCTTGCCAGTGTATTGTTACCGTTGTTCCAGGTATCAGACAGAATACAAAATCATAAGTAAGAAAATGTGAAATGGTTTTCAATGTTGTCTGTTGATAAAGGATTTACTTTCAAGCCCATTTTGTATCCTTCCGCCATGTGGCAGTTACATGACAATGTTTACATGCAATGTTTACATTCCACTGTGTGTAGATATGTTCGTACATGCACGTACCCATTATAAAAGTCATGTAATGTATATATTATTAATGGATATTCCACAAGCGTAAAGTTTTTAATCTTAAGAATTTCACACAAAAGAATATGCGATGCCAGCGAAAAAACATTTCATTTTATAAACCCAAAATGTGAGTATTTTGATGAATCAATAGTTTTTGTCTATTTACAATCAATTGTTAGTGACTTTCGATAAACTCCCGTACATTGAAGGCAAGATCATCAGTATTGATCTAAATTGCTACAGATGTTAAAATGGCGTGGTGGTTGAGTCGGATGTTTCGCGCAAAACTCGCTGGAACTCGTGCCCAGTCCTTGGGCGGAGGTGGTGCTGCGGCTGGCGATGCTGGTGGGAGCCTACAGAGGGCTGGAACCACTGGTTTGATATACCCAGTGGTAGGTGGAGTCCCTGGCGGAAGTCGGTGACGACTTGATGTGGCTGGCTGGCGGTGTTGTAGGGTGGCTGAATTTGGGAGTGTGGAGGGATTGGGAGGTGAGGCCTCTCCAGTTGTCGGGCGGCTTGAGTTTGTTCCCGGGGTGTTAGACTGCAGAGGGCAGTTGACACTGGGTTACAGCTCAAGTTGGACCCGGAGGCAGTAACTGCCTTCAGAGCTTGCCACTTTTTACCACCATGTATTTATATATGGCATAAAGGAAGGTACTAAGGTAGGCCACGCTAGGGAAGAGCAGGCGACGAGAATCCCTAGCTAGGTGTAAGCTAGGCGTGGCCGAGCCAACCAGAGTCGTTCTCGATTACTCCAACCGGCGACAGTACAGCGTGGTGGTTAGAGCGGTGAGTTTACCCTGGATGTCCGACAGCGACGTGGGTGTGTTCCAAAGGGGAGCAGACCTCCAGGACCAGTCTTAGCACTCCTTCCAGTGACAGTACAGCGTAGTGGATGGAGTGAATTAGCTGGGCTTGTGGATTGAGTTCCAAGTGGTAGTGGCTCTACCGTATGTGTGCACTAGGTACCTTGCAGTACCTGGGGTGGCCGTCTAATGTGTTTGTTTGAGACGTACGTAAACCCTGTTAAGGGAGCCTGCAGTCCTACTCTAGGTTCGGCAAATGGGTTGTAATGACGCGGTCTGCTTTTTCCTGGTAGGCTGACGTCTACGGAGGATAAAAGTCACAGTCACCCAAGAAGTAAGTGCTCGGAGGTTAAATAGAAAACGTGTTTATTCCCGTGAGGAATCAACATGGTGGCCCGTACTAACTCCTAACAAGAAACTCTAATGGAAGTAGATTACGAGAATGTCAGGTGATTGGACCTGTTTCTAAACTAGACAAGAGCAGATGTGGCTAGGTGTCAATAATACTAACTGACCCTAACCAACTCAATGCTGTTGTCCTGAAGGGACTCTGTCCCTACCAAAATGGTAGTGAGTGTTAAAGGGGATGAAAACTTCTACGGAGGTTGCTGGTGAGTAGCAGTGGTCCTACTGGAAGACATCAGTGTCTGCAGAGAGCTTCAGCACACAAGGTGGTGGAGCAAGCTGCGGAGAATAAACTGTCGTTTTCTGGTGGTGCAGGGACATATATCCACCTGCTCTGGAGGGTGACGGGGGTAGCTCCTCCCTCTGTAGGCGAAGTCGTACTCTGGTGCCATCTATCGGGCCGTGGCGGAAGCAGGCTCTTTGCCTTGCGAGGTTGCGTCGGTTTCTTGAGCTCAGGTGCAGTACTGGGCAACTTGGCTCGCTTCTATCACACATGGGGGGTGGCATGACGTCTGATATAAAGGCGAAAACGATCTTGGCTGACATGTCCATGGGTGCCTTTTGCCTAGGGCGTACTGGTAGGCTCTTGTAGCAAGTCATTCATGTGATGACACATGAAGATGAGGCGAAGTTGTGTGTGTGTATTTTTTATATCAGTACGTGTCGTGCTGTCCCCCTTTTTTTTCTCTCTGTTGTGACGTTGACTCGTCTGGGAAAAAAAAAAATTCTGCAGGAGTGATTTAGTATTGTCACTCGTATAAAAAGGTTGGGTTGGCATCTGTAGCACTCTTCTGTGTGCTCNTTCTGCAGGAGTGATTTAGTATTGTCACTCGTATAAAAAGGTTGGGTTGGCATCTGTAGCACTCTTCTGTGTGCTCTCTGGGCTCCGGCGCGTGGTATAGCACTGTATCTCTAGCGCGCCGGCTGGTTGAGCAAGCGGTCAGGTTAATGGGTTCTACCCCCTGCCGAGGATAGCGGTCACGTGTTAATGGCCCGGTGTCTGGTGAATGCACGCGTCCCTTCTTAGTTATGTAATAAGCATGCCGCTCGCACAAATCAGCTGAAGGCCGTGTTTATTTACAAAAAAAATTAAANCGCTCGCACAAATCAGCTGAAGGCCGTGTTTATTTACAAAAAAAATTTAACGGATTTCACCTGGAAGAAAACCTATGTACAGGCCGGCACGAAAAAGTGAGGTGTGTGTCAATTCTACTGGTTTACCTGCCGTAGCGCTGATGGTGTTTGAAAGTGGCTCTTCTCTGTGGCCTCCTAGCTGGTCGCACGGCAGGTGCGGGAGGCACCTGTCTCATCTGGCTGGTCTTGGGTCGGCTACTGGGGCCCTGATAAGCTATTTGTATGCGTAGATGATCGCCCTCCGCTTACATGCTGAAGTGGCCCTCTCTGTGTTGGCTTGCTGGCCGGCCTAGGCAGAATATCATTAACACAACATTACTGCCTCTCAATGAACTACATGTCTGCTATGTACTGCTGGCCTGGAGTTAAGTGGAGAGAGCCTTCCAAACTTCGCTTTCTATTGCCTATTTTCTATCAGCCAAATATATCAGTTCACTTAATCTTACTGTCTCCTGTTCCTGATTCCTAACACCTTTGACCTCTGCCAGTTGTTCGTGCCTCGATCACCTCTTGTTTATTTAAGAGAAAGATAGAGCTCTTAGTAAAATTTCTGTACCTTACATTCTATAATTGAACACCTTTACCAATATACAGAATAAATGCCCTAATTTTTTTACTGTTAATTTTATTTTTGCTTGCTTTTACTATTTGTTTAAATTGCTTCAACACTTGGGCTCAAGGCTTGCCTCGTACACAAGGCCTGTTCGAATTAGGTACAATAATTTTGGATTAACAGAAACCTTCCTATAATGCAGTAGACATCTGTGAATACTAGTATAAAAATTAAATAAGGATGTAAAAAAACTACTTACTCTTTGTGATGAATTTTTAATATTTTTCTGGTGTTAACTGTGACTGATCTGCATACAGTGTANAAAAAACTACTTACTCTTTGTGATGAATTTTTAATATTTTTCTGGTGTTAACTGTGACTGATCTGCATACAGTGTATTAGTTTGGTGGTGTTTACAATCAGCTTTTTATTATTGGCAGCATTGTAATAAACACGGTTTTTAGTCATTATGAACATAGTGACCAAACAGGTTGTAATGTTACGAAACATGCCAGGTATGGTACAAATTGAACACTAGCTCGCCTAATTGAGTCCAATATGATAATTGAGAATTAAGTTTTTAAAGGTGCCAAAATTAAATAATCACACAAGCCTGAAATATAGTTAAACTGGATTTAATTATACTTTGCACTTAATTTACAACAGCGGTTCAGAAAAAATCAAGTTGACAACACACAAGCAGCAACGAGAAAAGAATCGCAGTATCAATTATTCTTCAGTCGAAAAATTCATATCGCTAGGATATTTATGAAGATGGGAGAGAAAACAAATTCTCTTCCAGCGTCCTAAATGACCCATCACACCAGCGGAAAGAATTTAGTAATTAGGTCATAGGCGCTGCCAGTGTGAGTTACAATCGCGACTCGNTGACCCATCACACCAGCGGAAAGAATTTAGTAATTAGGTCATAGGCGCTGCCAGTGTGAGTTACAATCGCGACTCACGCATTCTCTTCGAACATTCATCTTATTCTGTTCTCATACTATTGCTGGCGCTATCACTGGGTTCTCACTAACTGAAACTGAGTTACAACCGGAACTGTATCACTGCGAAGACTGGGCCTACTATAAGTATCTTCTGGAAGCCTTATTGCACCACCGAAAACTACCCAGTCAAGGCATTGCGTGATGCGGTCATATCTAAAAATAGCACAAACACCCCTTGCAACACGGGCGTGTATCTCATTATGTCGCCACAATGTGACCATAGTACAACAGCCAACTACTATCAAACAACTTGAAATAGAATTATAAGCTTAGAAAATCGAAAATATATAAAATAAAATCAGCTTGCTATAATCACCAAGTTCCAAACACTGAATAAATTGTATTAATCACCAAAAGTATAGAAAAATAAATATTTTTCATGTATATCAATCACTATTACTTGCAACATTACAAAGTTTTCTGCTATTAATTGTGCAGGAAACTAAATACAAAATTGCAGACAAATGTTAAATACTACAAACTTTCGCAAAAACTCATTGCCAGATATTTCTAAAGCATACCTTCTGCACAACTTTGTAACAAAATTACTGAAAATGTTTTCAGTGATACTTTCATTCAAATTAACTTTGTCCAAATAATTTGAAATGTATATTGTTCTTCTTGCATGAGTTGGCTTGTTGGGGTGGTGTATTGCACTTTATTTGCAGTTGACTAAACTGTTGCACATAAAGATGGTGGTATCTGTGTTTGTAAATTACCGCACAACAGTTTTAGGTCTAGGCCTATACCTACAAGTTAGAGTTNCGCACAACAGTTTTAGGTCCAGGCCTATACCTACAAGTTAGAGAGTTGTATGTCAGTGAATGTTAATTAAAAATATTTTTTTTTACCGGTGCCTTAGTCTCCACTACCGGTACACAAAATAATTACAGTGCAAGTGAGAGATAATCAGTACATGGTACCAAAGTCACTTGCAGCATAAACTGGAACATGCAACTTTATTCCCACCAGAATACATTAGTGTTGTGATGAAATTATGTTGCACCGGTTCAGTCACTTGATAGTGGCCTCTCATGTAAATTTACATTTATCCCAGCCATGACTTGTTTGGTGTCTACTCTGTGGCCATTCATTCTGTTTCTGAGTGTGTTGGTGGTGAGGCCAATGTACTCTACATTGCAGTGAACACACTAGCTGGTAGATAAGATGTTCTGTTGCACATTTGTAGCTGCAGTGGATTGGATAAGTCTGATTGGTGAGCCTGTTCTTGAAGGAGCTACAACCTGGGCTATTTCAAGGATGAGACCTCTTGGAGGTGGTGATATTACTGACTGTGGAATTGGGTGGCAATTTGGGGTGCCCCAATTTGTTTCAAAGGTTGGGGGTCGTTTGAAGACCAATNTGACCCCTCACACCAGCGGAAAGAATTTAGTAATTAGGTCATAGGCGCTGCCAGTGTGAGTTACAATCGCGACTCGCGCATTCTCTTCGAACATTCATCTTATTCTGTTCTCATACTATTACTGGCACTATCACTGGGTTCTCACTAACTGAAACTGGGTTACAACCGGAACTGTATCACTGCGAAGACTGGGCCTACTATAAGTATCTTCTGGAAGCCTTATTGCACCACCGAAAACTACCCAGTCAAGGCGTTGCGTGATGCGGTCATATCTAAAAATAGCACAAACACCCCTTGCAACACGGGCGTGTATCTCATCATGTCGCCACAATGTGGCCATAGTACAACAGCAAACTACTATCAAACAACTTGAAATAGAATTATAAGCTTAGAAAATCGAAAATATATAAAATAAAATCAACTAATCACCAAGTTCCAAACACTGAATAAATTGTATTAATCACCAAAAGTATAGAAAAATAAATATTTTTCATGTATATCAATCACTATTACTTGCAACATTACAAAGTTTTCTGGTATTAATTGTGCAGGAAACTAAATACAAAATTGCAGACAAATGTTAAATACTACAAACTTTCGCAAAAACTCATTGCCAGATATTTCTAAAGCTTACCTTCTGCACAACTTTGTAACAAAATTACTGAAAATGTTTTCAGTGATACTTTCATTCAAATTAACTTTGTCCAAATAATTTGAAATGTATATTGTTCTTCTTGCATGATTTGGCATGTTGGGGTGGTGTATTGCACTTTATTTGCAGTTGACTAAACTGTTGCACATAAAGATGGTGGTATCTGTGTTTGTAAATTACAGCACAACAGTTTTAGGTCTAGGCCTATACCTACAAGTTAGAGTTGTATGTCAGTGAATGTTAATTAAAAATATTTTTTTTTACCGGTGCTTTAGTCTCCACTACCGGTACACAAAATAATTACAGTGCAAGTGAGAGATAATCAGTGCATGGTACCAAAGTCACTTGCAGCATAAACTGGAACATGCAACTTTATTCCCACCAGAATACATTAGTGTTGTGATGAAATTATGTTGCACCGGTTCAGTCACTTGATAGTGGCCTCTCATGTAAATTTACATTTATCCCAGCCATGACTTGTTTGGTGTCTACTCTGTGGCCATTCATTCTGTTTCTGAGTGTGTTGGTGGTGAGGCCAATGTACTCTGCATTGCAGTGAACACACTAGCTGGTAGATAAGATGTTCTGTTGCACAGTTGTAGCTGCAGTGGATTGGATAAGTCTGATTGGTGAGCCTGTTCTTGAAGGAGCTACAACCTGGGCTATTTCAAGGATGAGACCTCTTGGGGGTGGTGATATTACTACTGACTGTGGAATTGGGTGGCAATTTGGGGTGCCCCAATTTGTTTCAAAGGTTGGGGGTCGTTTGAAGACCAATNTACTGACTGTGGAATTGGGTGGCAATTTGGGGTGCCCCAATTTGTTTCAAAGGTTGGGGGTCGTTTGAAGACCAATCTGAGTGGTTTGGAGAACAAGTTTTGAGTGAGTGATGATAATGCCAGAATTTTGTGTCCACAGTTGAGAACGGTTTTGAGTTGGTCCATGCCGTCGTGGTAGGGGACAACCAGAGGGATATCTGATTTACTGATCTTTGTTTGAGGGTCTGTAGTTGAAGTGGCACACTGAATTTGTTTGTGAACACGGGATTTGGGGTAGCCTCTATTGAAGAATGCCACATTGCTTGTTTTAAGTCATTTTGGGTGGAGCAGATGCGTTTAGTTCTGGTGGCAAGATGGCAGAGTTTTCTTGGTATTGAATGGATGGTAGCTGTCGAAATGTAGGTATTGAAGGTGTTTGGTAGGTTTAATATGAACAGTTGTTTCAATTTTACCGTTATGAAGTGGCTTGTTCCACATCCAGAAATATGGCATGTGATATAGAGTAGATCCAGGGGAATTTAAGCAGGCTGTGTAAGTTAAGGTTGTTGAGGAAGTGGATGAGATTGTCCTCACTTGAATCCCAGATCATGAAAGTGTAATTTATAACNTGGCTTGTTCCACATCCAGAAATATGGCATGTGATATAGAGTAGATCCAGGGAATTTAAGCAGGCTCTGTAAGTTAAGGTTGTTGAGGAAGTGGATGAGATTGTCCTCACTTGAATCCCAGATCATGAAAGTGTAATTTATAACATAAGTTTTGTTCCAGTTTACCCATAAACAGATTGGTGTAAGAGGGGGCCATGCTGGTGCCCATTGCTGTCTGCACCTTTAATTTGGAGGTAGTGCTTGTCTTGGAAACTGAAAATGTATTCTCCACTCATCAGGATTTTGTTGCAGCTATTCTTATTACCTGTGTATCTATTGTACCTGTATTATCCATGGTTACCTGTTTATTCATAGTCTTGTGACGTGCGTATACTACCTGAATATTCATCTTCCTGTGGTTACCTGTCAGTAAAGTTTCTTGTTTATTGATGAAAATCTATTTTTATGAACATAACTTGCAACAATTTTTACTCCCCTGTGAGTGTATATTTTTAAAAATATATTTCTTTATTTTATTTGAGTACTTTAAAATAAAATTTTAGTTGTAATGTTTTAAAAACCATTTTAAATATCTAAGGTATTCTCAAACAGTTCAATAACAGAGAGTGTAAATACAAACAGTATTTGTATTAGGCTTGTTTATTTTTATAAATTTTTAACTTCAGTGGATGCCCTTGTAATGGGTTTCAGTCAAACCATCACCAGTTTAACCAGGTGCCCACTTGCTGCTCTTGGTTTGCTTTTTTTTATAAATTGAAATGAAGAAGGGGAGATATCATCTTTTTTCGTTATAGATAGTCCACATTACTAGTATTGCTAGTAGATTGTCACAAAATATCATAACACATTTTGGCCTGTATATTGTGCAGCGATAATAAATTTTTATTTGTGGAAATTTTTTTTACACTTCTCAGTGGACAAAAATGATTGTTGTGAAATACAGGGAAGTGTGAAAAGAGGGGAAACTTCCTCAAAGAGCAATAACAAATAAATAGGTGTAAAATAAGGACAAGTATAAAATAAGGGTATGGGGAAAAAATGAGTTATATTGTAGTTAAAACAATCAAAAAGAAATTTTTAGGACAGTTATTTTGTTAACTGGTGAGGGCTTGTACTGTATTTTAAAATGTAGATTATTATGAGTTTTTTGTTTTTGTAACTGGTTACCTGTAATAAGTATGAGGACTGAATCTCAATACGTATGTAACATGACTGTTGTGTGCATGGCAGCCTCCACAATGCTGGACTACATCTGATGTGTTTACAGATTTCAGTGAAATGCCTTGCATTGTGTGGGACAGTGATGTATTGTTTTTGTACGAGAAGTTATTTTGGAACAAATATATATTCATAAAATACAGTATTCGTGTCTATTATTTGACCTATTCATCTGTACAAATTTTTTGACAGTTAAGATTTTAACAGAGGCAACATTTGGTTGACTATATCAAAGTGATTGCTAATTTTTATGTTAATTTATGCAGAGAATGCAGAATTTTTTTGTACATTTCAATTAATTTGTTACAAAATTTGTATGAGCATAGAGGCAAGATTATATGGTGAAAAATGATAACACTGATATAACATTAAAATGGATGTTAATAGACCCTTTAACAACAAAATTGAAGTTAAGACATAAAATTTAACTAAATTAGTGAAAATACTCTATTTTATCAGTAAAACTCTTAATTATTAATTTTTTTTTTATTCTGTTCCAGATATTTTTCCAACATACAACAACATTGTCTGTGGAAACTTAACGTTTGTACCAAAAAATATCAATGTCATTATACATCTTTATTTTATTTTAAATAAAATGCTTACTCTTGATTACATGGTACTTTGAAAACTATGTGTTATGAATTGTACCAGAATATGTTTTTGAATGTGCATTTTCGTTAACTATGTACATCGTTTACAATAATAAAACCAATAACACCAAAATCTTAATTTTTGAAATGAAAATGAGCTAAAAATAAAACCATAAAGTCTTGTATCTAATTATAGGTACGTAATAGTTATCTGAAGGGTCACAACAGATATTTTAATGAACATTTTTCCCTACTTCATTAGCTCAAATAGCGTAGGCCATATTAACCAGTTAAAATGGGATTTGATCCTTTTCATGGTGGCACACTGAATGGTGACCTATTGGGGTTGAGCTGTAGCATTTCACCAGCGTACTGGCAGCTTGCACCCTTGTTGCTTGGCATTAACAAGAAGTAAGAAAGGGGAGGAATGCCTCTGTACCAGAGAAATGTCCTAAAAATTCACGGTCTTTGTTTCATCACTTCAGCCATGCCAGAGCATGTAGGAACATCCCGTATGTCAGGACCCCTTCCCCACCATGTTCCCCTTTTCATAAAGTATGGAGGGAACATGTCGAAACGTTCATGCCATGATGAGGTGCAGTCATATGTAGCTAATAATAATCATTGTGTTTCTCCCCCACCCAAATCATTTTTTTGGATCATTTTAGTTGTGAAGTTTTGCACTATTTGGGTGCAAATGGGACCCTGCATGATGATGACTACCACTTCCTACTGGCCCACCAAAGACGATTTCACGTTAGTTGCTAGACACACTACACCTTGCAGGCATGTAATCTAAGGAAGCAGTAACGCCTGGCCATGAAAGCTACAGCCGAGCATGCTCGAAGATAGCCGAAGGAGATGACGAAGCACTTCCCCACTCACCAAGCGTGTAAGGGCATAAAACATAGTTGCTCTTTACTGTGCAGAGTAACAACCAAACAAAAGAATTGCAACTCCAAGTAGGACGCACCTGAAGGACCCCACGTTGGGGAATGCATAGAGCAGGGGAGGACAATGACGTGATTAGCTAAGCCGAGTGGCACAGCACGTGTGCCAATGGAGACACTGATAAACGGCATGTAAGAGGAAGTCTGGGAGCTGTTTAAATGTGGTGGCATTGTGTTTCCCCGTTGTTCGTGTGCACAGACACAGTGAGCATGCCAAGTCGAACACAGCAACTATACAAAGAGGTTTTCACATTTGACCATAGGAAAGTCATGTCCTTTCAGGATAGTGGATTAATTATCTTGCCATGAAAGTGGTTCTCGCATTGGAAAAAAATGCAACCCCATGAAGTGGATAAACTTTTTCTCCAAACTGACCAGATTGGTCTTCAAACAACCCCGCAACTGATTTTAAAAATATTTATGAAGTGTTTGTAGCTTCTTAAAAAATGTTTTCTCTCTCCTAGTAGTCTTTCAACCCCATAAGAATTGGAGGGCATGTTAGAATATAAAAAATAAGTTAAGATTCTGCAAAAAAAAAACATGTTAATGAACTGGCTGAAACTTAATAATGGATATTCTGAACAATTACGACTACGAGGTAGGTGTAGTTGCATTTTAGTGTTGCAAGATGAAAATTATAGCTTTTATAAGAGTTTCTAATGTATTAAAATAAAAATGTGGTTACATATATTGTTTTAATTAAAATTTAATTCTATATGGGGACTGTGTGCGATTCACTTAAAAATTCTTTGGTTATACCAGACGCATATAACAAACACACAAAATTAGTACTGATTTGGCTGCTAAAATACAGTATGTTGTGGCATTAATTCAGCTGATTTTTGGGAGATATTTTTAAGAAAGTATTTTCATGCTTATTGTTTCATGTCAATATTATAGAAGGGCCAATTTTGCTTTGTGCACATCCTTATCAATTCTGTGTGACATAGTAATAAATTATTGTAGTAAAATAATTATGTTGTGACATCTTTAATAGTGTGCCACAAACACACATAATATGAATTTTTGTTGCTGTTTTTACTGAAGGCTAAATTAACTATATATTATGTGTTTCTTATTAAACAGTTTCCCCCTTTTAATATTTATTCTATACCTATTAGCTAAATTCAGAATACAATGTAACAAAGTCACTAAAAACAAAACTAACCACGGTTTTTTTATTGCTTAACATATGGATAACATCACGGAGCAAGTATGTAAACTCACCTTTATCACTATGCTGGACATGCTGCTCCTAGTGTTAACTTTGCATCTCCCATTAAGGGGATGGTTCACGCCATAAAAATTGTTATTGTTACTACAAATTATTATTCTGCTGACACAAAATGGTAGAGGGTATCTGAATGATTTCCCCCACCACTTTGCAGGCCTGTATGTAAACCAGGAAACTTCCAGGAAGCTTTCAGAAGTGAGAGAACTCTGGGCGGGGAGGATGCGTCACCCTGCTCAGTGAGGGGTCCTCGGCACTCGCGAGAGAGTGAGAGCCTCTGCCAACCCCGGAACCTAGGATCTGTCAGCTTGCTGCAGCAATGTTGCCAGACCTCCCTGCCCTTAACTGTCACCCTTGTGCCACCTGTTCGCTCAGCGAGGCAGGCTGGCTTGGTGCGTCTGATCAGCTGTGCTCACGCACACACACACACACAGAGTCAAGTTGCAACATCATCTAGTGTATTAATGCAGGTTTTCAAGTTGCATAACTGCTGCATTGCAGAAATGTTAATCGTAAAATGATCCCATAAAAATTGAAATGGTTAACTGTTAATAGTTACAGGAACTATTATCTATTTACACTGAAAACATAATTTAGATTACCACTAACCAATGCTGTTTAAAAAAATGTATTATAGAACTGGAAAAAAAAAAAAAAAAGATAAAGTGGCAAATCTAATTTATTTACAAATATTATAAAAATATAGCAATAATAATTTTACTCACAACAAAAACACAATTACAATGAAGGTGCATTATTACGTGAAATAACCTCATACAATGTGTAACATCAAGATTTATGTATGTATGAACTTATTTTATGGAACTTATTTTAAACGAAATACTAACATTTCTATATTTGAAATTCTGATTATAGTTTATTTGCGGTTTCTTCACACTTTTTGAATCAAACCTTTGAAAAAAATCACCCCATGTACGACGTACTTCGTTGTTACCCAAATATCATTTATCACAAGCATTTTATATACGAATACATAAAAATACCTTTCGGTTTATTTATTAAGATTAAATTTATATTTAATCAATAAATTATCAATATTTAATTTTTAATTAATATGAATAAACGGGGAAAGTAGGTGTGTTGGCAATGCCAAGTACAAAATAGTTCTTATACAAAATATTAGTAAACTGCGTGCGTGTGTGGCACGCACATATATACACAAATCCCATGAACGAACACGTATACTCCTTGTAAGTAATGTCTATAGGTTGAATATCATTTCATACAAATAAATATCAAATAATGAATTTTTCAGTGACCAACACACTCAACATTATGGACGGTGATGAGAGATAGAAATGCGGAAGAATGTAGGTCACATGAAAAAGCATGTAGGTTACAAGGAAATTAACAGAAGACTTGCGAATAATTGTACAAGACACGAAATTAATTCCATCATTGAACTGGATAGGGGCTCATTTTATTGGAAAAATTAGTTTGCCATGGTTTTAATTTAATTTTTTTTTTTTTTATAAAATGTGTGATTGATGTTATTTTATTATTATATGCCTTGTTTTCACAATGATAACTAATATTTTTGAAATAATGGCACTTTCAAAATTATGTTATTTGCAACTGGGAAACAAAAATATTTCTCTTGTAATTTTTTTTGGGAGATATGCCCTTATCCAAATGATCCCTTCAGTTGCGTACAAATGATTGTTGGTCATACGTACAGAAATGTAGGTAACATGCAAACAAGACAAAACAAATTGTGCACACTATTTGCGGAAACAGTGATGGGTGCTGCATAAGTTAATATATATATATATATATATATAATAAAATACAAATATAAAGACAATATGTTTGTTTCAATATTTAATTTTCAGTACAATATCGATTCCTTTACATTTATGTTGCAATGAAATTAAGTCAGGTTGTAATGTGCACAATACTACGCGCAGGTTGAGGTCACTACGCTACTCAATTTTTACGCTTCAGTTTTCAATAGAAAATGCTTTACTATACTTATACCATAAATAAGTTATTCACTTAGCTGAACTGATGCTTAAGGATTTTTTATCTTGAAGTATTGTTACCCTCTGCAAACTGTAGTTTGTCATAATTTTCTAACTGTTTATTAGTGGGTCAAGAATACAGTATTTTATACATTTACGGCCAAAAATGTTTTGTTTACATCTTCACTTGCCTCTGATCTAGTGTATGATGTACACACATGCGCTTATGCACACACCGTCACTCACACAGGCACAAATATAACTAACTTATTATAAATGAAAACATGTTCACTGCAATTTATATAATTCGTAAAAAAAAAGAGACATTAAAATTAAGTGACAGTTTATTTTTTCAAACTGATGGATTTTTTTTGACTAAACTATTGATGTAAATTTGAAATGAAATGAAGAAATGTACATTAGTGATTTCTTTCCTACTGGCATAAACAAAACTTAATTTTTATATTGATTTAGATTTATTAAGTACTAATTATCAAGGGCCAAAATTGAAGCGTAAACTCAACTTAACCAGTGTATCAAAAAAATTATTGAAATTTGTGTATCATATCTTAAAAGTTGAGTATTTTGTAAACTAATCAAAAATGCTTTATACATTAAAAATTAATTTCAATATAGTTCCTTCAATGGCAGCACGACTTTTAGCACGTAACATGAAAGAATATGTATCAAGTATTCGTATAATACAGAAATTATTATGTCCACATGTTAATAAGGCAAGATTTGTTTGTAACAAATTGTGTTCCCAGATATTGTTTAGTGTCTCATATAAGTGTTTTTTTTTTTTAAATAGTTTCAGACAGTGTGTTTTCTTGTGAAAGTGAAAAAACAAAGTAAAAACCGTACAATTTGTGTAGCAATTGATCAAATTCCATCAACTTATTAAAGAGGTGCATTATCGCCAATAAAATAAACTAATAATTTACTGCCAAACTGTGAACCCCCACCTTAAGAGTATCTACCTCCCGCTCGTCAAAACTTGTGAAACAGTGGCCAACAAAATCACCCTCCACACAAATGTGTTTGTGGAGAGGTGTCAGGAGTAGGACACATTCCTATATGTTATCTGTTACAAGGTGGCAGCAGAGATAAACACTGCCAGTACAATTGAGGTAGGAAATATTTCCAGCTACACTCTGTAATTTTTAAGAATAAGTGTAAAGTTGCATTCTTTAATACTTATTTATAATATTAAAATACTCTGGGTTCATGCAGAAGAATATGTAGTTGTTGCTTCAGATACTTTTGAGTGTTGTTTTTTTCAAGGTAAAAATGCACCCAGTAACCAGTATTGTGCAAGACAGCAGACGTGGCGGGTTGGATCGAAGTGTCATCACCTGTCGAAAATTATGAACGGGGAAAGTCTTTACAAGTGACACACTAAAGAGGAATGATTATTATTTAATACTAAATATAAGAACTCACTTTATTATAAAATATCAAAAATATATATGGTTTTTAAAAGTGATAAAGGCAAATAATAATAAAGTAAACCTGACAGCTGACAACTTAAGATGCATGTATGGTTGACTGGCAACATAACCAGTATCTTCCAAGTAGACTAAGATGTGGAGTAACATAAGCTGCCATCTTGGAATGGATAGAGTCTTCTGGTTCAGCTACAATGGTGAAAAAACCACAACTTTTAGGTGTTTAAAATTTTTATTATCTTCGGCACTTAAAAATTATGTGACTTCTGTATTCCGTGATAGCAACCGTTATACAATGGAACACAGTATCCTTTATACTAATTTTGAAATCCTGTTATAAGTGGCACTGTTCATTATCAGAGTTTCACTGTCCATTATTTGTAGGTAATTTGTCAACTTCGGGGTACTCAACAGCATTCAGGAAACACAGGATGCACCAGTGGAATATATGATGACAATGCACAAAACGATGCTTCACAATAAATCTGATTTCAATAATTCCATAGAGCAATAATTTATCTTGCTATCGTTAGTTGTCATAGCATACTTCCAGTGTACACAGATACAACAAAGTCAAATGGATAAACAAAAAAAACATGATTAATAAACAGATATAAAACAGTGAACACGCTGTATTTCTTGTACGATGATGTCTTGAACATTTCTCGGATACAAATAGTAGAACCCCGGATTGGGAATGAGGCCTGTTGGGATTCACGAAAATTCGGATTATCCGAAAAAATGTGTAAAATACACAATACAGGCTCCAGATTGTCTTTTTAGCACATTGTAAATAAATAAGCCCTGACGGCACATCATCCACTACTGTAGCGTGGAGTTTAGGCAGAAGCATGAGAGTAATGACCTTGAGTTGGAGTGAGTCACCATTGTCAAAGGGATACGCACCAAATCAGGCGAGCAGTAGCATACTTTTTGTCTATTTCACTGAAGTTTGACCCTTTGTGCGGATCACTGTTGTTACTGTGCAATTGTTATTATGATCAATCGAATCTTGTTGTTTTGACTGCTTATAGCTTCTGGTGTTATGTGAACAGATCTAAGTTATTGTTTGTAGAATACAATGGCAAGCAAACGTAAACACAGCTCCTGTACATTAAATGAAAAACTTTAAATGCCTAAGCAACTGGACAAGGGAGAAAGCGCAACAAAATTAGCTCTTGAATTTTGTGTCAAGAAAGCTACAATCAGTGACTAGAAAAAAAATCTGGCGAAAATTGAAGTTTTGTGACACGACGAATGAAAAAACACTGGAGCAACGCCACAACTCCACAGTGCCTGTGTAAGACAAACTTGACGAAGCACTTTTCTTATGTTTACTCAGGAAAGACAAAGAGGTGTTAATATTCACAGCTCATTGATGATTAGACCAATGGAAAATGAGGCACGGGGTTCGTCAACTAACGACAATGGGAGAAATGTTACCAGCCAATGATATTGCTGCAGATGAATACTTAAGTGAGTTTGCAGATTTAATTGCATCAGAAAATTACTCGCCACAGTAAGTTTACAACGCTGACAAGAAGGGGCTGAATTTAAAGCACATCCTACTAAAAGTCTTGTATCAAAAGAAGAGTTGGCTGCCCCTGGCTTTAAAATAGTTAAACAATGGCTTACTATTTGAGCCTGTAGTAACACTACAAAAACAAATAAATTGCTACTCATGGTAATTTTGGCAGGTGTACCACGCAACAAGCTTTGAAAAATATGAACATGAATTCTCTCCCAGTTTATTATCGAAATCAAAACAAGACTTGGATGTAAGGTGGTCTATTTAAGGAATGGTTCGAGAAAAAATTTGTTCCTTCAATTAGAAGATTTAATGAAGAAAATGGTCTGCCAAAAAACAGCTTTACTTGTGATTGATAATGCCCATCCCATCCATCTGACATGGTGCTAGTAAATGGTGATGTAAATGCAATTTTCTTGTCACCAAATATGACCTCAATCATACAAAGAATGTATCAAGGGATACTACAAAATATAAAACTACACAATCGTAAAATGCTCTTACGAGCCTTAATCGAAAGAGAGGACTCTTCTGTCAAGGAAAGGTTGAAAAAAAATAACCATCAAGGATGTTATCTACTGGACCACAGATGCTTAGGATAACTCTAGTAAACGTTTGATTAAAAAAAACAGAAAAACTGGCCAAGTCTCACATTTTTAGAAACTCGTCTTTCCTTTTAGACATTAAACGACGACTTTCTTCAACTTGTCGAACAAAACCCAGGATGTGAAGATGCAGGAAAAAATTGCCTCCAAGAGTGGATAGCAGTTGACGACAATAGTCATCAAGAGTATAGTCCATTCACGGTTTCTTCACACTTTTTGAATCAAACATTTGAAAAATCACCCCGAGTATGACACGTTTGGATGTTTCCTAAAAATGTCATGTATCACAAGCATTTCATACTTGTGTTAACATAAAATTACCTTATTTTTCATTAATAATTGAAGTGATTAAAACAGAGAGAAAATAAGTATGTTGGTAAAGCCAAGTAAGAAATAGTTATTATGCAAAATACAGTCGACTATCGGTTCTACGACCCTTCACAGTTCCCGGGTAAAGAGTCACTTCGAGAGGGTCATTATTGGAAAATTGTTTTATGGTTCCCCAATAAAGGGTTGTTATTTTGAGACGGTCGCTATTCCAAGGGTCTTTGAATCGAGAGTTGACTGTATTATTGAAGTGAGTGCACACGAATGTGGTGCATTGATCCTTTAGTGTAAATTTCGAGACTCGGTTAAGCTTTGTTTGCATGAGGCAGAGGAATATACTGGAAGTATAATTTAAGCAAGGCTTCGGAAAAGTTGGAAGTAACCATGAATTGATTATACAGTGATGAAGACATTGTCTCTATGATCCAAGCTCAAGATCAACCTGAAGATAATCCTGAGGAAAGTGAAGAAGATGCCCCGACAGACATTGTTTCACATAAAGATACTGCACATGCTCTTGAAATGGCATTATGCTACGTAGAACAGCGTGCTGCCGCCACACCAACTGACGTGATGTTTATGCGATGCTGGCGCAACATTGCATCATCAAGCAGATTTAGTTCCATGTCAAAAGAAGATTTCATGGTTTAGTTCCATGTCAAATTAGATTTCTACCTAAGTGCAAGTTGCTGTATTTTCCAACAAATAAGACAGTAACCCAAATAAATAGAAAAAGTTTTATAAATTAGTTTTATGCAGCCAGTAAGTATAAGCAAGTGCAAAAGGGCCTACTCTATAATTTGTGTTTTAAAATTTATAATATACGTATGTACTTATTGTATTTTGATTTTATTGTGCTAAATTATACAGTAAAATTTTATTTAAAAAAAAATTTTTTTTTCTTCTGTAATAAAATTAATTTTATAGTCAATTTTCTTGAAATAATGTTTAGATTATCCAAAATTTGGAATTTTCGGGGTTCTACTGTACGCTCAAATCTCGTTCATATGGCATTCAGTTTGTACGGACACTGCTTTTGTAAGAATAGATTTTTGAGACCCGTGAAAAATATTTAAAAATTTGGTCAATAAATTTGAAAACAAAAAAATTGCCACAAAAATGTACTAAAACACAGTTGTCATCTGCAACATTTAAAAACAATGTGAGTTGTATGGGCTCTACCATTATTCTAGGCATCACACAATAAAAGTAAAAGAAACCCAGCAGAAATTAATTAGTAAAATTTAGCAGGCAGCGAGTGAGCTAGGTTGTTGGCCTGTCAGCTGTTCCACAGTACAGTCTCTGCTGGTGCAGTTCTCTTTTCTGTGCTGTACTTGTCTACCAAGAAACACATGCGCAGCACAGCACATTCCACGCACTTCTCCGTGGCAGATGCGCCAGCCAATGTCGACACACGCATGGTGTAAGCAGCAAAAAAAAACTGTTTTACCCTCATTTTTCTTCCTTGCCTGTTTTCCACCCATCTTGTTGCTGTTAAAGTCACTTTCTTTTTTACAGAGAATTACTGTTCTGAGCCAGTCTTGTGTTTACATTATAATCATAACACTTTTACCAATTTCAATAATTTTCCTTTTAATAAATGGATTTGTTTTCTGTGACAATATGTTTCAAAATATTGTTTGCTACAGACATGATGTTAAATTCGAAAATGTCATTTGCTACTGATGTGACATTTTATCTGCGTTGTAAAATATTTTTTTTATTTTTCTTGCATTTGTTAGGTATGTACACTGATGGAGTACAGATTTGAAGTGAGGATGTCTACATGTTAAAATGTTATCATTAATGTTGTACACGATATGTTAGGTACTACAAGTTGATAACGGAAAGCCATTGTCTCTTATGCCAAGCAACGTGTTCCCTTACACAAGTCGGCTATAACCTCTCCTTATCTTCATCCATTACGATACTCAAATCAGGTATTCAACAATTAATGTAAAAAATCTCATTTCCTTGCGAGAAATGTAAACACAGGCTGTATGTTAGGTCTATGCGCAACACTGTGGTCCAGTTTTTTGTTAATTTTGACTCAGTGGCAGTTTTTGCACAACTGGTGTATTATTTTGATAAGAATACATCACACTATTAATTTAATTATGTTTCATCCTTGAAAACAATATAAAATGTCTTCTTTCCTCACAAGAAATGGAAACACGGGCCATATCACGCCTGTTGTGCTAGACCTATGCGAGACGTTACTGTTTACTTTTTCATTAATTTGAATTCACTCACTAGTCTTTTCCACATAATTGAGGTATCATTTTACTTCCAATGCATTATCATAATATATAAATTTACATTTTATGAATAAAAAAAAACATTTTTTTCATCAGAGACATGTGAAAAATACTTTATGTACCTAAGTTATAAGAGTTGTGAGGATGAAAACTGTACTCTGCCCACTGAAAAGTATGCTTTTTTTTTAATGCTCTTAATGTAGAGATATGCACAATGAAAAAAAAAGTACTCACCAGAATTTTTTTTATTTATTTTTGTTACCTTAAAAAGTAACAAAAAATTAATACTTTACTAGAAAAAATTATTTACATTTACACTTTTTATAGGCAGTGACAGAGGCAAACCAGCAAGAAGACATTCAGTGCCGGTCAACACACTCAACAGGAGATGTAGGCTAATGAGTGGTTAAGTTGCCACATGTGACGTTTGCCATTACTCAGCAGCTCTTTCCTATCTGCACACATTACTGGGAGAAATATAGTCTTACTAAGCTTACCATATTGCATGAACAACATTTTTCATCTAAAATTCTTCTCTCCATTCCTTATGGTGGTGTAGCATGTGCACTCAGTTTGTCGAAACATATGGGTGAGGCACCAGGGGCGCGGCAAGGGAGGAGCAACTGGGGCAGAATGTCCCAGGGATCCTAAGTCATTTTGGCCCATACAACCTTCCCAGTACTCTGTACACTGACATTACTGCACTTACTTATTAAAATACTGTTTCTTGAGACTACGTATATATAAGCCACAAATCTGTGAACCTTAGTGTGTCCTATTGTTTCAAGTGATTTAGTTACTGTGTAACACGTCAGCCATATTTTCACATAAATGTAAATCATGTTGTGTAGCTATCAGGGGTGACACAACCCAGCACCTCGAGGACTCAGGAACCTTGGTGCGGTCCTGTGAGGGACTTACCATGTGTCATGCAGGTTTTGTTTTCAAAATGAAAGGTGGAATGTGTCGAGCAATATGGATTAAGTTTGCTGAGCACACATTTTAAAAGCATGTGAACTATTGCATATTTTATCAGAAGCAGCGAGGCACATGTTGTCAGCAAATACAACATGAACAACAAGTGCATGAGTACAATGCTTTTTATAAAACTTTCACACCCAGGGCTGAACACATGTAATAATGGAAATGCACATACCTTGCAGCCTTATTAATGAAAATTATAAAGTTATCTGTGAAATACACAGAACTGTGTATTAATTAAGCCATGTAGAATACAGATTTTGCTGTTAATACTACTACAGTGAGTCTGAGGGAAATAATTTATTTCAGATGTGAACAACTTTATCAATGATTCACATTTCTTTTAAAATCAGAAATAGTTTCCATCAAAATAAGGCACGCTGAAAATAAATTAAATACTGTTATAGTATTACTACACAATTCAACAAAAAAAACTGACTCCATCACTATACTTTGTGTAGCAAGCCTATGAAGATATTTACACTTTATTACACACACTGTCTCGCTTTTACGAAGATAAAAATTAACACAGTACAGTACTTTACAATTTACATTACAGTATCATCAGGCAATGAATAGGTTTTTTTTTTTTTTTTTTTTTACAATTTTGCTACATATTAACATTGTATTATAATAAAGTTTGTAACTATCAACTCTGTTAAACATTTTTAATTATTTTTCCCCGACTCTTCAGGACTGTTTGGGCGGGGCTGAAAGTAAAATTCTCACAGACTCAACCATTTCTGCTGTCAGTCTCTCGTGCTGGCAGGAGTCTTGAGAGATCTCGTTAGTCCCACATCACAGAGAGGGGTGTTAAATTCACACACAACAGCTGCAAAAGTCACAGCCATCAAGAAAAAATCACTCACAAAAATGCTCTGCGAAAAACACCAAAAAAAATACACACATACCATACACAATGCAGGCATCTCAAGTGTGTCTTTTTCTGCAGAAATAAAACTGCACACCACATGGTGTCCACCTATGTTTGCCATGGTCTTTCCACTGTTTCAAAACTATGAGCGGGAATAAGTTCTGTGTAGTTAAATGTTGCATAGATACAGTATATGAGGAAGTGTTTTACATAACGTTTAATTTAAACAGTCAGCATCACATGTGGTTCATAAATTCAGTGCATTATTTACACTTTGGTCTTGCTAGACTATCTCTAGAACGTAGTGTACATAACGATAAATTAAAAAATATTTGCATACCTCAGATTATAAAAAAATTAAGATTTAATGGATACAAATGTGTATAGACAAAAGAAGTGCTGCTTATAAGTCTTGCACTTGTAATCATTTCATTCAAAACCAAGCAAAACAATATCCCATTCCGTAAAATTTAACAAAACAGTTCCACTTTTGAAGGCCAACCCCTATTCAGTGTGGGTTCAACAAAATTTCTGATTGCCATGTTATGTAAAAGGGCCATCGATTTCTCCATGCTGATTTTACTTGTAAACATATTTCAAATACAGTAGTGAAACTCATTTAATGTTCATTAGAAAGCTCTACTACTTAATTTTTGTCAGTTTCTTAAAAAGTACCATTTTTCCATGTCATAAAAAGTGTTTCACTTCAAAAATTACACTGGCTCAGTGTAGTTAACTGACTGTGGACATAGATACTGATCAATCCTGCTGTCACCAAAAAGACTACTGGGCAGCATTAAGTTCAGCAACTAGACTTCGTTGTAAAATTCATGAAGTGTATATACGCATTTCTTGTGCCATTCAGTATCTGTATTATTTTCATGAAAATCAATTTTTACAGTAACAGAAATGCAGTAAAACAACTTGCTTTGAAACCAAACACTCGAGATGCCTGCAAGGACACCCCAAGACATACAATCACACTGCATTGTGGCAGTGGTTATAGTCCAGACAATTTAAATACAAAATAAACTACGTCAATAGGAACTAGGTGTGTGTTTTGTAAAGTTGTGTTTTAGACATAATGTTTGTCACAAACACATTTCATGAACACATTTCAATCATAAAAATTTCATTACACTCCACAAAATTACACAAGGCATAAAAGCTAAATAAAAGTTGAGAAGATAAAACAGTTATAAAAGTCGTAAACATAATAAATACTTCATCTCACATTGTCTAAAATATTTGTCACCATTTTTATACAAATTCTGCAAGCATTTCAGAACATTTTACAAAAGTTCAAAACTACACATGTCCATTGTGCAAAGTTTTTTACATTCCGGTGGCAGAAAATGCACACAGCGGTATGTTTCTTGAGCACCAAAACTTTGCCGTTGTGGCACGTCAAGTAGCACTCGTTTATCACTGATTTCAAAGATCCTCTCGGGTACAGGTATCTTCGCAACGACACAGCAAGGAGCATCACGCGTCATCAGAATTCTCCATTCTCGTCGCGGTGCTTCTCCAAGTTACCAGACAAGGTGGGGTCCGGACGCCGCCGCTTGAAGAAGCCGAGCTTCCACAGCACCAGGGTCAGCAGGATGAGCAGCAGCAGGCCAGCCACTATCGCCACCACGATTATCCACACCGGTACCGGCTCCGGCTCCTGCTGGTCTATCCTGTCTGGATATGCGATCGTCACCGCCTGGACAATTGACACCAACACAAGTACAAATTAACTTACTACATGTGCCACATCCTTTCTTTCGCTTGGGAGATAGTTTGTTTTAAATACTTCAATACCATTGTCATTTATTTTAATTTACATTAAAAAAATATGAGAAATGGTTGAAACATATAGAAAATTTCATATTCATCACAAATGTTGTCGTAGTAAAATTCAGAGGTTTGTGTAACTGGCAACTTTCTTAACCCGTCCAGTCACCAAGTCCACAGTCATGGACATGGCCGGTACTATACACAGCAAGGAATCACTGCCCAGTGTTTTGTGCCTTCCTTATGGGTAATGTGATCTGAGCACCTAACATACAGTTCATTGGCTGCAAAAATAATGTTTGGTAAAAGTACAACACACACCAAAACTGCAACACTAGAGCTCACAAATCAATGTGTGACTGAACAGGTTAACACAAGTACAGAGTATACCAAAAAATTACATTGTTGCAAAACTTAAAAACAGAAATTAATGTGTAACCAGAAAAGGTTAATGTACTATGCAATGAATATTAATGTATTCCATTTTTTTATTTNAAACAGAAATTAATGTGTAACCAGAAAAGGTTAATGTACTATGCAATGAATATTAATGTATTCCATTTTTTTATTTGGTTCATACTCTTGTTTTTGTTAGGTTCCACTCTGTCCAATTTGGATTTCCCAGCAAAATAAATTAGAATTTTAATGCATTTTTTTTTTTTTTAGCAAAAACCAGTTGCAATTTTTTTTAATTAAAGGGGACTGTCTATCTAGAGTTGTTTTCCGTGTTTGAGGCTGAAAAGTGGGGGAGCGATAAGGGCGACACTGCCTCGTGCATCAAGTGAGCCATCACCACTATGTGCAGGGCTCTGAATTGGTATGCAGTTTTCTCATGTTGCATGTACATATGGGACTTGAAGCCAAGATCCACTCATTTTATTAGTGGGGAAAGTTCGAAGCAAAGTTCAATGCAACGCCCTTTAATAGTTTCACAGGAATTAACCCAGAATATTTTAAGCTATGACAGCCTGAAAATGTTTTTTTTTGGCCATGATGAAGAGCTTTGAAGTTAATGTTTGCAATAAGCATGATTTGCTGAAAGTTGTATTCTGCCGTAGCCTAAAAAGTTATTTCTATAGAGTTATGCAAGTTTAGGATTTATAGTNAAACAGAAATTAATGTGTAACCAGAAAAGGTTAATGTACTATGCAATGAATATTAATGTATTCCATTTTTTTATTCGGTTCATACTCTTGTTTTTGTTAGGTTCCACTCTGCCCAATTTGGATTTCCCAGCAAAATAAATTAGAATTTTAATGCATTTTTTTTTTTTTTAGCAAAAACCAGTTGCAATTTTTTTTAATTAAAGGGGACTGTCTATCTAGAGTTGTTTTCCGTGTTTGAGGCTGAAAAGTGCGGGAGCGATAAGGGCGACACTGCCTCGTGCATCAATAGAGCCATCACCACTATGCACAGGGCTCTGAACTGGTATGCAGTTTTCTCATGTTGCATGTACATATGGGACTTGAAGCTAAGATCCACTTATTTTATTAGTGGGAAAAGTTCGTAGCAAATTTCAATGCAACGCCCTTTAATAGTTTCACAGGAATTAACCCAGAATATTTTAAGCTATGACAGCCTGAAAATGTTTTTTTTTGGCCATGATGAAGAGCTTTGAAGTTAATGTTTGCAATAAGCACGATTTGCTGAAAGTTGTATTCTGCCGTAGCCTAAAAAGTTATTTCTATAGAGTTATGCAAGTTTAGGATTTATAGTNGATTTGCTGAAAGTTGTATTCTGCCGTAGCCTAAAAAGTTATTTCTATAGAGTTATGCAAGTTTAGGATTTATAGTTCGAGCCAAGCCTGGACAAGCCTGTTGAAAAGTTCCCGAGCTTTGGGTCAAGCTCGAGCACTCAACTTCTTTCATTACATACAAAGTAAAAATTTAAATGCAGAGGGAACCTGTACGGAGAATTTTTCAAGTAATCAAAGGGAAAAAAAATGCATGAAGATTTGATCTCCAACCAGACGTCAACTGATTTGGTGGTGTGGAAGAGCGCAATATGTCACAGAAAATAATAGCATATTCTTTAGGTTAATAAAATAGTAAACTCTTTGGTAAAAAAAGCTAAGCTACAACAATTTTTTGAAACAGAAAATCTTGATCATGTTCCTGTTATCTTCCTGCAGTCAGTCACCCTCCTATTTCCCCCCTTCCTGGCACACTTTCATGTGATGGGCACAGCTGTGAAAATATTCCTGGCCTCCCTTTCCCTTGCTTTGACCCTCATCAATGTCAAGTGTAGTAGATTATCTCACAGCAGGGTGATATCCCCAGTTCACAGCTGAGACAAAAACTACAAAATTTGTAAGAAAAAACAGTGTAATTTGAGTGTGATACCAGAATGCCACTACCTATTAAATATTTAAATTTTATTTAGGGCCTATATAATAAACAATATGACGCCATCAGTCGCCGGCCAACCGACGTGTCAATAGAAGCTCGAGAAATATATTGAGCCCAATTCGAGCTGCAAACAGGTATTCGGCTCAAGCTTGATTTTTGAGTACATGCTTACAGATCTCTAGTTATTTCTTTTAATGTAAAAATAGATTGTACACACAAGAAAGACTTTGTTTTAAAACGTGTATTACAAACGCACTGCGACCCACTTTGTGTGCTAGATAGACAGATGCCTTAAAGCTGACGTGAACCGCACGTTCACGAGTCCTTTTGCCCACTGACTGCCCCAGGGTGCCCACACCAGACGCACCACACCGACAGGCTTGTGGGCACGAGTGCATTAGTGTTTAGTATTTATTCAGTATTGATGTATACCATAATTATCGTGTGTCAAAACAGTCATCACATACATAGCCAGCCAGGGACATGTGACATTTTCAAGTTGGCAATGCAGTGGCTGCTACGAGTCAATACTTATATTTAATATTAATATAATGGTGTTTTATTATGTAAGTACAAGGGTAATTGTGTTTTATTATGTAAATTGTGTTTAATTATGTTTATATAAGGTATATCATGTTTACATCTCATTAGCATTTTAAGTCGCATTTGTTTCATCTCTCCACCGCCAGGTGTCGGCCGTGCTTAGGTGGCGCGAGCCGATGCATTGCGCAGTCTAGTAGGCAACATCACTTCGGCGCAAGCGGACGTGGTAAGTCTCTCGTTTCACAAGAACCTCGGTACCAGCCTCTCAGGCTGCAACCTCACTCAGCAATCGCATCATCATATCATTCACGAAGCAACTAGTATTTTTATGTTACATCTCACCGAGGAGAGAGCAGCGTCACGCGCCTTAAGTAATTATAATCCAGCAGTGTGTTTATATGACCACGCGGTCACCACGTGTTTGATCAAAGTGTTCAATAAAATAATTATATACATATAAAACTTGAGTGCGTTATTAATTCAGGCGTGCGCAGCGGCCATACAGCTCGCAATTTCATAATATCTGACGGTGTGTTACCAGAGAACCCCTGGGCCGTCGGCCGAACGACCCAAAAATCTCATCAGCTCACCGCGGAGCTGTAGCGCCGGGCAAATCCATAATCATTACATTCCAACTCTGGTAACCGACCACGTCAAAGCATACCCAAAAAATCACTTGAAATTGAGTTGAATTTAAATATTTTTGAATATATAACCTTAATGAATTTTCAGGATGAAATATGACTGCTCCTAATCACGTAACTTTGGTGTGTCTAACAAAGTATTTTGAAATTTAATTAAACACTTAAGTGGATGCACACCCATTCAAACAACTAAGCAAAATGAATTATGTAATTTCCATGATATGATTAGCTGTGATGCCATGGTACTGTGTGAAAGGTCCTGGCTTCAAATCCTGTGTGGGGTACAAAAGAGCATGTAATGTTTTCAAGTGTACTTTTATGGCAGTTCAGTGTCAAAGAGAGTCTACAAAGGAAAATGCATATTTTCGTGGAGTACTTTGCAAAAAATTTGCAAAATACAAGAGAAAAGTAATACTGTTACATGAATGAATAACTAAATGAAAATGGCAGAAAGTCAAATTGGCAATATAGATATGAGCACAGTTGTGATCCATTAAATGTAATTTTGTAATTTTGTTATTCTTTTTCCCAAAACATCAAACTATAGATATAAACAGTGTACAGTACATATGTTATTCCAGACATCAGCTGTAGTCATACACTTCAAACACTTTAATTAGTTCATTTAAATCTGATGACACATTTTAACTGTTTGCATGCAAGTATGTGTGTGAGTTGTTCAAGTACATGGAGACATTTTCAAGGTTTACACACAAAAGTATTCAATTTAGTTACTGTGGTTATGGCTTAATAATTATTAAATAAAAACATCCACAGGTACTGATACTGGGTGTGGTGTGTAGTCTGTACAATTTGAGCCTTGCTAGTGTGAGGTATTTGCCATGATCATCATTATTGCACAGTTTTAACAGTACCAAAATATTTCGGACAAAGTATTGAAAAATTATACCTGAGTTTCATCATTGGATGTATCTTGCTGGATTCCTAAATGTTTCGGGAGGTGTATCTTGGCTCTGGAGCTGATGTTGACGGAATCCACTTTGGGGTAGTCTTCCACCAGTGTTGAGTTCCATAACCTACGCAAGTCATTATCATTAATTGGCAAAAGGTACATGTGAAGATGTGATAACTTTTGTATTGCCACGACACTTTGGCACAATTCACCTGGCTCGTATCTTGATTGTCGCCTCCCTGTTCTTGTTCAAGTTGAACACCGTACAGTTGAACTTCAAACATTTTGCTGTTCCCAGAAGACAATCCTGTGCAAATAACACAATATATTTAGCGTAAATTCCAGTCGTTGAGCAAACTACAGGCTTCTGTCAATCAGTTAACCTGTACAATTGAAGAGAAGAAATAAAGTTTGCCTCTTTTTTAGGGTTGTTTCTTTACAATTTCAAAACCCAGTATTTATGGTATCAACATATAACCTAGAAAATATGTCGCCTTCAATAAGTACTAATACTGCTGTTATAAGTCGACATACTACGTACAAACAGTCTACAACTGAACAGCTTGGAGCCAATTTATCTGGTAGATGATTTATAAGTGGTATAAGCTAGGAAACAGTGGAGCAGCATACTAACCATCTTGACAACCTCGTGCTTACGGCCATCCTTGCCGGTGTACGCCTCTGCAAGGATGATCATCTCAGTGTCCCGCCGGGAGCGGGTGTGGTTGAAGGTGTCGGCGGGAGGCTCAGCCGGCAGCGTGAGTGCCTCCAAGGGAACCTCGGCCAGGCCAGGGCGCTGTGGCAAACCCAGGGGGTTCACCTGGTCTTCTGCGAGCACGCACTCGCCTCCCCCCACCGCTGCAACACACCACACACTCACAGAATTAACAACCACAGTTACTGCCATGCTCACAACAGGTGAAACACTCAAATAAAATATTGTGCACATTACTGTAGGCTGTTCATAGTTAACTGATCACGTTTGAAATCAACCTTTGAAAAATGTCACTGCTCCTACCNAAATCAACCTTTGAAAAATGTCACTGCTCCTACCTGCATACATTTTAATGGGCACACTGACCGGCATGCCCCCAGTAAAGTTGTTAACACCCAAGGGAAAGAAGTTACATGACTTAATATTAAATTAATAATAATGTTAGGTAAACATTTGTGTATAATGAAATCATTTATTTTTTTTTTCTATTTTTTAATGCATATAAGTAGAAGAATAAGCAATTTTATAAAATATTTACTTCTCTAATAGTTTAATTTTTACTTGAACAATGCATGAACAGTGATCATTACTATGGCAATGTTATTTTACCTATGATGGAAGAATACGCAATGCGAATACAAGCAGATCTTAAACAAGACTCTCAAAACTGTTCAGTTTACTATGAACAGCCTATACTTGTTTCATATTAGGTGTCTGTGTATCTGTGCATATAGTATGGTATGACAGTCTCCCGCCACTGCAATCAAAGTCAAAATTTTTGAACATGGAAAATGTGGCAAATACTGCCAAGGGTTTATGGGTTTATTCGAGGTGCTCCCATTTCTCCCATCAATGGCTTTTGGCACCCTTCCACTTAAATCTTGTTACACCTCACCCTATTTTCCACGATGTCCAAGAACAGATATGTCCCTCAGGTAGAGCAGCCAGCTCCACAAAGTCTCAGACTCCCTCCATCTCATACACGTTAACCCTGGTTTAAAGATGCCACACACTAACAATGTGTCCTGGTGTGGGTTTTGTTCTACATTGAAGAGCCAAAAAAACTGGTA
>NQII01004165.1:212459-223681 GCA_002778355.1 Clitarchus hookeri
GGAACCAATCAGAGTAACGCGATGCGGTCGGCAGCTAGATCGGTTACTGCTGCTACAATGGCAGGTTATCAAGATTTAAGTGAGTTTGAACGTGGTGTTATAATCGACGCACGAGAGATGGGACATAGCATCTTCGAGGTAGCGATAACATTTGGATGTTCGCGTACGACCATTTCACGAGTGTACCGTGAATATCGGGAATCCGGTAAAACATCACATCTTCGACATTACTGCGGCTGGAAAAAAATCGTGAAAGAACAGGACAAACGAGGCACTTCTGCGTGCTCGGGGGGAGGGGGGTGTGTACACAATATTATGCAGGTGTACCAGTTTTTTTGGCTCTTCAGTGTAGCTGCCTTCAAAAAGGTTCACTCCAATAACGTGCTGAGTGAATTTGGAGATTCACAAGTGGCATTAATTGCCTGATTCTTCCCTACATTCTCTTAAGGGCTAGGCTGGAACAAAAATTTAAGACAGGGTATTGCAATATTAGCATTAATTTCTCTCACTGAGGGACTTCTCGTCTTCTCCATACACTGTACTGGCCAAACAGTAGAATGGTGGAAGTCTATTGCTAACCTTTATCTAAGCCGTTGAGTGTTGGCACTCAGCAACATACTTATTGTGCCACCATGGAGTAGTCTGAACAGTGAACACAGCACACATTGGCTACCAACGTGACATACCTCCCTTGAGCTATAAGACGGATGCGCAGCCCACCACAATACACATTGTAACTAACCACGACATAAAAACATTTCAATTTGTTCTATATGTTAAGTACAATTCCATGATCAGCAAGGCACTTTGAGCACCCCACCTCAATACATATTGAAACACGATAGATTAAATCAATTTAGGACAATTTTAGGCCACTATTTTTGGACAGCCTGAAGAATATATTGGTTCAACACCATCCACAAACCTCCAGAATGAATTCTGATATCACCTCAAATATTTGGCCTCTTTAGAGCCAATGCTATTATCTGCTCTTAGCTGTCTATTCAACACCTTACAGAACCTCTGCTGTGCTCACTGTACTGACCTTCTCTAAGGATCTATTTCAGCATGATAGATTTGCACCAGTACTACTTCAAGGCCTGCAAAGTTCAAGACCATGGCAGAGAATGTCTTATGTGCCCTCTGAAACCAACAGCACTTCATGGGTTAAGTAATTCCACGCCTTTCCTACACACCAAGTCTCTTCTCAGCAACACTTATGGCAGTACCGTAAGAAGAATAACTCAGCTTCCATGCTCGTAGCCAAATGTTACACTCATTTGCAAAAAAATTTATTACCCTGAAGTTACTATTGCAGGGGCACGTAACTGGGTACAAGCACAGGACATGGTAGTATGTATACAGAAAACATCAAAATATTGTACCAAACCAAGCATGCACCCATAACACAGAGACCGGCAGTGATACAGTCAGGCATGGAGGCATACAGATGTTGGATGTTCTCCTGAGGAAGATCCTGCCACAACTAGTGCAACTGACTCACCAAATCCGCCATAGTTGCCGCTGGCCAAAATTGCCACCCTATCTCATCCAAAATATTTTCTATGGACAAGAGGTGGCCAAGGGAGGCAGGCCAGAGATACCTGTGCTGTATAAGGCCAGGCATTATCCTCTTGGAAAATGAGGTTGTCAAGCTGCAACAGGAGGGGGAGCGCACATGGTCACAGAATTTCCTGGACATATTGCAACGCCATCAAGGTTCCTTAAATCACCACCAACGGGTGCAGGAATAGTAGAAAATGGCACCCCACATCATGACACCTCTCATTGGGGTAGTCTGCTGCTCGGAAATTAAGCATGGATCACAACACTGGCCAGGACATCTCCAGACTCGAATTTGGCTGTCATCTGTATTCAGACAGAACCGTGATTCATTGCTGAACATCACTCATCACCAATCCACAAGCTACCATGCTACCTGTTCCTGGCAGAAGGTCACAAGTGCTCGGCGATACTCAGGTTATAATGGTAGACGTCGTAAGGGATGCTGCGATGACAGATCCTCCTCTGCTAGCTACCTGAATATAATACTGGTGGAAACAGGTGTATCCACAGCTGCTGTGACATGTCCGTGGATGGTGCACAGTGATTTCTGTGGAGTGCTTACAGCCTGTCACACGATGAACCGTTTATTCCTGCTGCCAGGGATGACCCGAGCCTTCTTGATGGGTGTGTGCACCCTCCTGTTCCCACTGTGTCCAACACTGACTCGCAGTGTAGGCAGAATGGTTCAAGTGGCGAACAATGTGCCAAAACGTCCAACCTGCCTCTCGAAGGCCGACAATGCGGCCTCTCTCAAACTCATCCAGCTGTGCAAAGGCTTGTCGAATGCGTCATTGGGGCATGCTGTGTGTTCACAGACCTTGACTCTGTGACTCAAGTGCTTACACTGCTTCTAAGGCCTTATTCGGTGTCTTNAGAAGGTCACAAGTGCTCGGCGATACTCAGGTTATAATGGTAGACGTCGTAAGGGATGCTGCGATGACAGATCCTGCTCTGCTAGCTACCTGAATATAATACTGGTGGAAACAGGTGTATCCACAGCTGCTGTGACATGTCCGTGGATGGTGCACAGTGATTTCTGTGGAGTGCTTACAGCCTGTCACACGATGAACCGTTTATTCCTGCTGCCAGGGATGACCCAAGCCTTCTTGATGGGTGTGTGCACCCTCCTGTTCCCACTGTGTCCAACACTGACTCGCAGTGTAGGCAGAATGGTTCAAGTGGCGAACAATGTGCCAAAACGTCCAACCTGCCTCACGAAGGCCGACAATGCGGCCTCTCTCAAACTCATCCAGCTGTGCAAAGGCTTGTCGAATGCGTCATTGGAGCATGCTGTGTGTTCACAGACCTTGACTCTGTGACTCAAGTGCTTACACTGCTTCTAAGGCCTTATTCGGTGTCTTGCAGCTATGAATGATGGAGGAACATTTATGTCCCTTAGTGGCACATCCTCTACACAAGCAAACCACATTAAACGCAAATAGGACACATGTCAGGCTATGACGATACTATGTGACAACCTTCGTTGAACTTGCACAATTCATTGATGATGATCAATTTTTTTTTGCAAATGAGTGTATTTAATTTTTTCCTTGGCAACCCCATGTAACTGCTGTCTTCAAAAACACAGCTCAGCAAATAGATGAAAAAAACATCAATCAAAATGACAACTTTGATACAGATTATGTTATGGACAAGAATTATTGGTTTAATGAAAAGATGTGAATCTGCAAAACTTAAAACTCTTGACAGAACCACATTGTGAAACTACAACAGGAAACACACAAAGCAGCTTTACCTAATAAAACCATGCTTTCACTTCTGTTACAAAACTCCTGTTAAGACAAGACAGACTCAGACTTTAGATCAAGACACAAACAGATGTTTGCATTAGAAATGTTGCAGGATTCTACTCCAAGTTAAACCACAGTCTATTAACAACCCTGCCAGACAATAGAAAATATAAATCTCAGATTTATATATGGCAGTGATAAACATGTGAACTGGTTCAAACAAACAAGGAAATCGATGAGCAAATCAGCCTAATCAAGAACCTATCTATATTGAGGCATGTGAAGTTTATCATCATAGCAGGTCAGGATCAGAGGTGGCCCTCTGCAAGATGAGACTCACCCTCAACGACAGGCAGCTCATCGAGATAGAGTAGCCACTTGCCCTGAGGCTTGTTGTTGGCCACCTGGAAGGGCCACTCCACAGACACAGTCAGGCTGCTGATTCTCCAAGGGCCCTTGTTGTGGACCACATACGAATGCAGCACTCGAGACCCAACATCGCTCCGGTACTCCATTGCTGATTCGCCTTTCACCTCACCCCCGTAGAATACGTGGTCTGGGTACACATTTCTGCACAAACACTACCCACATTTCACTAAACGCCAACTGAAAAACCTAGTGATATATAATATTTATGAGGGTATCAGCCACATTAAACAAAATTACCCACTACCAACTAAAAACAAAAAGTTTACCATGCACACATTGCCATAAAAATTTGCATTTCCTGTAAAATCAATCGGCAACCACGAAAATGGCTAAATAGTTACAGCAGTGGATTATATGCAAACGTTTAAAGATTCATGTGATGGTACATACACATATATTACATGAGGCGCTGTCATTGCTCTTTGTATGGTATATACTGTATAAACACTCTGAGAACAGACTAAAACTGGTTCTACAATACAGCAATGCATTGCGATGCGATGCAATGGGCGGCGACGACGAGCTATACTTATTGTTTTACAATTGAGTGATGCACTGTCGGCGACAAATGCCATCAGAGATGATGCTGCTATCTATTTTGTACACCCATACAGCAACAATAAAAATTCAAATACAAAGACGTCTGCGTAAATGCGATAGTCGTTTACACAACGTAAACAAATAATTGTTTTTATTCTCCTAGTAAACAACCACTTCTTCTTCTTCATCACAGACTACCACCGACAGTCGCAATGCAAGAATTTCATGCAACGCACTCGTCGCAGACGCACTGTGATAGACTGCTGCTTCATCTTGACTTGCTACAGCACATCACAACGCATCACAGTAATGTGGAACCAGCTTTTGAAAGGTATCAATTATACCTGGAAATGAAGGAGATAGGGGGAGGGGAGGGGACATTGTCCTAATGTAATGATTATTTTGCTTGGGAGGCTGACTACTGACCTTGAATATCTTCTAGTCAAGGAAAACAAAATGCAGCGGTTCAGTTGCTTTACAATGTTATTTGGTATATTTATTTTCTAATGTTACAGTCTGTTATTAGCATTAACAGTGACTTTGAATAATGCAAACGTCTGCTGTAAAATTTCCAATAAATTTTTTATTAGACCTAAAGCATAAAAGCCTCTAATTTTTTTATTTTAATTAGTAGTTAAAAAGTAGGGACATAAAAAAAAAAATTATATAGTAATAGATTTTAAATAATAATTTTAAATTTTTCAGCAAATAGGAAATTAATTTTTTTGAGAACACAATTTACACTACTGCAAAAAAAAGCAACAACCAGCTCAAAAGAATAAAACAAAATAATTTATCCTCTCACTAAAAAACAAAGCAACATCTCTTTGCAAAACAATTTGTTTTCCAAGACTTTTCCTTCAGAAAAAATTACAACTTTTATCACTCAAACAGTACACATACTCACTGAAGGAAATTCTACCATATGTATTCTCGAAACTGATAAAGTTTGTTGTGGTACACATTTAGAGTAACATTTCAATCTGGATTGAACTTGGAGTGGACTGAAGAATCACAATAGTAAACGCAGCCGGACTGGACTGAAGTAGGAATGGAGTGAGTAATCCACCCCAGTCGGCAAGGTGGACTGGAGTGTAGAATCCAGATTGAAGAATTACTCTAAACACTGTCAACAAGAGTGAACTGGGAGAGCAAAACAAATGCCGCCATTTTGAAAAGTGTATTTATTGTTCACACGTTTGCACGTAAAGAGTTTTAAAATTTGGTTAAAACAAATTCCAAGCTACAAGGGCAATAATTTCTAAAAAAAGGAAATGCAAAACGTTTGGACCAAAATGGACGTACAATTTTTTTAAGCATAATGCTGGAGAAACAAATGTTAAAATTATATTATGGCAAAAAGTATAAGAAGTGAGAGATTTTTGATTCTGTAAGAGCAGAAAATAAAATGCTGACTTCAAGAGAACTCTGGAACAAAAACAAACTGGTAAACTATCGTCTATTTATTTTGTGAGCATCGTTTTTTTTCTAGTTCACACAGTTGCCAAAATATGTCACTACACAGCCCATGTTCACTTCATCTTCACTCTTGTTTACATGTCAATCTGGACTGAAAACTTTACTTTAAATGCGAATTTCAGTCGATGTTTGCTCCATGTTCGCTATGTTTTGACTCCAGTCTGAGTTCATTCCAGTCCAAAGTTTTACTCAAAACATAGTAATCGTTTCAATACCCATAAAAACAGTTTGGTTTTGGTATTAGCTCTTTTAAAATTAAGGAATTAATATTTGAAGAAAGTAATGAAAGAAAAATATCACTTACACAGCAGAGATTAAATTAATGACAGCATTACAGGACGAATAATTCCTAAAAAACCAATTAGCTCTTATGCACTGAAAGTCATGATGAAATTATGTACCAATAAATTGATATAAACATCAAAGCAATAATAAACTGAAACAGATCAGTAACATCTGTTGTTTATTCAGTAACATGATAAGTATGTACATAATTCTAAAGTCTTCAAGTAACAACACTATCACTATATTCAAAAAATGTAAACCCAAATTACAAGCTTGCTTTTTAGCTACAAGTCAGCATCTAGCTTAGTGAAATATGTAAGGTATCAGCTAACTTTCATTTTGAGTGGTTAGTTATGTTGAATTAAAGTATATTGGTTGCTAGACAGAATGGATAGTACCTACTCATCAGGTAAATACACAATGTTTTCTTTTTTTAAAAAAGCTTTATGCAAGGCTTTACATTTTTTTTATTTACTACATCAAAGGATAATTCCAATCAGTCATTATTGCTCTGGAACAATTCCTAAACAGATGAGTGTACTAAATGTGTCAAATATCAATGATAAACATTTTTTTTGGCATAGGTTTTGCTATTAATACGTTAGAGGGTAATATTATTTGTTTGCCAGTAACAATACTGCACTGTATTTAAATTTTATACAATATATACATTGCTTTATATGTATCTCCCTGACTCCAGTAAGTTCATCTTGCCAACTAACTGATAAAATATATGAAAAGAATGATAGACAGTATGACTGTAATTTTTTTATCTCCTTACCCGGCAATTGAGACCTCAGCTTTCCGTATCACATCTGCTTGCACTGCAAGTGGACCTTGGGGACGTCTTTCTTCGGAGGTTGAATTGGCAAATACAACAAAGTCGAGATCTGGCTCAATATCCTTGATGCCAGTCGGATCGAATCGTAGGACAACATTGGCAATATTGTCTTTCTTAAAAGGATTTCCCAGTTTACATGAAACCAGCGTAGTGTTGAACCTATCACACGGTATATGTTTCATCTGGAAAAAAAATCCACACACTTTGTAATAACATTATTACACACTTTTAAATGCTCTATATTCATTACTTGTATGAGGTGCATACTAAAGCAATGCCTATCAATTTCAGATTCAATGTAATAGCTGTAGGGGAAAAAACATGGACCTGACTGAGATTCAAAATAACATCCCTTGTTGGTATATGTTTCACTGGGCAGTAATTGTTAATATGTAAGATGCACTCTGAGTTAGTCTTCATGATGGTACCCTTTATGCCACAGTTTATGATATAACTGTTACCCAGAGCAAAATATACAAATTTAAAGATTACGTTAGAATGAAAATAGATTATTACAGTTTTTAATAGGTTTCATTCAAAACCATCAGATTAAATACACTAGCCACAGCATTTTCAAAAAAGATGCCCCAGGTTTTTGAGTAGTATGGGTTCAGCGGGCTGTGTGGTGTCTAACCGTAGACTAATGAAGACGTGTCATTTAATTTAAACATGCAGACTGCTTGGCACTACGTTAGGCCTTGCTTCTGACTTATTCTTGCGAGACTTGGTCCTGCTTGGCCCAGGGGTTGGTATGATATTCGACTAGTGCTGGCTCTGACCAGAGACTGCGCTTCCCAGGAGTTTTAGTAGGTGGGGTGAAAAGCAGGTTCGTGGGATGGGGGTTTCTGCTACGTGTCTGTGTCTTTCCCACTGAGCTTTCCACCAAAAGAGATTCCTTTCCCTGGTATTTTGGTTGCTCAACTTATGGCGCAGGTACTCCTCAACTCAACCCAAGTCCTGTTGAGTAGGTAAAAACACCATTGCTCAACCAAAGGGTTCCACGGGGCTGCTCTAATAAAACTCAATAGGAGGGGCGAAAAAAATTTGTAAATATTTTCTTATCAAGGGTTATGTCTGTGTTTATGTTTTTTTATATTTTGTAGGTGGTCCGTACGCCAATGTATTAATAAGTAGGGTTTAACTAGTTTTCTTTTTAGCGGAAATCAAGTAACTTATAGGATGTTGTATACAGTAAAAGGAATAGTTAGCAGAAGGACTTATTCCACCAGTTAGGTTAGACACCACTGACACACGTAATGCACCTGCCATTAGACACGTAGGAGAGGCTTCAGCACTATGGCAACTAAAGGTAAAATCACTACACTTTATTGTGAGTTTGGGTTTGTATTACACAATTTTCCCCAGAATGTTAATCATGAGTGAATGTATGTAAAATTGCGATTTCAGGGTAAAATGTATCTCATTGTAGAGCATTTACAGCCCTCAGCTATTATGTGAGCATCACATCTTTTACCATTTCATTGTAGCGATGCGAGCATTCACCCATTCCAAATGGTATACAGGTAACACAGTGTGCCTCCAAGGAGCTAAAGCCATTAGCAGTGCAATTGCCAGTGACTCGCCGCAGAGAGTGAGAGACGGAGCAACAACGAAAATATGGACAGCTGCACCGCCGTGCAGAGTGCACAGAATAGCTACCAGTACAAAAGTAAGATTAGAGACTTCTAGAAAGGAGAATTGACCACTCAGAATTACAGTGACAGTTCTACATCACTGTAGTCTACTTAAAATCGACGAGATGATTCTCTGTTACAACAAAGGGGGTGCGACTGATGCATGATGCGTAAAGGCTAACTTCTTTTTCAACTTCGCATTATCATGTGCATCATCACGAGGTACTAGAAAGAGGCCGGTTTAATGAGAAGCGTGAATCATGAGTACTCATGCTGATTTCGTTGCAACCATGGATGTGCTAGACATGGGATGCATGCCTATAAACCTGACAAGACTTCCAGAGAACATAAGACACAAAGGAAGAAAGAGATAAACACACAATAATAACTAGCCCGAGCACACATGTGTTTTAATTACCTGAGAAAGGGAGAATACAAATGTATCACCGTAGTAATGTTGCCCCTAAGCGAGAGTCAGATACTGGTCTGCCAAACATGCAAACTACCCCCAGCCTTTTTCAATCCACCAGCACGGTGCAGTCTCCCCAGCGGACGCCACTGCCGGCCAGGTAAATAAAAGGTCGCGAACCCCAGAAAACACCAGTTGTTCCTGGGCAGCCCACCCCAGCACCTCCCTGTGCTGGGGCTCTATGGCAGCTCCTCCTCCTGAGGAGCCTCCACTTAAGAAGTGAACAGTCGCCTTCCAGTGACCAGCAACCAGCCGCTTACAAGCGACCAGGCGCAGATCCCTGCATCTGAACCACTGAAGAGGCAACAAGCACTCTTGACTATCAATGTCAGTGAGCACCAAACTTAACCTCAACACAGCTAAGTTGTACCCCGAGTCCCTTCAGAATATACAGTATGCCCCAAGCAAAGACTTCAGCTAACTGTAAACATTCTAGACAATTGCTATTGCATTCCGACAGGCACCTTCACCTGTCTTTATTACGTAACTTCCGTACGATCAGTTAGTTGCTGAATGACTGACAAACTTAGGAGATAGTACAGGCCAACATGTTTATTCTCATGGGAATAACTATGTCACTACTTAACCGCTGTGTACAGTTTCTTAGGGTGAAATTTGCCATCGCTCTCCGACGTTCCTGGGAAAGCATCACCCCTCAAGGGAGCTGCAGGACACTATGGTGTTGATATTTTCCGATTATAAAGCATGACCACAGACTGTCCCATAACCGAGGACAGCCCATGCATCAAACATACAAACACCTTCATAGGCCACCCATACTGTGGACAGGGTACGGCAAGGTACCTGGTGTATAGTTCAGTAGAGCCTCTTAATAGGAACACTAAACGACGAAGAAGATAGGCCACCTAAGTCAGTTAACACAAACCAACCACCGCATATAAATCCGCCGGATGGAGTGACAGACCTGACAAAACATGACCTAGCCACCTCTGGGCACTTATTAGCTAGGGGACTATCTCCTGCCCCATCCTTAGGGGAAGCAAACATTAGAACCTACCCGCCCGTGCCGTTCATCCACAGAAGGGGTACATAGTTTGGCGAACGTAAGGCCACAGCTGTCCTCTCAGCTACCCAGTCACTAGGTAATCATCTCAAACCCAACCTGACTTTCATGACCACCAAAGAGCGAGCACAAGTCACTAAAGAATCAACGAGGCCTCACCTCGCAGATTACCCTGCCGAGCTATTCGTACCCTTAGTAAAGACCCTTGGAGAAACACACCCAGTGTTTTCCCGGATCTGCCTGGGACCGCCCATGGCACTGGGGATCGCCCGAGAGTGGTCCACGCTCAGTCATCACCTCACCTCCAGCTGCCAGAATCTGCACACCAGCCCAAGGCCAAGGCCAGCAGATGCTGGTGAACCACAACTGGGGATCTCTACCAACCACCGTTCTGGCCCGACCAGCAACCCTGAACCGGAGGACATCCTCAGCCAGCAAACCACTAAACCACTGGTGAGACCAAGTAAAGGTAAGTATTCGACTGCTCTCACCCCAAATGTCAAGAGGCCTCACCTCACACAACCGGACTTTGTTCCTTGTAGACAATACATCAGATCGACCCTTTCTAAGGGACTTGTCCAAGCAAAGTGCCAGTTACTCCAAACACCGCCTCACTAAATACTTCACTAATCATTGGGTGACCCTGGCCTGACACTCACTGGAACCTTGCTCCTGTGCATTACATGATGAAGTAACCAACTCACGTCACCTTTTCCTTTACACACATCAGGAAAATGATAGATCAGAAAGTACTTCACATGACTTTGAAATGTTTAACCCACAGAAAACTTGGATAGATGAAATGGGTATTCTACAACAACTCTGGCCCCTGTGAGCAGTTAACAGCTACCTTTCTGGCCACCCAAAAAGGAGTATGTAACTTTACCACTGCAAAATTAATTTTATTGCCCTCATTTTTGTACCAGTAGATTGACTGCAAGATGGCCTACACGCTACACTTAACTTGAAACTACATACTTACAACCTGAACATGGAATATTGTGGTCATGGTGTCAGGTGCAGGGATTGTTACTTGTACAAGAACTGGCCATGCAAGATGAAAATCATTTTCTTTCAAGTCAAAAATTTCAATTAATCCTGAATATGACCATGATCTAAAAACAAACCGACATATTTTAGAACAAACTATGTAAACTAAACATACACGTGTAGTAAGATAATCATCATAATTTAAAACATTATA
>NQII01004166.1:0-36044 GCA_002778355.1 Clitarchus hookeri
GGAATGTTATAGAAAAATTTTTTTTTTTGGAAATTTTGAAATTTTTTGGAATTTTTGAAAACTTAAGACTTTTTAAAAGTTGAACTTTTGAAATGTTGATACTTTTCATAAGTTTATTTAAAAAAACTAATTCTTAAAAATTATTTTATGAAAAAAAATTTAAAAAAAATTTATTTTTTAAAATAAATTTTTTGCAATTTTGCAAATTTTTTGCACATTTGGCACTGGCTGCCAAGATGGCCGCCGTTGGCACTTGCTGCCAAGATGGCCGCCATCGCAGTGGAATGCAAACGCATGAAGTTTGTCATTTCCTTACCAAGCTTCTCAAGGTCGAATCCCGAATCCCTGTCATGACGCTGTGTTCGAATGCCCTATTTCTCACTACTCCCGTGACTTAATAAATTTATAGGAGTGGCCAACTAACACAGCAGGAAATAAACCATGGTGGATGGAACAGAATTGCAATATCTCTGTTCAGATGTTGCGAAACTCGCTTGGAGTTATTATTATTTTTTTTAAAGTATATATGGCTGACGCGAGTTTTACATTCGTAAAATGTTGGTCCTCGTCAAGCAATTTGTCATCGCGGAAATAAAAAGATGCCAGATCGGACGAGATATAAACCAGAGGGTAATTCGGTCGGGAAGAGTGTCATACTTCGCGTGCAGAAAGCTCACGAGTTATCGGGAAAAGAAGTTGGAAATCGGGAGAGCGGCATCTGAGAAACTCTGAACGGCGCATCTGTGGGGGCCTTCGCAAGAACTGGGCCACGCGCATAAACACGTCGATTTATTACGGCCCTTTTATCGCCACCGAACAAGCGTGGTTTTTATCATCATTTTCTGTTCGTTTCCCGCCGCCGAGGGACTTCAAAGGATGCCGCCCGCATCCCACCATCTCGTCGAAGGGGGGTGTCGGGGAGTTGAAGGCACGCCATTACAAAGCCGGAGTAAATCGTAAAACAGGCCAGCTGCCACGTCTGGCACTAGCGTCGTCTTAGGAGACGTTGGACGGGAACGGGCAAACAGCGCGCTAGACATGACGTCTTGACGTCGACGTAACGCCGACGGCACGTGGGGGCAACGAAGGGAACCACACGTAACTTAGAGTATCACAACTTTGAACAGCTGTAGCTTAGAAACGCACAACTAAGAAACAACGCTGAACCACGTGACTTAGAAGCGTCGTAACTTAGCAAGTCGCAACTTAGAAATACACATCTTAGAACAGCCGTACAATAGAAACACACAACTAAGCAACTCACAGCGTAGAACCACATTAATTAGAAACGTCGTAACTTTGAAAGTCATAACTTGCAACTATCATAAGTTATAAACACACAAATTAGAATACTCGAACAAAACACACACACAACTTAGAAATACCACAAGTTAAAAATACACTTCAGACGAGGTACGAATAATACTCCAAATACATCATGCACGTTAGAAATGCTATTTCTGAGCCCTCCAACATAGCTAAAACGGCTTTTTTTTTTACACTGTTTTGTCTTATAATATACTGGTTGGAAAAATGCGAAACAATCATAGGGACCTGCACTGAACGTTGCTTTAGACTTTCCACCAATAAAATTATAGGGTCACTGTTTAAAGTCCCATAGGTACACGCAGCACGACGAGAAACGTTGCACGCCAGTTCACAGTGCCTTGCGCTTAGGAGTGATGGCGCACTTGGTACACGTGTCAGTGTCGCCCTTATCGCTCGCTTGCTTCTGAGCCTTGAAGGCGCCAGTAAGCTCTAAGTATGCGGCGGCCTATACTGCATATATTCTACCGCACACTCAGGCACCCAGTTTGGTTGCCAGGGAAATAGTAAATATTGTTCCAATACCGGGCGCCGTATTGCGAGTATCTTGTTAAAATTTATGGCAAATAATTTTCTACAGGCATTAGAGCAGGTAATGGCATATTAGTAACACATCTAGGTTTCTAAGTATTTTACGTTTTAATTTGACAGGCGCATGAATAAAGTGATTGGGCCAACGGGAATGTAAATTTTACGTACGGCGGAAGAATACAAAACGAGGGAAAAAGATAGACAATGAGCAGGACTATTGAGATTGCTAAATTAACAGTCAATATCTTATTCGCACAGTGACGCAGTTCTGAATAATCCAGTTAAACAATACCTGCCATAATGTCTTCTTAGAAAGACCATTCAAGTCAAGTTTTCCTGGGAACTCTTTTCGCGAAAATCGAGTGTCCGTAGTAATAACACACGTATGCTCCTATCAATTTCATGACGTCATTTCACCGACGCTTTAGACGCTAGTCACCAGGACACGGACACGAAGTTTAAATTCAGCAGGGTAATTTGGCGCGAATCACGTGGACCATCATAAAGGCGGGGAGCGCATTTGAAAACGCGTGCGAATCCGACCTTACAGGCGCTCTCACACGCGCGCGGACTCACGACGTAGTCCCTCGGACCGATTGTTTTCCAACCCCCTGCCGAAGGGGCGGAAACAAAAAAACAAAAAAAAAAAGCTTTCGAATGGTAGCCGACTGCGCGGTGGAATAAATTACCCTTCAAGCCCGTCACATTGTTTAGCTCTCGCCTCGGCCTCCTCCTTCTCGTAATTAATCACGTATGAGTGAAAAGAAATAATTAAAGCGTCTGGTAGGCGGGCTCTCCCGCACACACACGCACGCACGTGGCTTAGATCGTTGTACCTCCTTCGTGCGCCCAGCGGGTAGCTGTCAGCTCGGACCGACGCGAACAACAGTATTAGAGGGACGCCGAACAGCCTGCGGGTAGATTCAGGATCTCTTACCTTGGTCGGGACGGGTGTTGTAAAGGGGTAAGGGATTTATTCCTTCTGCGGTCTCGACGGGACACCACAAAAGGGTCCATCCAGGTCACGACACCGCGCTCCACCACGAGAGCTTGTTTGGTACCGTCTTCTCTTCGTCGGGACGTCCGTCGTCGGCTGTTACTCTCTCTCTCTCTCTCTTTCTTTCTCTCCTCTTTAGCGGCGGTAACCCCCCGTTTATCGCTTCTCCTTTCCCCACATCGCAGACAGGCCTGCTCGGATGGGAGTAAAGTTTCCGCGCTTCTACACCCGGGCAGCGCTTGAAGGACGCTATCTGCGACGTCGTCTGGCGTGAGATTAGTCCCGCCGGCCAGGGGCCTCTATACATTCTGAGGTTGTGGCGCGTATTACTCCGCCTGTCCGCGCACTTGAAAGGCAGTGGTTGTGTCCAGCCACCAACACTTGAGTCATAAACAATCAGACGTCATACTAACGCCCCCTTTCAATTCACACTATAAAATAAATATTTATTTTAGTCAAGTTATTGCAATGTAGGGAATAAATATTTCTCAGTTAACATGATGTTTATAATTTACAAAAAATNTTATTTTAGTCAAGTTATTGCAATGTAGGGAATAAATATTTCTCAGTTAACATGATGTTTATAATTTACAAAAAAATTTTTGTCAGCTTTGTAAATTATTTTCTTTTCTATATGCATACGGGTATTTGTAATACCATAACACACGCCATATATTTTGGCGTACCTTATTTACTTTGGCGAATGAAATCTGAAAAAAGTACTTATTTTCTAGAACATTAATAATGGAAGGAAAGGCGTTGGAACAACGTTCTTAGGCAGCGACAAATCAAGTATTTCCGGTTCTGTCGATATTCTTCAGCTTCTTGATTCCAAGCGACTCTTGTTGCTCTCCATTTTTTATTTATTCCACCATCATTTAAAATTTCTTATTTATTTTTAATTACCCAAGTGTGCGATGACTTCGAAAACTGANTTATTTTAGTCAAGTTATTGCAATGTAGGGAATAAATATTTCTCAGTTAACATGATGTTTATAATTTACAAAAAATTTTTTGTCAGCTTTGTAAATTATTTTCTTTTCTATATGCATACGGGTATTTGTAATACCATAACACACGCCATATATTTTGGCGTACCTTATTTACTTTGGTGAATGAAATCTGAAAAAAGTACTTATTTTCTAGAACATTAATGGAAGGAAAGGCGTTGGAACAACGTTCTTAGGCAGCGACAAATCAAGTATTTCCGGTTCTGTCGATATTCTTCAGCTTCTTGATTCCAAGCGACTCTTGTTGCTCTCCATTATTTATTTATTCCACCATCATTTAAAATTTCTTATTTATTTTTAATTACCCAAGTGTGCGATGACTTCGAAAACTGANTTTATTTATTCCACCATCATTTAAAATTTCTTATTTATTTTTAATTACCCAAGTGTGCGATGACTTCGAAAACTGAATTTTCACGCCAACCTGTATTTATTAACGTTCCAGTTATGGTATTGCACTGCAATAAATTACTCTTAGTTCTAAAGCACTCTATGAAAAATTAACTATTTTTGGAGCGTATTTCAGACTAAGGTTGTGATAATTTTCTAGGCTTCCAGTATACACATACTATATTATATCTTTTACATTTTTTTGGCGTCTAAAATAATTTTCTGTAGGGCTTGATATTCACTTGAATGCCCATTCAACCACATTTTATGACGTTTCGTTATGTTAACAGAACTTCCATTACCCATTTTATAGTCTCCTATGTTTATTTTTACGCGATGTAGTATTGATGTAAACTTATCAATTAAAGCAGAGCTGTCGCCATTACAAGTTTGTGTTCCCCGCAATAAAAGATTGTTTATGTTTTCAGGTCTAAATTTCTGGGCATTTCTTACTCATCGCCATTTTTTTTCCTGATGCTTTTAGAAACATGACACGTGACAAATTGGAGTTCAATCCTCGGAAACTGCGTTTAAAATAAATGCCTTTTTTCTTTGTTGTCTGTCTAAGGAAGAGTTTTACATTACAGTTTTATTTTATTGCAAACCTACCTATTACGCAGGCAGCCCTTTCTAATTAACCCTTTATAATTCCTTTTTTAACAAGCCAGAAAGCGACTACAACGTCTGTATTTACCATAAGCGAATACACCAAATATTTGGCAGAATATCCACGAGAGTCGTATTATACGTCTCTAGGTAACCACACCAGGTTTATTTCTATTTTTCAATAACAAAATATTATTAATTTCTTCTCTTCACAAAATTCTGACTTCTGGCGTATTCACTGTGTCACAGCTTCTCGTTTTTCTTCACACCGTGGCTGTAAAAACCGGCGCGCAGGAAATGTAAATATACAGTTGAATTCGTCTGAACGTCTTTTTCATTTTAAAGGAAACTTTATATTTTGGTTTTTGTGATCCTCTAAGAATACAGACGTGATACCAATGCGAAATGCAAACGTACACGCCAGCAAAATATCGTCACTGGCCAGCAACACGCCGGAACGCCATTCGCCTATCAGCGCCTGCCAACCTACTCGCCAGCTGGCAGCCCAGCCAGTAGCGAATCTCTCGCAGCACGCAGTAGCGAGTCAGACACGAGGCCCTTTTCCCCGGAGCCTCGCGCAGCCAATCATATAATAGGTGGGCCCACATCAAAGGAACCGCAAAGCCATTTCGCTCATGTGTACTCATACTCTGAGGTTGTGTTAAAACAGTACATCACAAAAGGGTTTGAACAAACCGCAGAATACCAAGCGTATCAGTTTTAATACCTGTAACGGCAGAAGCGCGTATGCCTGCCCTTTTTTTTTTTCCCCTCCCTGTCACAGATTCATATACAGGGTGTTTGGCGAAGTGGTCGCGGGTGAAAGCAGGCAGCTTTCCGTGGAGTCCGCTACGCGCCATACCACGCAAGCGAGCGAGAATGAGAGTGAGAGAGAAAGAGAGAAAGAGAGAGCGGAGTGATAGACGCGTCAAAAGCGGCGACAGGTATTGTCGAGCGGGCAGATAAATGGAGGCGAGGTCTGCGAGGCAAAACAGCCCTCCTTTGTTCGACCGCCTGACACGTCTCATCGGTGTTAATTTACTGTCGGGGAGGATAGCGAGAAGGAGGGAGGGGTGATATCTTCCGGCGAAGAGAGAGGCGGTAGAAGTGGGCGGTGCCCCGTGGCATGGAACTCCCTTCCCCTCCCTGATCGTCCTAAAAAAAAAAAACTGCATCTGGGATGCTGTGCGGCTGCGGGTGAGATGAAGTTCTGCTATCAAGAAGCACGCAAGGTAGCAGATCTCGCATTTTATTTGTGGTTTCGACGTGAATACGTCTTCAAAATCAGACCGACATCGCACGTACCTACGGCGGCACCAGGACGGTAATGGTTATGTAACGTTTTCAGGGTGATCCATTATAAATGTGGTCTTATTCGATCGGTTACGCGACTACGATTCGAGCATGGCACTGAATTGGCAACGCGCATGCGTGAGGTTTCTGATAGTNGGCAGTTTTGGGCGTGGGCGAAAATTTTCCGTGCAGCCTATCTCGCGACTCGGGCCCCCAAAATAGGATGCAGAGTTTAAGTCGTGTACGTAGTTGCCACTCAAAAACGGTTAAGTAGTTTTGAGCTTTTTTTTTAAAGCTAAGAAAGGCTAACGCGAGTGTTTCGCAAACGTTTTTTGGAGCAAACTCGGTCCATATATGGTCCTTAGTAAGGACATCTGATTTTTCATAGTTTTCTTTCATGCCATTCGCTTATTTTCAAAATTATGGCCATTTCAACACTTAGAGCGCCATTTCATTTATCGAGAACCATTTAACCAATTTAGACCAAATGTCGTATTTTGATAGTTCATTATTTAACATTTACTTTACAGAGGTATCTTGTAATTGGTCAGTCATTTTGGAAAATAGCATTCTAAGTAGCACTAAATGATACAATTAGGCTTTAACATCATATCTCGGACAATACGCAATAGATTTACACCAAATTTCGCAGGTATGTCATGTTACTATATGCGACGTAAATGGTATAAAGCACTTATTTCAGTATTGTTGTCATAAAAATATTTTATATTAATTTGGTATTATATACCATACTGTGTAACCAATTTCAACCAAACTTGGTATGTTGAAAGTATCAACTATAAGGATTAAATATGCTAATACATAGCCTCTTTTGTAAGATAGGGCCACAAGACAAAATAATATTTTTTAATAGTATCTCGGGAAACAATTAACAGATTCCTGTCGAATTTAGCAAAAAACAAGAAATACTACAGTACTCCATGTAAACTGATACTTTCAATTGGTTCAGTAACTTATTTTAAAATTAGTTGCATATTAACATTATTATTAATATTTGCGATCCGATTTAAACAATTTAGACCAAACTTTGCATGCTGGCAGGTATCTAATGCTGTGGTATAACATGTGAACATATGTGATTTGGATAAAAAAAACATATTTTCATGCAAACATTTTAGGTTGATTTGGTTTATACAACATACTGTTAGATACATTTTTATCAAACTTGGTATGATGAATGTATCAACTACAGGCATCAAATATTCTATTACATTAGATCTTTCGCCCACCATTTGGTAAAATAGTACCACATGAAAGAAGTAATTTTTTGTGTCATATTTAGAGAAACAAACAACTGAATCCCTACAAAATTTTATAAACAAGAGATACTACGGTACTCCACGTCAACTAATATGTGTGTAGTGGGTCGAACACTGGTTTTAATAATTGCAGCCATTTAAACAAGTCTAATCGCTATATTATATCTCAACACCATGACCAAAATTAACCAAACTTTGTATGCTTGCAGTTGCCTATATTACAACGATGAAATGTGTCTGCACAGAGCATCTTTTTTCAACCATTTTGTAAAATAGCTCTACTTTTAAGGCATGTCTCGGGAAACAATCAACCGATTCCAACAAAATCTTGGCAAACAAGTATTATTATGGTAGGTCATGCAAACTGATATGTTTTAAGTGTGCCAGACACTTTTTTTCGAAATAACCGCAGTATAAATATTTTATTTTATCACACATGCTCCTTTTATCTCGCTCTTAGAGTAGGCTGGTGCTTTATTGATCAAATTTACCCGCATATACAGTATATGTAGAGCAAAGTAGGCTAATTAGATACATTGGTAACTTCTTGCTTACAAAGTTAACGTTTCGTACTGATGTACCTAGGTTTTCAGGTAACTGTGTTGGAAACACATTGCATCGTTATGCATAGGCCACAAAATATTAATTGTCTGATCAACGCACAAAAACGGTACGTTGCTTCATTCTCGGCGGTTAAGCCTTTTCAGAGCACATTAATATACGTTTTCGGATATTGCAGAGGAGGCATTTGTTGGACGGGCGATGAACTTAAAACGACAAAGAACTTGTTTCGTTATCACAAAAATTTGTAGCATNCGGATATTGCAGAGGAGGCATTTGTTGGACGGGCGATGAACTTAAAACGACAAAGAACTTGTTTCGTTATCACAAACAATAATTTGTAGCCTTTGTGTTCGGTGACCGTGATATGTACCAGTCATAACGTAGATAATTATCACTGTTAACGAATCAGTTACTTCCAGTGAAGATCACTGGGCACTGAGCTTCGAGCGTTCAGTACCAGTAAAACATCATCAACGTGTAGACAGTTGCATTTGCTGCGCTACTGTCTTTCATCACAACGTTATATCTCTCGGGGTTATCAAAATAAAGGCATTTACAGTTAAAATATACATATATTATGTATATGAATAATGGCCTGACGTAACGAACTTGTTTTGGTTAACTAGCAAGGAAAGTGCCACATATATTTCAAGACTGTCAAAACCACCGATCTGTTTAGTAATTTACATACACGGTAATTTGAGCTGTAATTCTTGTATCCTGAGAGCAGAATGTTTCAGATTTTTGTTTACTAGTGACTGTTGACACAAATTCAATATCTTCGGCCGAGCTCGAAATAAATGTTACATATGAACATTAGTTAATTTAAAAGTGAGATAAAGCCTGGTCCAGCAAACCCGACTATCCGTGGAGTGGCTACAAGGGCTGTTCCTCCAGTGGTTTTATGGGTGGAAAATCCACCCCGATAAAAACGAAAGGGATGTTTCGGTACACAGTAGGGGTGGCTGCAGGTGAAGGGTGTGCGTGCGAGAGTATGTTAGATGGGGTCGTTTTCATGCAAGGAAAAGGGGTGATGTGGAGGAGGCTGGAAACGGATATGACTAAAAAGGGGAGTACCACCCCAGCTTTTATGGGCTATTGCCGCGAAAATGTTTGTGGCCGATNTTCGGCCGAGCTCGAAATAAATGTTACATATGAACATTAGTTAATTTAAAAGTGAGATAAAGCCTGGTCCAGCAAGCCCGACTATCCGTGGAGTGGCTACAAGGGCTGTTCCTCCAGTGGTTTTCTGGGTGGAAAATCCACCCCGATAAAAACGAAAGGGATGTTTCGGTACACAGTAGGGGTGGCTGCAGGTGAAGGGTGTGCGTGCGAGAGTATGTTAGATGGGGTCGTTTTCATGCAAGGAAAAGGGGTGATGTGGAGGAGGCTAGAAACGGATATGACTAAAAAGGGGAGTACCACCCCAGCTTTTATGGGCTATTGCCGCGAAAATGTTTGTGGCCGATTAAAAAACACATTACCGCGAATGAATTTCTCCCTGCCTTCCTGCTGTTATTCTCTTTTCCGCCCCTCCGCCCCTCCGTTTCAACCCCCCTTTCTACCCTCTTTACGCGCCCTTCATATAACTGAATCCGTTTGTTCCGATCCCTGTTTGGGGGGTTGGGGATAGAGAAGCGCGTGGAATGTACGGGACAATGGCCGACCCTCGATGTACAGGTTGCTTTTTCAAACCATACAGCTCCGTGGGCAAAGATATTGCCTGAAAATAGGTGGCATTAGAAACAATTGGTCCTTTTTTTTTTTCTCTCCCAGAAATATATTACCAGATAGGTGGGCCCGGTGGGAATATTTGGGGTTAGTAGCGTATTATCGTTTGTCTATGAAGCCGATACTGCATTCACATAAACTCGTAATCCCTCTTCTTATGTGGTCAAAACGTTATTTATTAATTACTGAAATAACACTGCGGGCTAAGTCCGATAACGAGTTGTAGTAAGTCCTAAGGGATGCCCGTGAAAATATAGTTGAATGGAACGTAAATAAAAATTATAAATTCTTATTCTATAAAATACTTAATTGCGAGAGTATTTTATTTTATTTTTTTAAGGTTTACCACAGTCTGGTACGAATTAGCTGTTCGCAGATGTGCCGCACGCGCTCAGTACGTTCTCAGACCAGCCCCTACTCACATATCACAAGAACTTCTGTGTTATCTGCGTACCCACAATTCGAACCTTAGTTTGGTTTGCCCAACAGCTGTCAGGAAGCGCGTGTTCATTCCTTTTAAAATTATTTGCGCCATGAGGATGTTGAGATTTCCCAGTAAAGTTTCTATTTCATTTACTTTATCTTTGCATAATTTTGTTTCTCCAATGCATGTCTGGGCCGCGGTGGTGTGGTGGTTAGACTGCCCTCCTCCCACCTAGCCGGGCCGGGTTCGATTCCCAGCGGGCACGCTCTTGGATCTTCGCATGTGGGAATCGTGCTGGACGATGCCGCTGGTCAGCGGGTTTCCTCGGGGATCTCCCGTTTCTCCCACCCTTTCATACCGGCGCTGCTCCATACTCACTTCACTTCACCCACATCGGCTCTCAAACTCCTCACTCTTCACTTATTTAATTTACCAGCAACTTATCAAGGTATTAAAAATTTAGAAAAAAAAATGGTAGAAATGTGGCTTGGGCAAAGATTGGCAAAGTGGTTTTTCCTTGAATGCAAAGTCGTGAACGGTCGATGGGATACGCCTGAGATCATTTAACGTTAAAACCTTATCCTTTCACCCAGCAGCGGCGTCAAAGGAAAGCTCCTCCGTGATATTGGATTCTTGGTTTTTCCAGCTTGTATACATATTAAAAACAGAAATTCCAAAAGTGCCCCTATGCCCAACTTGTTGATATTACACAATAGCGCAGGCACATCGACTATAATCTATTCACGGTTTTTCACACATTTAGAATCAAACGTTTCAAAAATCTCCCAATGTATGACGGGTATGGTTGCTTCATAATAATAATAATAATTATTATTATTATTTCCGTTACGCTATCTGTAGACCACATGTAAATTTCAATTCCTTGTAATTAGGTCTTTTATTTTCTAAACAATATTGTTTCATCTTTTCACTGTGTTTAATTTTTCTTTCTTCGGACCAATTTGAGCCGGCTTTTTTTTTCTCCCCGGCATTGGAATCCTTCTATTTTTAACACGCTTTCCTTAAAAAAAAAATTTCTTTCTGTAGCTTCTTCTGATTTTATTTCGTTTCTTTCTAAATCCTTTTTAACTTCTTGAATACAATTTGATGTTGAATTTTTTCCGAAGATATTTTAAATTTTATTATAATGTATATCACTAGCGTATTATACACTGAAGAGCCGAAAAAACTGGTATAGGCGTGCGTATGCAAATAACAGGTATGGAACCAATCAGAGTAACGCGATGCGGTCGGCAGCTACATCGGTTACTGCTACTACAATGGCAGGCTATCAAGATTTAAGTGAGTTTGAACGCGGTGTTATAGTCGGCGCACGAGAGATGGGAAATAGCATCTCCGAGGTAGCGATAACATTTGGATGTTCACGTACGACCATTTCACGAGTGAACCGTGAATATCGGGAATCCGGTAAAACATCACATCTTCGACATCGCTGCGGCCGGAAAAATATCGTGAACGAACGGGACAAACGACGACTGACGAGAATTATTAAACGTGACAGACGTGCAACCCTTTATCAAATTGGCGCAGATTGGATTTGTGGACTACCCTGCAGGATTATGGTTTGAATTGCCTCCTGCATAACTTCAGACATTAGTCGAGGCCATGCCACGTCGTCTTGCGGCACTTCTGCGTGCTTGGGTGGGCCTACACGATATTAGGCACGTGTACCAGTTTTTTTGGCTCTTCAGTGTACTTCCGTGAACATAAAAGAACCCTATTTTGGTTCAATTGAACCTTTCACTTATATTTAATCTATAAATTCTAATATTTAACGTATAAATAAAATGAATGAAAATAGGGAGAAAATATGTGTATTGGTAATGCCCGGTAAGAAATAGTTCGTTTGTAAAAATGTATTTCAGTTATGTGCGCACAAATGCGGTGCGTTGGGTGCGTTTCCCCTTTGGTGTAATTTTCTAGACTTGGTCAAGCTTTGGTTACACGATACGGAGGAATATTCTGGAAGTATAACTTTAGCTGGGCTTCAGAAAAGTGTAAAGTACCACGAACTCGTATTTATGTCACGGCGTTGATTTAGCCATATTTTGGCAATAGTAATATTGTGACTTTATTTTGAGTTCTCAGTTCCCATGTCTTGTCTGTACTGCGGTGTTATACCAACAGCTAGTTGGGTACAAGGGTACCTTCAATGTTTTCTTTTTTGAAACATGTACAGTAAACATGCCATTAAACCAAGCATCCAATACGATGGAGTAAGTTTCGGTGGTATTTAGTGTGCGTAATTCTTCTTTATTCTCGCACCTACGTCTGCTGCAAAGAAAGGGCTGGATGGAGGTTTGCCCCGTCAGACGGATGCACTCGAGGTGGTCATCAATCAGGTAGTACACGGCGCGGAGTGCATTTTCACCTCTGCCGTAGCGCACGGCCTGCGGGGTTGGAAAGGGGGTTGGACGTGACGTAACGACGCGATAAATTACCGGGGAGGTACAGCCCGGGAGACGCCGGCGTCGAGGCGCCGACGGACGCCGAGAGGTAACGGATGGCTCGCCCCGTGCTCCCGCCCGTTCGCGTCGTGAATCAGCGATCCGTACGGATGCAGGTAGCGTTCCGACGTGACGCGTTCGCATCGGAACCCGGGCGCCTGTGCGCAAGTCTTTTGTTTACGATCGCGAGCGGGAACCACACCCGGTACGTACGCGTCTTTATCGTCTATTTCAAGAAGCGCCATTTTCCAGTGCTCACCATCTGTATCCCTTTGAAAAGGATAAAGCCAGACACGCCCATCAATTGCAAGGGATTGAAATGTACTCATTTAGCGTAGTACACTTCCAACCGATTGAATACAATTTTAAAATACTAATTTAATAATTCTATACTTTTTTTTTTCTAAAACGCATTTACTTTATACCGAAGGACTGATTTGGAGAAGATTTATTTAATATTTTAACAATTTTCTAAGGTGTGTAGGCATAGCCAGATTCTTTAGGGACTGAGAACATAAAAGCGATAATAATTAAAAACTCTACAGTAAATATCTTGACAACAAATGGCAATCACTTGATATTTACAAATAACATTAACCCAATCAAACAATTAAAACCAGTCTTTGTAAACAATTTTCCAACACCTACTGAACTACTATTAAAATTATACATTTTATATTTTCCAGTTCCAGCACGCACACTTAAGTCTGTATCATTCGTTTATTCAGTTCCACCTTATTTCGGTTCAGATATCACCATTAATTGCTGTCCGGAATGTTCTGGAGCAGCCGCAAGCGTATAAAGCCGCGCTCTACTTACATACTTGTTGGATACCTCGCTTTCCGCAGCACGAGCGCGCTCTCGTCCGTCCGCTTGCCGCACACACACTCGCAAGCCGCAGTCTCTCACGCCGTCGGTTCACTCTTCGCTGCGCTTCGCCAGATGACTATCACAGACTGCCGAGTCTCCAACTGCGGTGGTTTTTATAGCGGCAGGAGTCCTCATCCAGAGTCTTCTTCGCATGTCGGGTTGCGCCGAGAGAGGACATCAGCAAGTTCATGCAATAGCCCGCCGTCGCTGATTCCTCCAGAAGATGATAAGAGGGGACGGTGACGTCAATTCAAGCCGGCTATCAATCATTCTCCTCCCGGCCGGTAACATAGCGGCGGCAGGGTCCGCGTTTAACTCCCCCTCCCCCCCAACTGAGTTTTGACTGGCCGCACGCGCCCGACGCAGTGGTCCGGGCGTAACATTATATACAAAAATTTCCATAAAAATTTCAGATTCAAGAAGCAGCCGTGGAAACTTACTGGCTACCAAGGAGGTTGTCCAAATTTCAAACACATGTATCTGTGTGTTTATGTATTTATAAGGCGACCTTACGAATTTGAAGGTCACTACGATTTCAAAAAAATTCGAAGGACGGTGCGGTAGTGGTCAGACCACCCGCCTCCACCAAGGCGTACAGTAATCAATTTCCTACAGCATTACTTCCAGACTTTTGCACGCGGAAAAACGTGGTGGATGTTGACTTTACCCGGAAGTTCTTCTGTACTCCACCGCTTCTCCATCGTCAATCTTCGTTCTTTATTACTTATATGACTATATCAAAATAAAACTTGGACGTATATGAGAAAATAATATATTTTAAAACTTAATGAGGCTACATTCTGTATGGATTTTAATATTCTCTGCGTAAGCGGCAATAAAAAAAAAGTTTTAAAAGTTTGTACGTTTTACATGTGTTTGATGTTTTTAATTATTAAATTTCACTAGAATTTCAGTTTTATTTCTTTAATATATATGTTTTACAATTACTTTTATTCTAATTTATTATATTTTATTAGACTGGAGGGGTGTTTCTCCTTTGGCGAGAGGTTCTACGTAGCTCCCCGTGTTAACTAGGGTGTTTTGTATGTTTTATAGAAGCTATTTGTTAATTTTATTGGGGGAGTCTTGGCGGATACTGTTAGTAGTGAATTAGAGTTATATGAAAATGAAAATCCTGTTTTTGTTGCCATCCATAACAACATAAATCCTAAGGAGTTTTTTTATTATTTTAATTTTATTAGTATAATGTGTATGAAAATAAGTAAGATGTATCGTAATAACCCATGGCTGTGGTTTCATAATTAATTTTTTAAAAATTATACAAATTGTGTTTTGAGAATTGAAGAGTAAATATTGAAACAAATAACTTTAAACAAAAACAGATTATAAGTTACGATTAGCGAATGGCTAGGAGGGGCAACAATTTTTTTAATATTATTACTATAGTCACTATCATTATAATCATCATCAACTTCTTCTCCAACACTGAAGTCCCAAAAGGCCTCCCGTGTTATTTGCCACCCATATCTCTCTCACTCAATCGGAGTGGCAGCTGTACCTAATGGGTGTCTTTAAGAATTTAGTATATCTTGCAAATTAATCATGCACATAATATGGGCAACAGTCTACGGCTACAGTCTGTTCAAGAAGACGTTCACGACTTTTTGTCTGAAGTGATTTCTAAGGACAGTGGAAATGTAACACAAGTTTATTGCAAATGGGCCTTGAGTAGCTGGACGGTTTGTAGTTGGAGCAAGGGTAGCAACCCCTACAACTCGTATGGTATTGTTTCACCGAATTAACTGAGGTTGCCACAATCGCGCGCATTACATGATGTGTCGCGGATATAAATCTGGAAGTCAAAATTGCCCTAAAAGGTCGCCTTGAACAAACCTTATTAAACTCATATCCAAACAAGAAGGTATTTATTGTATAAGTTGTTTGAACTGTCGGTAAAATTAAATTGAAATGAGAAATAAATAAGTGTCGTGTTTCCTTTAAAAATAATTTACGATAATATTTAGTCTTGTTACCGGAGTCCTGTTCTCCGTTTTGCAACGAGAACGGCGAGGATATAAAGACGCGTTGGAACGAGTGGACCGCTATATTTCATCCCCATCCGATTATTGTTGTTGACGACTTGGGTGGAAAAAAAACTCGCATCGCCTCTTCTATAGCGATACAGTTGGAGATTTCTCACAGGAAATATAGCCCTTTTGTACGACTGCGTGCAGCTTTTCGCGTTTATGTACACGGGTATCGCGTCCACATAGGGGCTGCAAATCAAAATTTAGCGGAGGATACGAAAAGGGTGGCTTGCGGAGGGGGGGTTACGGGTAGGAAGGGAAGTTTGCGGTAGAGAGAGAAAGAGAGGGAGAGAGAAACGACCGGACAAAAAGGCTTATCTCAGTAGCGTTACTTGATGTAGAGGCTGATAAATTAAAAACTTCGACTCGCGGTCGTGGGCAAGGGGAGAGGAGCAAAAAAAAAATATAGATTCCCCCGTTTTGGCTCTCCGTGGAGCTATGAAATCGAAACAGTGTCATAAACATTGGAAAACAATAATTCCCACTGAGAGGGGGGGGGGGACCTTTCCTGAAACGCCGACCCCTCTCTTTTCCTCCCGTCCCTAAGCCCTCTTCCAAACCATTCGCCGATATTTCCGACCTTCAAACCCTCTCTCTATAGCTCATAACCATAAAGTATGTTACTCTCTCCCTGTCCTCGTCGCGAGCGCATATCTTTCCAGCCGCTCTTTATATACATTGCAGTCCCCTCCGCAGCTCGCCGTGCTGTCCTTGCTTGTGATATTTGAAACCCTTCAACACATCAGCCCTGCTTACAACATACACGAGTTCACCCTCTTGTTTGTTTTTTTTTTTTTTTTTTTTTTTTTTTTTTTTTTTTTTNTACGGCAGTAACTTTTGTCGTGGGATGCTTCACAAGGCTCGAGTTTGCTACGAGTAACATTGCTAAAAACAAAAATTAGAAAAAAAGTCTTGTCATTCGTCGCTAACGACAAAGAAAACGCTGAATCTTTTACCTACGAATTTCAGTTTCTAAGTGCGTGTAACATGGACTAATGATGTTCTAATGAAAACCATCTGTCATTTCACGTTGGGGCAAAACATGAAAATAAATTGCTTATGGGTAGTGTTTTATTTTATATAAATTTATATTATTATATGAAGACTTAATTTTTTTGTACTCACCACTAAACGCTGATGGAAGAAGATTTTAGAACAAAATATTAATACTTCGGCTATACTAAGCAAACAGTATGTTCCAATAATTTGTAAATATAAAAAAAAACCGAGAAAATAAATTACGTATTTATTGCGAGTTAACGGTAACTTTTCCCTCTTATACGGTTCACATAAATATAAGGCATATTTAATTTTTGCTACAACCTTTCATAGATAAAATTTTACGATGTATTCCGTAACATTAATGTACATGTTAAAAATACGATAAACTATATTTTAACAAATATTAACTCACGCTAGATTTAACGTAATTCTAAAAACTAATCTTAATTTTTTTAAAATTAATATTTTTTAATGTTTTAAAGGGTTATTAAACTGTAAGATAGAGAGAGAAAGAAGTGAAAGTAAGAGAGAATTAGAGAGATATCGAGAGAGAAAGAGAAAGAGAGAACGCGTGTTTGTAGGTGTGCACATAAATATGCATGCACTCGTTTTCTACGGTAGTTTTATTAGCACTGTGGTTATCTGTGAAATGAAATATCACATATATATGTTCATATACGGAATGTATTTCACAATATCTGAAGGAAACGTTATTTATGTATGCTTGCAAACTTCAGATCACGGATATTTTTAAAATAATAATAACGACATAGCTAAAGAATATGTGTTTAGTCGGTAATCAGTTCGTAACGGTTTCGAATCTGAATTGAATGGGTATTTTTTTTTAGTTTCGTGAAACCAATTTTGAAAATATGATTTTCATTGAATATAAACATTTGTGTAAATAAAACATAACTTTCCTAGGTGACCGTCATATTAAGGTGAAGAATCCCGTTAACGGACAGTTAAAGTAATGCCGAAAATAAATTTCATTTTTAAAAATGCATGTAATTCGGTAAAAATCGGTTACCGTATTATTTCAGAATTGTGATTAACAGAATAAGGTTCTAAGTTTCACCAGAACTCATTCGTTCTGAATTGGTGAATTTGTATCTTGAGAAGCATAAATGACAAGGGCCTTTAATTCGATGCAAAAACTTGTAACTTCTGCGTGACTTTCCATATGAAATGAAGGAGAGAAAATTTCTTTGTAGCCTATACAGTCTGTTGAGATAGTTGTACGAATTTGTACATATTCTGTGGAGATTTTTACACAATGGGGTGTTATTTTTTTTTTTTTTTCGTCACATAAAAGTTGAAAACTGTCTTTCAATACTGAAATGAATTATATACACGTAACAATTTAATAATTTTCATTTAATGTATGTAAACCAAGAATGCAAGAAAAATCTTCCTATCAAATAAGTAACGATAACATGGAAAATCTTCTAGTAAGGACAGTTACCTAAACCTGTATTTTTATCAGTACTTTTTTCGGTATACATAAACTGGAGGTTCATATCGCACCTTAAATTCGATACTGTCATCCCACAAAATTTCTTACGTATGGCAAATGGGGGTAAAATAATAATTAATTTTCAACAAGTTTTCAAAGTACTATGTCAGCAACGGCCTGCAAAGTACTTACATTGTGTTACTTACTATATAACAGTGTGCCATTCAGTACTTTTAAAAACACACGTAAGTGTACATATGAAATGTTAATGTTTGCTTATTAAACATATTTTTACGAAGTGCAATGCTCATTTATATGCTGTACATTGAGTAAAAGTAAACAGAATGTTGCGATAAAAAAAAATTCGCTTTGTTGTAATATGCATTTTCCACATTCCGGCACAAGTAGCCTACTGCAGAAATTCCATTTATTGGGTTACGATAGTCCTACATTCAGGGTGCGGTATGTTATAAAGAAAATTGTACAATACGCTAGTTTTTCTTAGATGACTTTTACGATAGAGTGCATGAAGCTAATGCTTGCATGGCGATACAGGAAGCCGGCTGAATGTCCAGAGGCTGTACAACGAACAAACAAGCAGGCGAACAAACACGCCACGGGAACAACCACATTTGATTGCAGACCGTAAACGTTAACCTGTAAGCAAAGAGTGCAGTTTACTGCACCAATAACGTTCGCTGCAGGACCACAAACAAAGGAGTTAACTGTTTCTATCTTAGGAACAAATTTTTTCTCAGCTTTCTAGTTAGTGCTGCTCGTCGCATTATATAATGTATTCACGGTAACTTCAAGATTTTCTGAAACCCTGCTAAATATCTACTTTCAGGGAGCCGATTATGTATCCTTCCGCAGTATGTAAACAAAACATTGCCAAGTGACACCTGTCAAACGTTTTGTAAACAGTGCCATGTGGGAACTGTCAAATATTTTGTAAACAAACAGTGCCTTGTGGGAACTGTCAAATATTTTATTAACAGTGTCCATGTGGGAACTACCAAAATTTATTTTTGAAGAGAAACAATGCCATGTAATCTCAACTGTCATATACTTTAATAAAATTCTCTAAATGTCTAAAAAATGCTAATCAATTTAGCGAAATGTTGTAATACATACAAAAAGGTAGATTGAAGTATATATCGGAACTGTTAATTATATAATTTAATTAAAGTTTACTTATTGTATTAAGATTTATTTACATATTTGCTGTAAGGAAAAAGTTAAATTTTACATAATAAACTTTTGGAAGTAGCACTCAGGTTAAAGATTTCACTGTGATAAATGGTACCGTATTTTATCGCATATAAGTGGCACATTTTATTTAAAAAAAAATTTATTGAAAACTTGGGGTGCGACTTATAAGTGAGAAAAATTCCTCCAGCCCCGCACTAACGTTTCATTTACTACGAATTCACGGCCCGCGGCTCGATTTCCAAACTCTTCAGCGAACAAAATCACTTTCATTTTGAAACCTGCGGTGTAGGTACATCTCTGTTCCATCAAGAACTGTCGCGCTTCTTCACTGCAACATAAAAACAACACTATGCGGCGGAAAGACGAGTCACGGCTAACATTTGGCACTGAAGAACCAACGCTAATGTGCTGCCATCTCTTGGTCTCCACAAAAAGCTTTCGAAAATAATCGATTATCAGTTGGCGGCGACCAAAATTCGATTCCTTTGCATTCTTTGCGAAGGGAATAACGTAACGGAAATATTCAAATGCCTTTCTATATTTTGCACGTTTATTTGATAAACTGCAGAAATAACAACGCTAATACTAAAATTACATCTTAACCTAGAATTATCTTGTAAGTAGAAAGAATGTGTTACGTTAGTTTTATAACCACAATTCAGCGTCTCCAATATGGCGTGGTTATACTTCTGAAAAAAACGTGCCCAAACGAACAAGATGGAGTGTACGAGTCCGCTGGACAACAACTGAAATTTATTTAATTTCAATTAATAACGGTGAAATCTTTACCCATGAGTGCTACGTAAAAATGTAAATATATAGTTTAGCAATATTAACTTTACAATTACGGCATTAAATTTATACATATTAATATTTAACCTACGAACTATTTCTTTTCAGCTATAACCAACATGTCCCTTCAAAATCCGTTGTTAATTCTTACGGACTTTTAACAAATTATTAAAATTTATTGAAAAAATATACTTAAAACTTAAAACAACCAATTTATATAGTGCTTCAGTGCTAAAAGCAAGACAAAACCTTTTTCCATATACCATTTTTTTATAACCAATTGAACATGTAACTCCTAGGGTGATTTTTCAAAGGTTCTTTTCAAAAGTATCGAAGATACCGTGAATGGATTATACCCGGGTGGCCTCATGTACTCATGCCAACATCTTAAAAAGGGTTTTATAATTGCAAAATGTTTGACTTTCGTCACTGTGGAATTCACTAAAATGGATTGATGTGTGGAAAGACCTGTAAACTGTAAAGCAAAAATATATATTACATACACGACATCTTGACAGCCAGCTTTTGTATTCATTTAATATTTTTAGTAGTCGTTACAGATTATAAATTCAGTTCGTTAATTGTAGAAAGGAGTTTTAAATTGATATAAAAATGCTGTTGCATATTAGGTAAATTGTACACTGCAGACCGAAATTAATAATGACCTCGTTAGAATTATGGGTTCTGCGCTTACGTTTAACATTTTGTAGGTGTTAGCTTCATTTGACATACTGTAAGGACGATGGGGAATAAATGTTCAAGAAATTCCTTCTCAGTGGATCAGTTTTAATATGAACGTTAGGAACAAAATATATACAGTGCAACTTTCTCAGAGAATACTGTCTCGGTGAGAAATTTTCAAAAATTTATATTCATTCATAATTTTTTGTGAAATGTACATTTTAATGTAAAATTTGAGAAAACAATACTAAACATAAAAATTTCCAAGAATTCGTAAAGAATACCAGTAGTTCTTATAAAATATAAGGCAGAACAGTTTTTATTTGGAACGCTTATCTTTAGAGTTGATGCATTCAGAAGGAATTTCTTTGTCTTTGATTCCCCATTTAAACTCCGTGGCTGCAGGCATGGAAGGCCGCGGCCTTAAAGTTTCACGCCGCATATCTTTCACCTGTCATTCCACTCCAGGAAGCAACGCAAAAGTCCTGAAAAGCTTGTTGATTTTTGCAATCATTCATGTATGGATTAATGAATTCAAATTAGAACCATTCTAAGTTTAATGGCAATGGTGAGTTCATGTCTGTGGTATTGTAAAAGGTTTTTTAGTTTTTTTGTCTTGCTGATGAGTTGTGTGTGTGCAATTTTTATTTAGTCTTATGGTCAGCAATAAACACAGACAAATCACACCAGCATAATAATATTAAATAATCAAGAAATATCAGATATCAGAAAAAAGGAATTTTGAAAGAAGAATGTTGACATTACTATCACCATTCGAAAGAAGACAGTGACAACGGAATGCTGACATCATAAAGATGTAATATTTCAGATAAAATTACTGACTGGGTAATGATGTATCGTACACCAAATAATGTCTCTGGAATTTTGCTGTTATGTGCGTATGATACCTAGAAGCGCAGAAAACTTATTTATTAATTTCTATGCGCTTGTTGAAAAAAAAAAATGGAAAAAATGTGAAATAAAAATACTTTTTTACGGTCTTCCGAAGCAAAAATTTTAACAAGTGCTGTAAATCACTGTGTGATTAAAAGCGAAGTAGCGGAATTGTAAGTGCGCCTCAAAAAAAGTTTTTAAAAAATGTGTATAATAAAAAAATTATTCCCATCAAAATATGTGAAACAGTATTCTCCAATTTTGCTTTTTGGTATAATTTCCCGCATTTATTTCAACAGGCAAGTATCTACAAGAACATAACAGTTACAACAGGTCACGTACCGTGACTTCCTAGCAGGTAAACGTGCTCGTTTGAACATAGATACATTATAAATAATATACTCTTCATGTCTGTTTTTAATTCTGCTGTTACTGAAAAAAATTTTTTTTAGATAAAATTCTCTTACATGTAAGGGAAGCCAATTACACTTTCATGTAAGGTAACATTGCCTCTCAAATTTAGAGTACATTTCCGTTACAAGTAAAGTACTATTATCTAATCGTACGGCGAAGTACCTGACAAAAGTCTGGGTAAATCCCAAACAAGTAATGAAATATTAACAATATTGTATAATTAAATTATGTCTTAAAAAATGTCTGAGTATCAGTACTGCTTGTTTTATTATTACATATATACGGACACATTTAATCGCCGAAACCACAATTCTAAAATCTTCGATACTTGCCGTTGGGTAAGCGCGAACAATGGTCTTTTACTTCAGTAGGCCGGTGCGTTATCCGTTACACCACAGCGATAACTTATCCGTGCAAGTGATTATTGACGTACTACATTCATTCACCACGAAAATTAGAGTATTAATTTAAGTTACCTGAATAATGATTATTGAAATAACTATACACGTTTTCCCTAAAAATCGTATTATTATCACTAGCTTGAACATTCCCGCTATTCTAAGAGCAACTCGACAAATTAGTTATTCCTGGAGCCGGTTAAAATAGTTAACTTGTGTAACAAGATGCTCAGTTACTTTTGTTGTGCGGTACAAAGCAGGCTGTATAGAATTTCTTTAGTGGCTTTATTGGTGTTTAAATTCTTTTAATAATTCTCCTAGCAAAAAAATTACGCGAGTGAAGATAAAGGTGTGTATTGAGATTTGAACACGGGAACATAAAGCTATCCGTTTTCTGCAGTCTCGTACAAAGTTTCTTATTTTATTGTTCACAAACTGCCCATTTGTAACTATTTGATAGTTGAATTTTTCATATTTTCTACCTTAAAATTAATTTGTACAGCTTAGTCCTACAAACTGTCCAACATGGCGCCTCGTTTTGTTTCTTCCGGCTGTCCTCCCACCGAGCTGTTGAGACGAGGTGATCCATACGTCACCGCCATAAGGTAATTTTCCCATCCATGTATGAGATTTTCCTCTGCCAAGTACGTGAACTTTACTGTTTGAGTGCGGTAATTCTACCTTACACGTAAGGAAAACTGTGTTTACCACACAAGTTTGCGAATGTTACCTTACTCTCGTCAGGTAATTTTCCCATTATTTTTTTACAGTGATGGTTTTCTTAATTAGGCGGTTCGGGTTTAATTGAGCACTTTTGAAACACCTGATCAGGGTCTACGATTATTCCATTTCGTATCCCTCCCCCACACACAAAGTTAACAGGGTCGTAGAAATAAATACTTAATTCATGCACCGGTCCGTAGAGTGAAAATCGGGTAGAGTTCGCATGTGAGGTGATTGGCAGTAACAACTCTCTGTTTTTTTAATTTAAAATGTAAACAAACACGTCTGTCACTGCTGACCACGTGACTTTGTAAGTTGTACTGGCGGAAGACGAAAAAAAACTCTGTATGGGCTGTTCACGGTTAAATAAGCACTTTTTAAATCAACCTCTGAAAAATGTAACTGCCTGTAACTGCATATATTTTAACGGGAACAATGACTGGCGTGCACCCTGCAAAGTTGGCAACGAAGGACGGAAGTAGTTCCACGACTTGATGTAGAATTAAAAATGTTAGGTTAACACATGTGAATACTGAAATAATTTTTTTTTGCTTTTCTTTCTTTTTCAACGCTTTTAAGTTTAAGAATTAGGAAATTTAAAAAATAATAATTTTCTAAATATTTACATTTTCATATGGCCGACGCATGACTTAAGTGACCAGACCCACGGCAACGTTAATTTTACAAGTGGTGGAAGAATGCATAATGAACATACAAGTAGATCTTAAGCAGCGGTTTCGTGTCAGAAGTATTGGAGTATTCACAAAATTCGTTGCTTCTATATCTGGCTACCATTAGACCATACGTGTGCATCTGCACTCTACGTCCACTTGCTGCGCTAAACTTTCGTGTATTGTATTCACGAACTCATTTCCAATCCACGAACTTAAGAGTTTATGTCAATAATCTTACGGTTCGCGACAGTCGTCCGCTTTCCCGAAACAAAATAGGAGCGTCTGACAGCTTCCTGTATGAATATTTCGATCGACACCTTTCTCGGAATTCTGATGCTAAGTGACAAGATATGCAAGTAATGTGACAAATAATGTGGTTGTCTTTACTTTAAAAATTAAGACTCCAGTTAGGCATCGAATGGAGACGATTGTGTACATGCACTTTCCTTTCGAAATCGTGTTGAAAAATATATTGGGGACATTTCTAAATTAGGTTTGCGGCGTGAACGCTCTTCATTTGCAGCTACATAGTCAACAGCCCAAAAAGGATGGCAAAATGTGATGGACTAGGTGATTTTTTTTCTAGCTATTCGTCCTATAAGTTGAAAAGTGTAGATAAGGCAACTCTTTTCGTATTCATAGATGTGTTTTGCACAGCTGCGTAAGGAGGGAAAAGGAATAAAAGAAAAATATTTGTTGTTAGCCGGCTTGTTTAATTTTCACACCTGCAGTCCGGAATTGTTGGTTCTCCAGCGGCAGCTCGTCACCGGACTCGTAATTACGGGCTTAATTAAAACTTGAGACGGGTAGTCGATGATCCGGGTGCTTTGGTTTCCAGGTCATGCTGCGTCGTCTTCGAGTCGAGCAAATGGGGTAACGGCGCGTGCTTGGCTTACCAGTGCCCGCTGCCTTCTGTGGGCCCGACGTCGGGTCGAGACCCGTCAAAGAAGACCGGGGAGGAGAGCGGAGGAGAAGCGATCGCGAGACGGTGAATTGCTTGTCACGTGTCGTGGCCGGGAGCTGGTCGGGAAAATCGTTCTCGAGTGGCCTCTCGTCGTCTCCTACCTGCCGGAGAGATCCTTTCGAGGGAAGGACCCCCCTCCTCTCTCTCTCTCTCTCTCTCGCGTCTTCGTTTTACCTCCCTCGTCGGCGCGGTAAATGTGTTTGTGGTTGTGTCGGATGTCCTAATAAGGCGCCGGCGTTGTGTCAACAGGCATTAGTGGTCCCCCTCCCCCAACACACAACCTCGTCCCTGGCAGCGCTCCTCGCTGATTGGCAGTTCCCGACGTCTGCGGCTACCGTCGGCGACGTACGTGTCTGCTTGTTTGCCCTGCCGGGTTTTCTGAAGAGCCAGAGAGGGTGGGGACGGGGGGTAATCAAACATCTTGGGGGAACGGAAGCCGATCCTTCGGGAACGGCTACCGGTCTACCCTCCTGAGTCAACTTGGTCGCTCTACCTGCCTCGCCGTGTGTGCGCGAGCATCATCTCCCCGACGTCGAGTGGCTGCCCGACGTGGGAGGCGCGTGGAACACTCGTGCTCTGGGTCCTACCAGCATTCCGCATTAACCTCGGTCCGAGGAGTCTGTTGTTTCTTCGTCTCCCGGTAGCGGGTGCCACGGCGCGCCAGTGTAAGTCAACACGGGGGGTTGTTTATCTGCTCTCGACGTGGGGCTGTTAGGACCCCTAAGTCTTCCTCTGGCAGGCGGCGGCAGACACTGAATCGTCTCTCCTGAAATGAGAGAAAGAGAGAGATTTGGGAGGCCCTTAACAACGAGGTCTTGAGAGCCAGCGAGGGTGAAATGAGGTGAGAACGGAGCTGCGCCGGAATGCAAGGGTGGTGGAAACGGGAGATCCCCGAGAAAACCCGCCGACCAGCGGCATCGTCCGGCACTATTCCCACTTGCGAAAATCCGGGATTGACCCGGCCGGGGATTGAGGTGAGTAGTATAACCGCTCGGCTACCGTGACCCCTCCTGCAATGAGGTTTATTATGCTCTGGCTGGGAACAGAACGAACTTTCTCATGCGAGAGTTTGGCGTAGGGAAAATTTCCACCCCAAGGCGCACTGCTGTTCCAAAGAGGTCGCTCTTAAGCTTGTGGGCAATTAAGAAATTCTGTTTATCTGTGTGTACCGGCGTGTGTGTGTGTGGCCGTTATTGTAAGAGCATTTTTCGAAATTCGACTTTTCAATTTTGGATGGTTAAGGAAACACGTTTTGTAAATAAAAAAATCTTTTATTGCTAACATCCAAATATTACCATGGTTGTTGTATGTAATAAAATATTGAATCCTTTTTACGTTTTCATAAAAAAAATTAATGTACAGATGCTCAATGATTATAATTTTTTTTTTAATGTCAGTTCTAATATTTTCTTAGACACGAACATAACAAATATTATTATTGCACTACTTAATGAACGTTTTCTTGCAAAATGAGCTTCCTAAAGCATTCAAAATGAAAGTAATCTTCAATTTTTTAAATTTTAAATGTATATTAGTTTATTTTTAAAACATTACAATAGGTAAATTAAAGCAAAATATTTTTACTTTCACGTCCAACATAATTGCCTTTTTTTCGGCAGTGATGGGTTGTGTGTGTACTATTTTTAATGAGTTGTAGTTGTTACGCAGTCAGGCTCAGTACCCCATTACTAGCCACTCTACTTCTACATTAAGGACCCTGTCTGGCTTGAGCTAACTTGCGTGTCCGAGGCCTAGAATGGTGGGGGCACTAAGGGCGACCCAGCTCCACGCAATCACATGCCTTATCGCCTCTTTGTGCAAGGCACTGAACTGGCGTGTACTCGTTCTCTCGCCGATTCGCCTCTTTAGATTCTCAGCGGTGACCTTATCATTTTATTGGTGGAAAGTCTGTCGCAAGGTTCATTACAAGCCCTTGAGTTGTTTTGTATGTATCTGACGAGTGTATTTTGAGACATAGCGCACTGGAAAGGTCGTTTTTAGCTACTTATGAGATATCTGAAGTGACATTTTTAACGTCCGTGACGTCTTGAAAGCTTTGAACAATCCTTCGTCTGAAATGCGTGTTCTTTCCGTAGATCAGCACGTTGTGTGCGAGTTTAATGGTTCCGTAGAAAAACGTGTATTTCAAACACTCTGCAACGCCTTTCAAGTGCCGCCTGACTGGCGCTTGAACCGCGCTGCAGGGTGTTTGAAATCCTGTTGTTTTGACGAACCTTCTAAACGTGCCACCAGTATGTTTAACCTACGAAAAGACATCATACCACGGACGAGGAAGGAACGGTACTTTAAAGTTACCACGCATGCTGTAAATATTATTTCGTAGTCCTCCAATGTAGCTAAAAACCAGCTTATTCAGACTACCGTACCTTAAAGCATACCAGCCGGACACGAGTCGAACAAAGATGGGAGACTGTATTGAACTTCGCTACAGGTTTTTAATCAAAAGAATGATAGGGCCACCGCTGAAAGAAAGTCTTATTGGTACACGCAGCACTACGAGGACACTGCTCGCCAGTACATAGCCTCGCGCGTAGGGGCGACGGCGCTATTTCAACGCGTGCCAGTGTAACCCTTATAGCTCCCGCGCTTATCGGAAAAACACAAGGAGGAAAACGACGCAGGTAGGCGGGACCGCTAAGAGGTCGCGGTACATAAACCGGCGTTCAACACTTTAATTGAAGTTCGCAGGTTTACGGAAGCCAAATAGAAGAAATCAAGAAAAGAAAAACTTAAAACAACCGTTTATACCCACTTTGTATGCTAATAGTTTTAAGGAACGATACATTCGTTTAGCACGATATGTTGCGCCGCAGTAATATTTACGGCGTAAGAAATAGCTCGACAGTAATGCTGTCTGAAAAAGCAAACCTCTAGAATACCAGATCCATTGTGGGCAGTCATTCCCTGCAAATCGNAGGCAGGCGGGACCGCTAAGAGGTCGCGGCACATAAAACCGGCGTTCAACACTTTAATTGAAGTTCGCAGGTTTACGGAAGCTAAATAGAAGAAATCAAGAGAAGACAAACCTAAATAACCGTCTCTACCCACTTCGTATGCTAATAGTTTTAAGAAATGATACATTCGTTTAGCGCGATATGTTGCGTCACAGTAATATTTACGGGCGTAAGAAATAGCTCGACAGTAATGCGGTAATGCTGTCTGAAAAAGCAAACCTCTAGAATACCAGATCCACTGTGGGCAGTCATTCCCTACAAAGCNTTTAGCACGATATGTTGCGCCGCAGTAATATTTACGGCGTAAGAAATAGCTCGACAGTAATGCTGTCTGAAAAAGCAAACCTCTAGAATACCAGATCCATTGTGGGCAGTCATTCCCTGCAAATCGAATCTGTACATAAAGCTGAGAAGAATGAAGCTCTCTTCTGCTGTCGTAACTTGCTTTACGAAAACATTATCGTCCTTCATAACATCAAAATCGAACGAGCCAATATTCCGGAAAACAGGTCTTGAAATATATCTGTTCTTATGAAAACGTGCACGCCTCATGACGCTGTGAAAACTAATTGAATTTCACAAGTCTTAAAAAACGCACTGCTCCAGAACAACGCTTTCCTACTACTAACAAAACTCCGCGGCAGCGCTCAGTAAGGATAGGCGCTTGCCGCGACGGAAGCTAAGCGAATACCCATAAGAGCAAGGTTAAATTACCTGTATATTTCTATCGATGCTTCTAGTGTTTATTTATTTACCACGCGCGCCGCCTTGAGCACGGCTTACCGGACGACCGCGGGCAACCTGCAGCAGCAGAGCAGGACACGGCAGCCACGCAGTCGGCGCCGGAAGGCCGGGTTTATCGGCGACGTGGGTGCCTCGCGCAGACGCCGAATGTCCTACGCGTGTCCGCTGTCGGCCCCGCCGGACAAAGGGAACCTGCGTCGCCGTGCCTCGGCTACGCGCGTCGCCTACCAATCGCACGCCCAGTCGCTGGTGCGTTCGCACGTGCCTGATGTTTGTCAGTTATCCTTCCGCCCCTCCTTATCCTCCTCCTCCTCCTCCTCCTACCTTTCCCACCTGTCTTTCGTAACCTTGTCGGACGGCGGAGACAAAAGCTATATGGAGGACCTGTTGTTGGTTTGCTGGCCATGCTTTATCCATTCCAAGGCGACACCGAAAATCAACATCGCAAAAAAAAAAAAAAAAAAAAAAATGCCGTGTAAATTTTTTAATTTGGAAATTCAGGGCATTGGGCATTCATGGCGTTGAATTCAAATGACATTGAGTAGCGTTCCTAGTGTTCAGTTTAGGAACTGCAAATCTGAGTGTTTGTATGTTTCTTTGCTTCTTGAGGGCTGTGAAATAAAATTAATGAATTGTACGTAGTTTCACTCGGAAAATTACATAATCACTTTCTTTCTCATTACCGCAGGTAAAGCGTCCATTAAAAAAATGCTACGAGGTTATAATATTTTTTTACAAAAACACAATACAAGGAATTTAGGAAGTACATTTGATAAGATGGAAAAGCACGCGAAAACTCCAAATACCTGCGCAATAGCGTAACAAAGAAGTTAACTTCACAGCTTTATAACATATCCGTGTATTTAACACAAACAAAAAAAGATTTGCAGACTTAATTTTATTCTAGTTGCAATAAAATTTAGCCGGACGTAGTGTAGTGTGTTGATCTTTCAAAACATGTATTCCTATAACATTAAGAACCATAGCAGGTTATTTTGATAGTGGTTGGTTGATTGTTTTTGGTTTATCCTCTCACTAACAATGTGGTTGTTTAATATGGTAAAGGTTGTTCATGGTAAACTGGGTCATTTTAAAGCTCTGTTTAAAGTCTACTTGCACGCACATTGTGCATTCTTCAACCACAAGCACAGTTAACATTTTTATTGGTCTGATCACTTAATTAATACGTCGGCCAATGATTAGAAAAGTAAATATTTTACAAATTTGCTAATTATTACACTCATACGTAAGTAATTTGAGTGTTCACAGACTAGCACTATTAATTTTACGCTAAGACGTGGAACTACTTTCCTTCCGTTTCGCCAAATTCACAGGGCGGATTCCAGTCAGTCTGCCCGTTCGAAATACACGCAGGTAGGCTCAGTGATATTTTTCAAATGTTTATTTCAAAAGTGGTCACTTTACCACGAGCAAACAACCTTTTTTTGAGATAGTTTTTTGGCTTTTTACGATATTTATTTTGAATTTCTATCTACATCAGGTCCAAATACATGTCATTTTATACAGAATTTTAAGACAAATCCAACGGTATGTCGATTATTTAAATCGGATAAATAGTTTGCGAGAAATAAGGGTTTTAATTTCACTGAAGATTGCCTCCACGAACACATTATTTAGTATTCCTTTTCTCTCGTGTTAATTTGGCCAAATACACAAATAAAGTTAGCATATTCCTAAGGTAATAAGGGGTGCTCTATCGAGTTTACTATTTTAGTCATCATTTAAAAATAGAATTAACGCAAATTAAACGTGCCGAGTACCACATTGCCACTCTTAGAACTATGGCTAGGTGTAGCTCAAGCTAAGATAGTTTGAGAATTTCTTACTTCTTGAAGCCGACCTCTCGTGGCGCAGTCGATTGGCGCGCAGTCAGTCTGAGGTGCGGGAGGCTCTGGGTTCGAGTCCTATTTAAGCCATGGGTGTTAATTTAAGACAGTTTATGAGCCCTGTCCCCTGATAATCCTTCGGGCATAACACCTGGGGACGTTGTTAATAAGCTCTTTCAATCCAATCTTAGTNTGTATGTTTCTTTGCTTCTTGAGGGCTGTGAAATAAAATTAATGAATTGTACGTAGTTTCACTCGGAAAATTACAAAATCATTTTCTTTCTCACTACCGCAGGTAAAGCGTCCATTAAAAAAATGCTACGAGGTTATAATATTTTTTTACAAAAACACAATACAAGGAATTTAGGAAGTACATTTGATAAGATGGAAAAGCACGCGAAAACTCCAAATACCTGCGCAATAGCGTAACAAAGAAGTTAACTTCACAGCTTTATAACATATCCGTGTATTTAACACAAAAAAAAAAGATTTGCAGACTTAATTTTATTCTAGTTGCAATAAAATATAGCCGGACGTAGTGTAGTGTGTTGATCTTTCAAAACATGTATTCCTATAACATTAAGAACCATAGCAGGTTATTTTGATAGTGGTTGGTTGATTGTTTTTGGTTTATCCTCTCGCTAACAACGTGGTTGTTTAATATGGTAAAGGTTGTTCATGGTAAACTGGGTCATTTTAAAGCTCTGTTTAAAGTCTACTTGCACGCACATTGTGCATTCTTCAACCACAAGCACAGTTAACATTTTTATTGATCTGATCACTTAATTAATACGTCGGCCAATGATTAGAAAAGTAAATATTTTACAAATTTGCTAATTATTACACTCATACGCAAGTAATTTGAGTGTTCACAGACTAGCACTATTAATTTTACGCTAAGACGTGGAACTACTTTCCTTCCGTTTCGCCAACTTCACAGGGCGGATTCCAGTCAGTCTGCCCGTTTGAAATACACGCAGGTAGGCTCAGTGATATTTTTCAAATGTTTATTTCAAAAGTGGTCACTTTACCACGAGCAAACAACCTTTTTTTGAGATAGTTTTTTGGCTTTTTACGATATTTATTTTGAATTTCTATCTACATCAGGTCCAAATACATGTCATTTTATACAGAATTTTAAGACAAATCCAACGGTATGTCGATCATTTAAATTGGATAAATAGTTTGCGAGAAATAAGGGTTTTAATTTCACTGAAGATTGCCTCCACGAACACATTATTTAGTATTCCTTTTCTCTCGTGTTAATTTGGCCAAATACACAAATAAAGTTAGCATATTCCTAAGGTAATAAGGGGTGCTCTATCGAGTTTACTATTTTAGTCATCATTTAAACATAGAATTAACGCAAATTAAACGTGCCGAGTACCGCATTGGCACTCTTAGAACTATGGCTAGGTGTAGCTCAAGCTAAGATAGTTTGAGAATTTCTTTCTTCTTGAAGCCGACCTCTCGTGGCGCAGTCGATTGGCGCGCAGTCAGTCTGAGGTGTGGGAGGCTCTGGGTTCGAGTCCTATTTAAGCCATGGGTGTTAATTTAAGACAGCTTATAAGCCCTGTCCCCTGATAATCCTTCGGGCATAACACCTGGGGACGTTGTTAATAAGCTCTTTCAATCCAATCTTAGTNAGCCCTGTCCCCTGATAATCCTTCGGGCATAACACCTGGGGACGTTGTTAATAAGCTCTTTCAATCCAATCTTAGTTCTTGAAAAGAAAACTCACAGTCGTTGTTCCTGTATGTTTACAAGGATACTAAACGATTACTGCAGCCCAGGAATAATACCGTAATATTAATGAAAACAAATAATTTTTAAAATTATTTAAACGACACGATTTATTGTTAATCCTTTTACTGAATAACGGAAACTTCACAAGGACAAAACTTCTAGGCTCTTCAAAGGCTTATAGGCAGCCAATAACGAAGGTTTTTACACAGCACACCGTGTTTGATGAAGTGTGGACCAATAGAGTGAGTGAGTGAAGAGACTTGGGTGGCTCTTAACATCGAGGCCTTGAGAGCCGGTGAGGGTGAAGCGAGGTGAGTATGGAGCAGCGCCGGAGATCCCAGAGAAAACCCGCCGACCAGCGGTATCGCCCTGCATGATTTACACGTGCGAAAATCCGGGAGCGATCCCGCGGGGAATCGAACACGGTTCGCCTGGGTGGGAGACGAGTAGTCTGACCACTACACCACCGCGTCCCTGACACGACATAAGAAATACTTTCTTATCGTACCTAAGTGGAGGTATCAATAATTTTTCATGATGAATGGTATAAAAATCTTGTCCATATTAATTACATTAATTTAATTTTGACTTCATAAAAATTTGTGGCGGTAGCTTGTATCAAACCTTTTTCGAAAGAAAAAAAAAAAAAAAAAACCCCATTACACAGTGCATTTACAGTGCAACCAGTATATTCAGTACCTTAAATGAAAAGGTGATTCAAATTTACACTTAAATCTGAGTAAAGACACACAATAGTAAACGAACACCAGGCGTTTCATCACGTTAAAAAAATTCGTAGCCCAAAAATAAGAGCGTATTGTGCATCGAAACTGCTCTTCAAAGTTCAAAAGCTAACTTTATTTACATGAGAAACAGCTTCAATACCCCATGATTTAATAACAGAAATTTCAGTTTACGAGGCCATAGCTGTTCGCCATTTTACAAATCCACGAAAAGAACCTGAAATTCAGCCACNAAAAAAAAAAAAAAAAAACCCCATTACACAGTGCATTTACAGTGCAACCAGTATATTCAGTACCTTAAATGAAAATGTGATTCAAATTTACACTTAAATCTGAGTAAAGACACACAAAACGAACACCAGGCGTTTCATCACGTTAAAAAAATTCGTAGCCCAAAAATAAGAGCGTATTGTGCATCTAAACTGCTCTTCAAAGTTCAAAAGATAACATTATTTACATGAGAAACAGCTTCAATACCCCATGATTTAATTACAGAAATTTCAGTTTACGAGGCCATAGCTGTTCGCCATTTTACAAATCCACGAAAAGAACCTGAAATTCAGCCACCATGAAAATCAGTAAGCTACAACATATTTTAAGTGAAAACATTTGCACAAGTTTTCACTAATTTATTTGCTTTCAATTTTACTCACTTGGGGTGTACATATTTTGGCAACCATAAAAATTCATACGTCAACTAACGTGTTTGGGATAAATTATGTTACAAGCGCTGTAAATAAATAATATATACTCTCTGTGCCTTTTGGAGGTTCGGGTAGGTGAAAGAAACACTTTATGCATGGTACAATTTTTTCTGGACTTTGGAAGGGTAAAATATGGGATTATGAGTGTTTTATGGACAAGAGTACGTGGTGCCAGGCGAAGTAGAAAAGGCTGCTAAGTAGGTCGGTCGGACAACAATTAGCTTCGCGTGGTGCTCATGAACATTAAACTATGGCCATCATGCGACGTTTCTTGCTCCGTCTGTCGGAAGGAGTCTAGGAGTTCCTGCCCCCCCCCCCCAACTCCACAAACACGCCGTGGAAAACCAGGACAACCATCCAGACAATATTTTTACGCAGCCCTAATTGGTTGCAGGATTTTTACTGTTTTTGTCGGACACGGGGCTCGGCAATGTTTACAAGAGCCGAGACTGCTCTAATGATCGCCTCTCTGACTGCACGACGGCGCCATAACGTAGAAGAACAAGCAGTCAGCTTCAGTGACCACCACAAGGAGGAGACAGGGAGGGATATTTCTCTCTGACGGACTTTTTTTTTTCCCCCGCTGTACAGGTTGACCCAAGTAAAAGTAGACCCCGTACAGCTCTCGGGAAGGAGCAGGGGAAAATACTGATCCTTGACGATGAAAAATAATCGCCCTGACAATGTTCACACCTCTTGAGCCTGTTCAGCCGCACGCGCTGCAATTATAAAACACTGATACGATGATCAAATTTTTTTTCTGGGCGTGTGCGGCTCTCTGGCGTCGTTCCTTAACGCGTTATCTTTCGGATAGATTTCACACTGTCTTATAAACACGTGAGCACGGACCGTGGTTTCTTTGGCCGCTGCATTTTAATCAACGTCACTTACCTGCTTCATATTTTAAAAACAGATTGGCAACTCCACCACTGAACCAATATTCCTGGCTCCAGAGTTCTCCTGGGCGTGTCAGACATATTTCCTACCAATAAATGAAGTCAGTTAAACGCACAGTAATTTGCAGTGCAGTCTGTCCTTAAATAATAACGTGAATTTTGCAGGTGTCTATAATTAACACACACGTATATCTCCATTGTGGCAATAATGTTTTTCATTTTAATATTTTTGCATTAGCTTAAGGGGGTGTGGTATCCTTCCATCTTTAATTTTTTGGTACAAATCTTTGTAATCAATCTTTATGACCGGAAATTAAAAACAAAAGCTTGACATGACAAAGATAACTACTAAACACAATTCTTGAAGCGTGTATGTATATTTCCGGTTTAATCCGCATTTTCCCATGTGGGACAAAAACTGTTAAATAATGAGACAACCTTTGATTACGGTTACGTATGTCCCCTGTGCTTTGACAACGTTAGTTATTAATTATTGACTCTGGATATTTAAATTATGGAGGAAAATACGTAAAAACAAGTTGGCGGGGATAATTCCTCACAATATCACGAGGTAGCTAAAGCAACGCTGTAAACTGTAATCGCATTCCACAAGTTTACAGAAGCCGATACAGAAAAAAAAACAAGGAAAAGTAATCTTACATAACTGTTTTAACCAACTTTAGAGAAAAAATAAGTATTATAGTAAATTTTCGTTGAGCTATTGCTGTCATTGTGATGCTAGTTATTAGGAAAATAAATTAAACATGCTCTCTAAACAAGTGTTAACGATGGTGGTATAAACCGCGTAATGTATCTTATCTTAGTTATTCTATTTGGCACTTCAGTTAACTTATTTGCTGTTAATTTAGGCTTCGCTTACTCATAATGTACTCGAATGAAGTGGAGTCTACTTGTGAACGTAAGCTGAAGGTTGGTTTACAATGAAAAAAGTTTAGGCCTACGTAATGAACGTAAACGTATCGAAATGAAAGAGGTATTCTTACGAAACAGTTTGTGCTCATCACGTTACGTGTTGTGTAGGATCATCCTCGACTTGTAGACGTTATTATATTATTTTACTCCTTTAAATAATACGGCACGTCGAAACTATCATATTTGCTTAAATCACTACTTATCTAAATTCAAGTTAATTTCTAGTCGTTTGCGATTGGCTGAACAAAAGATGTGTTCGTACATCCGCTATGAACCACACATTTTTGGAAATGTTCTTTGCAGACGTCCCTTAAGAACACGCAAGAAATTGATCGTAAACCGAACTTAATGAACGCGTGCGAACAAATGGGTGGTACGAGTGACCTCGAAAACACACACACACACATACACACACATGTCACGGATGTACCAAAGTACAACGAAATGTTACAAAAGAAATCTGTCACTCTGTGGGCCTGTGTATTTTTTTTCACATAGGCCGCGGTGGTGTAATGGAAAGATAACTGACCTATCACCAAACGGCGAAATGCGTTCGATTCCCGGCGGGGTCAAAACCCGTGTTTTCGTGTGTAAGAAACGTGGCGGACGTTGCCGTTGAGCGGTGGGTTTCCTCGAAATGCTCCTGCTTACCACACAATAATATTTCGCAGCTACTCCATTTTGTACCAACCTGGGCACAGAATAATT